>JBBPDA010000126.1:18539175-18580086 GCA_037974385.1 Arnoldichthys spilopterus
AAAGAGCAAGCCAAGGGCGACAGAGGCAAGGAAAAACTCCCTAGCAGTAGGAAGAAACCTTGGGAGGAACCAAGGCAAGGTTTAGATTTCAAATGACTGCCAGTTCGTCAAGGACTGCCTGCCCCAGCAAATTCAGCAAGACAGCAGACTGTTTAACAGCAGCGTCTCTAAGAACCCCACTCTTTCATCATGGAGTCAGCCAGTAACATTTTTCAGTTGTTGGTGTGACAGTGCAAACAAGTACAATCACAAATAAATTTGGACAAATGTAACATTTGTGATATTTTGTTGAATAAATTTTTTTTTTCTTGTAGTTTTGTTCAGAAATATTATCTTCATATCATCATTAATGTATTTTGATGTGGACTGGTCAATTATGCTGTTTATTATTGTCCAACATGTGCCAACAAGTTACATTTAATGTTTGTAATATTTGTGATAATTCCGGCAGACGCAAAACCCTCTCTCTTCCAATTATCTGCTGGTAAGTCTTCAGACTGAAAATGAACCTCCCTCTTAACTAAATACTTATTAATATAAGGTAAAATAAATTATTAAATATAATATTAATTAATTTTATTAAGTATTATTTTGCTATCATTAGCTGACTGTTAATGTAACTGTTTCAGTTCCGTGAGCAGCTCTTCAATGAAGTCAGTGCCATGGTCACTCCATGAAAATGAACCATGTCAGAACAATTACATGAAGATTACAGTAATTAACATAATCAGTGTTTATTTAAGCTTATATTTGATGAAATGTTTACAGCAAAGACATTTTCTCTTAATGGATTTTTTTCTTAGGTGGGTTTCTGTAGAAGCACAAGTCAAACTTTTCTAATTGTCAGTTAATTCAACTGACCAACAACTATTCAGCATTTTGACTAAACAAATATGGTATAATAAGTGGCAGGCAGTGAAGCAAAGCCTTGTTTTGTCCTCCAGGTGGGTTAGTTCAACCATTCTCAATGACATAAGGAGTGTTTCATCTCAGAAGTAAGTGCAATAAGTGGGGGGGTCACTGTGTAAGAGCCTATTCAGCTGGATTAGTTTTACCTGTGGAAGTGCTGTAATTTGAGTGATTACCAAAGACTGATGTGATTTTAATCCAATATGAATCTGCAACGTGCCATAGTTTTAACAAACCTGAACACAGAGCTGCCCCAGTAATAGACCTGCTGTTCATAAATTCCTTATGATAAAATAATTGGCAAAACCTAGTAATAGACAAAGACACCTCTCTATTTAGCAATGAGAAAATTAATTGGTAGTGAAGCAGCTGCTCATTGGCTTTTATCATAAATGCATTTTGAGTCAACAAGTTTATCTGTTTAAGGTCTGTCTAAAGTATGTCTCAAAACAATTTTGTGTTGCCATGTCTTTTGTGGTAGTGTCATTTATATTATATACCAATAGGCCATAAAATTAACACCACAGACAGATAAAATGAATAACACTATCCAATTATTTCATTACAATGTCACCTGTCAGTAGGTTTGTAGTCAGTTCTTGAAGTTCATGTGCTGGAAACAGAAACAAATGGACTAGTGTGAGGATCTAAGCCACTTTGACAATGATCTAATTGTGATGGCTAGATGACATAGCATCTCCAAAACAGCAGACTTTAGGCCTAGTCCACACAGACATTCAACTCTTGAATTAGTAAATGCACTCTGCATGATGTAGGGGTTTTGTAGCGGTGTTTGATTTACTTTAATATGACGTTACGTTTGCTTTTGTTTCTTTTTGTTTAACGCCAACCTGCAGCCCAGGCTGTAATACTGTATGTTATCTGTGGGGCAGTAATCAGTGTTTTTTTCATCTGTGGGGTTTATAAATATGGATCAGTTGGCTTTACTTAGACATAAACCTTAAATTGTTGTGTTGAAAATCCTCCTGATCTGACACCAAGACAAGATGTTACCAAGAGATCCTTTAAATCCTGCAACTTGCAACGTGTATATTTGCTTCATATTAAAATTAAAATCAATAATAAAAATATAAGGTATTTAAAAATTGGATTTTTCAAAACCATGATATCACAATTTTTTTAATGCATTTGATTACTTAATCCTGTTATGGAACATCATTATTTGATAACTGGCAACTTTTCACTGAACTGATCAAATTATATTTTTTGTGTTTCTGAATAAAAAAACCTTAATAAAAACATGTACCCTTTGATGATTTGTGCAATGGGACCTTTGTCTCTAAGTATATACATTTCAACATTTTAAATTCAAATTAATGTAGTATTGAATTTATTAGTATGTAAATAATTGGCAACTAACATCTTAAGGCACAATATTGCACTTAATGATAAATATTGTATATTGTACATTATACAAAGAGTATTTTCCAAAAGGCCCAGCTGTGCACTAAACTCTGCAAACAGATCAAACCTTCATCGTGAAAGATATCAATTATATAAGAAATAATATTTCCTAATTTACCCACCCTGCACCTGGCCATCTGTGTACAAAACACAGTTATCTACTACTGTTAGTTTGTACTACTGGCAATACAATTAATAAACAAACCAAGGTGCCCTGATTGAGCTTCTCTGTTCAGGTCATGCCATGTCTTACCAATGATTGACTGCATTCTTAGTGATGTAATGTTTACAAAGCTATAATAAGGAAGGACAATAAGGAAGGTTAATGGTTAAACCTCTGCGATTACAGTAACAGGTAAAGTATGGTGAGTGATACATTAGGACTGATGTTAATGTTCACTCATGCCCTTTGATATTTTTTCAACATTTCTTGTAAACATATGAACATGTCAGATAGAATGTATGTACAAAACCCAGTTGTGATTCAGATTGATATGCTTATGTCCAAGCTCTTTTAGCCATGATCCAATAATACTTATCTGTAAGTGACAATGCATGTGAACCATTACTTTCAACTTCCTTGTACAAAAATAACAGCAGCTAAATATTTTTGGCAAGGTCAGAACTTTGAGTTGGTCATTCTAAATAATAAATGTAATTCTTACTAGACCATTCTTTGGATGATTAGGGTTAGGCTTAGGGTTAGTGTCTACCTGCCTCTACATTACACTTTAGATTTTGCTGCTGTAATTCAGAATCAATTTTATCCTCAGTGATGGCAGGCTGTGCTGACCCAGATGGAGCAAAACCGGCCCAAACCATGGCACTACCACCACCATGTTGCTTTTAGGACTTCTGCCACTTTTAGAAAATTGGATGATGTTTTAGGTCATATTTATACAGTAATACAGAAAATTCTAAGGGGTTCAAAAACTTTCAAGCACCACTAATAATTGCCCTTATTCTTGTGGCCAGTTATGCTTTAAGTGACAAAGGTAAACAGATGCTAATAATGCCCTAACATGCAATGGAATTTTGGAATATAATGTTATTAATATGTATCGTTGAGATGCTTGTGAGCCATTATTTGTTGTAGGAACAGGAACCTGTGTGAGATAAATGCTGTACTTTTAGTCAGAGGATTCTATTCATAACCTACATTTCTAGTAACAAAACTTTATTTTATGAAAAGCTTCATTAATACAGGCTCTGGTTTCATCAGTGTGATGAGATTATAACTCTTTTGAGTATTATGCGAAGGAAATAACTGATCCCAGATCAGCATTCTTACTTTCATTATCTTGTACTAAAACAGGTTTCCTAACATGGCCTTGCCAAGGTCTTGCTCCCTCACTCCCTTACTCATTCTCTGGTTTGGCAAACATGTGCTTCTTTGTTCTAAAGCAACAAATGGTTCACTGATTGCATTCCAGATGATCCTGTTTCAGACGGTGAAACTCAAAATGATGCAGAACAAAGACTTTGTTTCTCTAAGGTATCGTAGCATCATTATCCAGTAAAGCTAGACCCACTTTGGGCTGACATAAAAGTACATTTGGGCTGTAAGGTAAACTGAACATACAGTAAAGTCACAAAGTTTATAAGTAAGCTGCAAGTCTTATAATAAGTAAGCTGTGAGTCAAATAATCAACAAGAAGTTAACCTGCACAGCACAACAGGTTTATTGATATTAACTTTTACTAAGGAAGATTTATCATAATGTTCCATTTATTTGCCCTGATGTCTTTATTGAAAACAGACCAGTTTATATGGATCTTTCTCTTGCTTTTTTAAAATTGAAGAATTTAAAAAAGGCTGTTTTTGTCTTAACTTTACTATTGTTTACGCATACTACAATAAACTCATTGAAAGGTGACAATCATGGGTATTTGTAATAAAGCTCTACAGGTGAACAGTGTTGTATAACCTGATATCTGTTAGTTACATGTGTAGCATATGGTGGACAGCTGCAGCTCCGTACTTCAGCATTAGCCCATTGGTTAGTGTGTTTTGAGTTAACATGATTCCTGCTTTTTGTTGTTGTTTGTTTTCTTTAGTTTTTTTTGGCTGTATGCAAAATAAGTATGGTCCAATTGTTGATCTGAAACCAGCTCTTTCCTGTCATCATATAATGATTAACAAAGACCTTGTTCATCCTACATTACCTCATATTCTACCACTTAAGGGCAGTTTGTCTTTTTCTGATCTTACGTATCCTCCTGCATTGTGAAAAGTTTCTTTGCTTCCTGCATGCAGTGTTTTTTTTAGTAGACCAAAACCCTTCCATGTCCCCAAAACCAGCCACGGGACTAATAATGAGCTCAACGATGAGGACACATCCTCTTTGCATAGAGAACAAAAGGCTAAACAGGTTCTCATGACAACCGGGTGCTGTAAAGGAGATGGGTCTGCTCAAGCAGTTCTTATGCTATTTCCCCCTTCACCAATGCCTCCCACTCCTCCGTGCCCGGCTGAAAAGGGCATCCATCGGATACACAGCTAATTGGTCACGACAGAGAGACGACAGTGTGGGTGCTTCCACAGAGACATGCCCCAGTTTATGAGCCCAGTTTTAGCATGTTTATTGTCATGGTTAGGAATTGCACACAGCAAAAAAACAATATCAAACTTTAACCTGCATAAAACTTCCAAGCTCCTCTGATAAATGATCCAAAGGTATGTGATGTAGTTAAATGAAGGGTATCATTAGTTAGGGGTGGTGACATGGGTTGACATTTGTGTGTGTAAAGAACCTTATACAGCTTTAAAAACCTTCACATAATGTAAATGTTCAATACCAATTTAAAATTTCTTCCCAGAACATACATTAGGTTTTTAAAAACTCTAAAGATTTCTCACACTCACACATCTCATTTACAAACATAGTTCTCTAAAGTGGAATTGAATATTTGTTAATGTTAACACATCCCTTTACACAAAGTGCATCTCTGCATTTAACCCATCCACACATGGAGGAGTGGGCAGCTATCAACAGTGCCTGAGGAGTAGGGCAACTCAGTGGTACCTGGATCAAGACTTAAACCTGCCACCATCCAAACACAAAGGGAACCACTAGCACACTACTTCCTTAAAGAATGGTAAATCTAAAAGGTTCTTTAAAGAATCAAAACTGGTTCTTCTATTGAACTGCACAAATTAAACATATATATATATATAACAATACTTTTCAATGGTAGGTTTTCAAGCTACAATGATTAAAAGTAGATAAGCTACAGCCAAGCTACTGGTTTAATAGTAGTTAGCTACTAGTAGTGTCCACTTGTGTGTATGTAAGTGGTAATTAAATAATTTTAAATAATACTAAATTAAGTTTGATGTCATATTAAAGTATCTTTCATGTGGAAAAAAGCATTATGATGTTACTTTAGCACTGAATGCAATAACAGGCAGGTTTTAACATTTGATTTACTGCCACTGCACTTTTCCAAATGGCCATATACTGAATAACTTAACAATTCAGTAACAATAACCTCATAAAGACCTTCAAAAACTAGGAGTTTATTTCAAATCATTCATTTTAAACCACTGTGTGGACATATGCAGTCAGAAACCGTGGTACTAGGAACAGTCTTGGTGGTGTGTGAACGCAAAAGGGGGCAGGATTTGGCAGGAGGGGAGGATTTTAGGCCTAGAGTGCACTGTAATCCAATAACCATTTGCCACACGGGCAAGGTTGGTAGGCTACTATGGCACATCTGTGCTTTCAACACCAATCACAAACACCTGGTAGTTAAAAACACCTGCCTTTGTAAAGAGAGCAAAGTATTTATTTTTAGCGGTAGAGCATTTTGCATTTTTGGAATAGCTACAGACTAGCTGCACTACTGTTAAGCGTCTAAAAAAATTAAAGTTAGTATCATTGCAATTTTGACTTTGTACTTAAAATGTAAACAACATAATATGCATTTATAAACATAAACATAAAGATAAGCTTTAAAAATATATAGAAAAACATTGAGACATTTCATTAAAACATACATATATGTAAGTGTTGCAAAATAAAAAAGGGACGTAAACATTAATGCTCAAATAATAAAAATGTTTTTACGCACTTTAAAAGATGCTGACAATGGTTGGGAAGTTCACACAAATAATAGTGAAGGTGAAAAAGCTTCTTAATGTTCTCTGGGACAACATTATTAAACAGCACTTTATGGCTAAAGACCTTAATCAACGCTGTTAGCAAAACTGCCTCAAACGTATTCAATTGGAAAGCTCATGGAACAACAATTTGTCCCCCAGACATGTGCAACATCCACCATTTCTATGGCTAGTGATAAGGAAGGTAAGAGAGAAGTCAACAAAAAATGTTGCTGGGAAAAGGGTTACACAGAGGACAATAAGAAATGCAATTATCTCTGCTTCACCACAATAAAACTTCACTGATAAAAAAAAAGAAGTATAGAGATGCATAGTTAAAACTTGCAGTCAAGCAAATTTCATCATCGAAATCATAACTGTTTTGAAACAATGTATTCTGGTCAGAAAATAACTCTTTGGCAATAATTCAGCTTGTGATTTTTAGAGAAAAAGGGTTTAAGTGTATGTGAAGAATTTAATTTCTTTGACCAGCTAGGGAGTTTTTCATTGCCTCTGTCGCCTTTGGCTTGCTCTTTGGGGGCTCTGACCCAGTTTCTGTAAAGCTGCTTTGTGACAACGTCAGCTGTAAAAAGCGATATAAAAATAAACTTGACTTGACATGACCAAGAAATAGGAAAAGATGATATTCAACATTCCACTGTAACTCAAAATTGTGAGTCAAAAGTTCTTGCATTGCACTACTGTATGGATAAGTGGGCAACACACTTTTCCATGGTTATGTTAAAATGCTATTACAGTCAAAATGCTATTACAATCAGTATTACAGTACAGAAAAGAGATTTATATTGTCCTGTGACCTGTATTTTTATATTGACCTGTAAAATGTTGCCCTTGAATAATACAACCAGTGCTGCCAATGTGAGCTTGTAAATAAGCTATATTTGGGTCTAAATTGGGGTCATTTCAGCCAGTTCTCAGTTCGATTTTTTCAAAAGGGAAGTAGCAGGACATGAAGGACAGTGAGATAGTGATTAGATATGTTGATTAATTTTACAGCTTGGTGTTTCAAACACAGTCATAGCATTATAACCATGACATGGGATCACTCTTTTCAAGAGTATAAAATAAGTTTTGTTTCCAGTACATAAAGTAGTTTATAGAGTATACATTCTGTATATAGTTTCTGCTTATAGAGACTCTGGTCTAGTGGTTAGGAACATGCCCTTATGATCTGAGGTTCATGTACTGGCACAGGTTACACTGAGGTACCCTTAAGCAAAGTACCATCATGCTACACTGCTGCCTGGGCACTCTTGGTAGCTGCCAACAGCTGGTTGGAGGGAAACAGAGATAGTGAGTGACGATGGGAAGCATTGTATTTTTGTACAAAGTATCGGATCAGTATCGATGATACCAGCCTGGTATCGGCTTGGTACCGTATCAGAAACAAAATCAGTGGTATCGCTGTCACTAGTGGTGATTATTGCCAAAGACCAAAATAGTATATAATTTGTCATTTTCCCCCAAAAAACACGTGAAATATTCAAATAAAATAGCTACTGGTGTCTAGCATGTATTTTAATTCACACTATATAACTTATATAAATTATTGAGTAACAAGACATGACAAGAGGTCCCAATCTATTAGGGAGTAGTATAGCTCAGAGAAAGAAAAGATGCTCAATGCTATGTATTGCAATAATATTGGGATTGGGTCCAGCTTCCCTGCAACCTGAAATGGAAGAACACAGTGAAAAGATGATGGGCTGTAAGAAGAGTCACAGCATGCTTTGCACGGCCTCTTTACACAGATCCTGTGCTGTAGTATGTTATATGACACATAATGATAATTGTGATATAGTGGATACTGTGCTTTATACTGGTATGAGATGTAGCCTGCAGTACAAGGTGGTGTATATAGTATATACAGGTGTGGTACATAGTACACTGCACACAGCTAATTTGTTTAACGGCATGAAGTAGCATATTGTCCAGTGTTTTTTTTTTTCAGGAAACAGGACAAAGTAGTTGTATTTTATTGATGGTTTCTCAGGGCAGTTTCAGTACAAATTTTACATGCTTTCTAAGTGCAGAGGGGGGTTGGGAGTGGAGACCTCCCTGAAATGAGATGTAAATGTGACTCATACTCATTTCTCTGAAGGGCATCACACCTACATTACACAAGTGGTCATCAAATAGGCAATGGGGACAGTAAGCAACGTACTTTTCAATAGGATTGCACTTGCCCTTGGCTAGGTTTATTGTACAGTACAGTTGTTAGCCATAATGAGCTAATTACATAGCCATTTAAAACTTTTAACTGACAATGTTTTTGAGAAACCCGAACATGTATTCAGTCTCTGAATAAAAGTCAGGTCTAGCTGTAATATTTGCTGTAAATTTGCCTTTATTTGTTATTGGTGCTAGCTGTGCAGCCTCTAGCCAACAGAGCAATGTAATGAAGCTCCATCAGCAGTCATGCACAACTGATTGGGTAGTTTGTCACCTAAACCCAGTCTAAATGCAACAAATGAAATGTTGGGGTTTTGAAATATAAAGTGTTTAATTGCATTTAAATAGCTTTTAAGGGGGGGGGGGTGTAAAAAAGGACAGTGATTTCTGGTTTCTGCAGGCAAAGTGAACACTTACGCTCACTTGGTCCCTCGCCACCCTGAGGACTCATCTATCACAGTGAGAAGATGATGATGGACTGTGAAAAGAGTCAGGCCAGAACATGTCTGGCTTAGTTTTGCTGAATCTGTGTGGAAAAGCACTACTTAAAAACTTGACTAATATCACAGGGACTGCACACCACCTGGAGTTGTGTTTTGGTTATTCCATAGTCTGAAAAAACACAGACCCTGATGTGCAGCTGTAACAACTGCATTATTAGTCTGAGACTGAGCTTTAGGGAGGTGCTAGGTGACCTTCTTTATAAGCTGAGCTGGAAAAGTCATCAGTCTGTTGTTTGAGTGAACTGTTCGTTCCCCTCCATCCTACCTGCTTGAAGTTTGCTTTGGGCTTAGGAATACACTGCTCATAGAGAGGAAGAGAGATTTTCCTCTTAAGTTCTATCAGGAAATCCCTGGCAAATTAAACATTCACAATATTTGGCTTCCTTCCTGCACAGCAGAGCACACTAGGTTTCATCATCTTCAGTATCCATGGTGACAACAACAACAACAACAACAACAACGACAACAATAATAATAATAATAATAATAATAATAATAATAATAATAATACATTCTCTCAGGGAAAAGTCTGCCCCAAGTAAATTTTGGGAGCTTTATTTGTACAATTTTTAAAAACTGCCAGCTTCTCCTATTATAATTAATAGATATTACTTCATAATAAATTTAAAAATCACTGACTAGTTACCAGTATAGGACCTGTGGGCCAATGCCAATATTTCTGTTTCTGTCAATTTTTGATGACTCTGAAGCATATATGAAATGTTACATTTTGGACTACATCTGCAGGGATTAGCATAACAGATAACATTTTTATTTCTGTAAGGTTACAAACACAGTACAATAAACTTTTGGTAAAGTTGCCCAATATTGTCTAAATGTTCTGCTCTTCAATAAATAAATAATACAATACAATACAATACAATAAAACCTCATCAAATATGATTTTATAATAGCATTAAAATCAAAATATCTGATATCTGATGCATTTGACATTTTAAGCAATTACCCGCATATACCATACAATTCTGGTATCTGGAACAATAAGGTCTCATGGTGTTAACAACCAGAAAATACACATCTATTTATTAAACATAAAAAACAGAACACAGCAAGTCATTTAACCAATGTATAACTAAAAATAGAACAAAGACAGCATATACAATTTTGAAACTGAGAAATGTTATTGTTTTGTGAACAAATATATGCTCATTTTGAATTTGATGCCAGCCACTTGTTTCAAAGTCAAAAAGACTGGAACAGGGCCAATAACTTATGTACTGCTAAAAAAATGCTTGGTGGAGCATTTTAAAACTAGGTTAACTGGCAACAAGTCAGTAACATGACTGGGTATAAAAAAAACATCCACAATTGTAAGTTTACACTCTACCTTGCAAAGAAAAACTAAATCCAAGCATGATTCAGAAACACTGCTACCCTCTCTGGGCCTGTGCACTGGTCTCTGAGGACTAAGGCAAAGTAGAAAACTGCCCTGTGCTCTGACAAATCAAAATGTGAAATTCTTATTGGAAACCATGGAAATTGTGTCATCTGGGCTAAAGAGGAGAGGGACCATCCAGCTTGTTGTCAATTCACAGTTTAAAAGCCAGCATCCATGATGGTGCATTAGTGCACATGTTAGCTTCTACATCTTGTTGCTGAATGATATTCACAGGTTTGGTGCAATACATCCAGATTACAGTGCCTTGCTTTCTTTTTCTTTGAGATTGTGGTAGTACCTTACAAAAAGATGTGATATTGATCAGGTGTGTGTACAAACCTTACACAACACTGAGCGCAACTCACTTGACAGCCTTCAGAACTTCAGAATGTTGCTGCCTGTGCGGTGCCAACCTTCTCCCTTCAGCCAGGCAGCAAGCTCAGAGTACAGCAGTCGGCGCATGCCTGTTTCATGCAGGCTGTTGGATTTGATCAGGTTGACAATAGTGAAGCGATAGGTGACTCCTGCCTTCATGTTCCTCACACGGAAGTAGAACCACTGTGTATGCTTTGTGGTGTACAAGTCATTGCGCAAACTGAGCTCATAGTCATAAAGGCCACTAAGAGAGAAATAATCGCTCATTAGTATTTATGCTTTACATACAGCAGAACATTCCATTTTGTATCTCATAAAGCCCAAACCAGTTAACTCTGAAACAGGTCTGAGATTTCTGAAGGACCATGTATGAGTTCACCTTAATTTCATGAGATTTAGAACCTCTGAAATAATCAGCTAAACATTTCCTACTAATGAATCAATTACCCACACAGACATGTCACAGCTGAATTTACAGTACTCAGTCACACTTTTCTGGCCAGTCAAAATTACCATTTTGGTCCATCTTTAAAAAGTACACCCAACACAGGTACTACCCAAAAACGGATGGCATCCAGCGTTGCCATCTCTGCATTCCACTCACCAATCTGCGAGTAAGAAAGCCATACTGCAGATTAGTGTTTAACCAGAAGCCTGATTTCTGCAGAGCTCTGCATACACATGGTTTTTGTACCCAAGTGATCAGTCATTACATGGCAAACTAATGCTATAATAGTTATAGTATAGTTATATAGTTATAGTATATATTGCCCTTTATAAATCATAATATTTATAAAAGCCTGTGTTGGACGTTGTTGCACTCTTGCCCATTTTGTACGTCATATTCAGGAGAAACTATTGACCGTAAAGTTGCATATTGTTTAATTTGTAATTGTAGTAAGTTACTACTCCATGGCCTGCTGTGATTATGGCTTAGTAGCCCTTTGATAAATGTCTGTAGTGCTGCTTCATGTACCACATAAATGGCTAGTGGAAGATTATATCTGTGGAACATTTGGTTTTTCACTGTTCATTTTGCAGTTAAACACATACACATATTGACCACCGCTCCTCTGTGTGCTGCCTTTGTTAATGCAAGCTCATTCCTGTTAACCGACCAGCACTCCAGAGTGAAATGTACCAAAAATAATATATACATTATTATAATTAAAGCATCTCTAACATTATTTTCAATTTAGCATTATCCTTTGCATCTGATGTGTTCTGTCATCTTATCATAAACATTTAAATATAATAAGAGAAATTGTTTTACAAGGCTAATACCTTGTGCATGGTGTGTGAAGTCTGAGAGGGTATGCAGAAGGTTAAATGTCCAAAGGGGAACAGGACTATTAAAACTACTGCTCTGGCTGACACCAAACACGTGCCAGTTACATTTATTCCTGACCAAAGCTTGTTTTGAATTGCCTGATTTTTTTTTAAACCTAGTGAGATGTCAGTCAAAAACTGTGCCAATACAAAGTGTTGCAGGCTGTGGCCCACTCACACTTTAACTGCTTTTTGGAGATAACCACTCTCACCACTACCACTCGAAGGACAAGGTAGATGTTTCCTGGCTGTTGGCAGAAGATGTGACGCACTTTATAGGCTCTCTGCCCCCCCCTGCTGTGTGAGCGGGTGAAGTAGAAGCTCTTTTTATCTTAAACATAAAAAATACACACAGTCTAATGGTGGTATCAAACAAGTTGATTAAAGTAGCAAGAAAATAAATTGATATGTTATTTATTTTTATGCTATAAATAGATTTGCTATAAATAGTGGGTTCAAAAACAAAAATTACCATGCTGAATCTTACTTGAGTCTATACAGTAGACAGTATTTCTTTTTTCTTCTCCAACAGGCATGGGGGTGCGCTCATGGCCTAGCTGTTGATAAAAATGGTTCTGGATCAGGAGGGTTCAATTCTACACACAGACAGATAATCACAAACAAAATCAAATCAAAGAGATCAAATCAGGCAGCAGTGTCCTTTTGGGATTGTTTACAGATCAAAGACATTCATGTAGCAGCCAGAAAAACATACCTATGTGGTAGATCTGGTCACAGAGGACTTCACATTCAACAGGGCAGCGAACACCCTGGAAGGGACTGGAGTTAGAGGGGATAGTGAAAATGTCCAGCGGTTCCCTCAGGCGAGGGACAGGCCATCTGCCAACAAAGCCAATCAGCAGCTGCCTGGTCCTATGATACTTCTCCATGTTCAAAGAGACTAGAAAAATGATGCAAAGTTACATACAAGGTATAAAATAAATTAAAAAAATATATAATTTTTAGTAATATTTTCAGGGACTGCTTTACTTATTTCAGTAAGACAATGCCATACCACAACAACAATGCTCCAACAACAATAACAACAACAACAACAACAACAGCATTCACTTTATATAGCACCTTTCACAATCAACAAAACATTTCAAGCAACTTTACAAGGGCTAAAAACTTATAGATAAATTAATAAAAAATAAATGGAAGAGAAATATTCATTATAGAGAAAAGGTTTAACATCAGTTATAAAATTTAAGTAGAAGAAAGGGGAAAAAATCATGAGAGAGTTTCCCAAGTTTGGGACCAACAGGACTAAAGAATCAGCTTCCCATACTGGAAAGCTTGGCACAAGGGACTTAAATAAATAGCCGTTGGATTACATGAGACACTTTCATGAAGGGTATGAAAAGATCAGTTTAGAGAGGTATAGGGGAGTGAGACCATGAAGAGCTTTATAGATGAGAAGTAAAATTTGGACCTGGAGGAACGTTGTTTCGTTTTTACTGTGTACTGTGTATACTGTGAAAATGACAATAAACCTACTACTACTACTACCACTGCCCTCAAGGAGGTTGATATACTCTTGGGCCACCTCTGCCAGGCATACACCCTGTATCCATTCATGGTGACATACCACACCTCACCCCATGGTAGAGGCATCTATGGTGACCAGCTCTCTCTCTCACACACACACACAGATACAGATTTTTAATTCTGAAATATGAATTTGACATGTCAATGGTCTAATAGTTTATTTAATTTAATAATTTAATTTAGTTATAAAAATGTATTTGACATGCACAAAACAATTTTATTCAACATTAATTTTTGAAATTATTTACTGCCTTTAAAACAGGGTGGTACAGACACATCTTCACCGAAGATTAGAAACATTTGTTAATGCAAATCTACAGATCGAACTTTAATGTACAATTATTATTTAAACCCAGTGAGCAAGAGTGAATGAGTGAGTGAGTGTGTGAGTAAAAGAGATAGGGAGATATAAAATGAGGGATTGACAAGGAGTAAGAAAGAGAGTGTGAGTAAGCTATTGAGTGAAAGAGTGAGTAAGTGAGTGAGTGAGTGAGAGAGAAAGTGAGATAATGAGTGAGTGAAAGAAAGAGTGAGTGATGACAGTGAAAGTGAGTGACTGAAAAAGAGTAAATGAGGAAATGGGGGAAATGGGGCGGTGGGGGGGTGGGGGTCCCTATGAATGACAGCAAGGTTTCCTCTGTGCTCCCACAGCCTTGTGAGACAAAGACATGGTCCAGCACCAACGACAGAGCCCAAAACATGGCTTTGCAGGAATCTGAGATTGGGCTCTGTAGCCGGAATTGTGGAGCAGGAGGGGTTACGGCGAGGCCTGTTAATATCTGATTGGTCAGTTATTTTTCATTTCGTTCCCGGCGAAGTTCAGAAAGTTTTAAAAGTTAACCACACAGGTGTTTTCACAGTTTTAGCTACACATAACAGGTAAAATACACTATTTAAACAGAATTTACAGGATACTCTGCAAGAACAGTTAAGCTATGTTCCCAAATAGAGACCAGCATAGATATTTCCAGTCAAATTGGAAAAAAAAAGTCTAGCAGACTGTAATGGGTTGGCCTCCTATCCTTGGTACACCCTGCCTTGGGCCCATAGTCAGATGGAATTGACTCCAGCTTCCCTGTGACCCAAAATGGAAGAAGCATTTTGGAAAATGAAAGCAAGTCTAGCAGACATTATTATGAGGTGCAAGATACTGCACATTGTGAAAGCAGATTTACATTAAAAAATCATGGTCAGAGAACCTAATCAGCAAAGCCTTGAATGCCCAAATAAACTATATTACACAGTCAGTGTTTATTTGGTTTAAAACATTTACATTTATAGCATTAAGCAGAGGCTCTTATCCAGAGTGACGAACAACAGTGAATTGTTTATGAACAAAACTGTTTATTAGCATTGTAAAAATATATTTAGTATAATATCTTAGTTTGACCTTAAACAGTTTTTTTGAAGTAATGGAATTAAATTCTTTTCAAATGAGATTAACAGAATTATTTATGTTTAGAATTTGTCGTGATAAATAGCTTGTTATTAGAGTCATTATGAAGAGTCTTTTTTATTTTAAGAGTTAAATAGTTATAATCATACGATAGAACCTGCTGGAGTCAGGACAGGTGTTGCTGCTGGAGGTGGGAAAGGACTTGCTGCAATTGGGCACTGTAGTCCCTCCTACTAACCAGATATTCGTCTGCTGGCTGCAACGATACCCACCTTGTGCTGTGGCGCTGGGCTCAGGAATGAAGTATGGGTAATGTAATCAGTCTGCCCTCTAGCGGTCAATAAAGGCTTGGAGCGAAGCGAAAGCCGAGTCAGTTCTCAGAGATTCTCTCTCTCTGAGAGGGAAGCAGTCTACATCAACAGAGAGAGAACTCCAAGACCTGTCTTAATATGTTACAATGTCTGATTTCATGTATAAATAATTGTAATAATCAAGATTATTCTTTTTTATTAGAAGCATTTGGCCCATCGTATTGATGTAAACATAGACCAGATGCTGCAAGAACTTCGATTCACTTCTGAATCGGTTCGACCAGTTCAAAAAGATCTGTTTATTCGACCGTCTGCCTGGTAGCGAATCTGCCAATGATGATAACTATTCCAACATCTACTCGTTTTAAATTTTAAAAAAAATGTTGTAGAAGTTATCTATTAAAGCCTTTTTCAGATCGCCGAGCAAAGATCACTGGCAATGCAATATGCGACGTGTGTTAAAAAGAACCCAAAGTGCTGTTTCGAAACTGAAACTGCATTTACTAACTGCACGCTGGTGTGTATACGGTTCGTATGATGTTGAGGAAATAACTTGACCTACACCGGCTACGGGGTTAGTATTACATTTCCGATTATTTGCGCGAAAATTTGGTAGGTTTATTGACGTTGAACCCTATTAGTTTTGGCTGGTAGTTGGTAAAATTTAGAGTGAGCTAGCCCGACAGTGACACTAACAGCATGCAGTTTTACTTGGGCTCGATCTCAAATGGCTATATTTTCACTCTGTAGTGCCCTATGTGAATTATGAAACGTTCTACATTTAGACAGTGGGAAATTATACACACCACTGGAGTCTACATGACTATATTTTAGCATTATGCACCGTTTGGTTGCAGGACTTATTTTAAGACCTACGTGCAGTGCACTAGGGAGTAGGGGCGAGTGGAGATTGTCATTGTTCTTTAGAGAGACTAGTTGACTTTTTGTTCACTTTTTAGAGTATTCGAGTCTATTGTTTTGTTTAGACAATTGAGAGTTTTATTTGCTGGATATTTCACATTAACTCATTCCTCTTTTCTTTCAGCAGCTCAGCTCTCCAAACATGAATGTGTTTGGTTTCAGATCTCCTGCGTGTCATGTAGCGTCCTGGACTGTCTTATGGTCCCCTCTCCAAGCCAGATACACTCCTGATTTACTACGTCATATTCAGAGGCCATACTGCGGTTCCTCACCTGCATTACTCACACACAGGTTTCAGGGACATTTCAGAATCCTCCCATACAAGCACTCGATCCTGCGCTTCAGCAAATCACATCTATTGGTTCAGCACCAAGCGTCTTTTTCTCAAGGCTCTACAGAACCTCCAAAGCCTGGTTCCGCAGCCAGGATAAAGCTAAGAACCCGGCTGGCTGTGACACTGCTGTTTGGTGGTGGGATCATTGGCACCTGGTGGTATGTGCATCAGGAAAAGCAGCAGAAGCTGCAGACGCAGCGGCTGGAGCAGTTGAGGAAGGTGGCTGTAGGCCAAGGAGACTTCTCTTTGCTGGATCACACAGGGCAGCGCAGGACCAAAAAGGACTTTAGAGGCAGTTGGGTGCTCATGTACTTTGGTTTTACACACTGCCCCGACATCTGTCCTGATGAGCTGGACAAGATGACCAGAGTGATCAATCTGCTGGACAAAGAGACTGACCTTCCAAAGGTGCAGCCACTGTTCATTACTGTCGACCCTGAAAGGGATGACGTGGCCGCCATGGCAAGATATGTGAAGGAGTTTCATCCACGACTGGTTGGACTGACAGGTACGCCAGAAGAGGTGAAGGAGGCTGGCCGCTCATACAGGGTTTATGCCAGTTCTGGGCCCAAGGATGATGATGGGGACTACATTGTAGACCATACAATCCTCATATACCTCATTAACCCAGATGGCCTTTTCCTGGACTATTACAACCGAATGAAAAATGACACACAGATTGCAGATAGTATTCGCAATCACATGAAGTGTTATGTTAAATTATTCCCTGACAAAACCTAAGTATGATTATGGGCACGATTGTGTATGTGCAAAATAAAGTTTGACTGCTCATTAAAACGTGACAATTTATTTTCAGGTACCCAAAATAATAGAAGCAGTTGTTTCTTTATATATGTAAAATGTTTTTATATTCACTTATTTTAAATTAAACTTACATTTCTGAATTTTATAAAATCCCCATTTCTGGAAAAGTTGGGATTTTTCATAAAATGCAATAAAAACCAGAATTGTGCAATTTATTAACTCTCTTGAACTTCGATTCAGATGAAAAATTTAAGGAAAGTATTTCAAATGTTTTCCACTGATCTTGTAAAATATCAAAAATGTTAAATTTGACACCTGCAACACACTCAAACAAACACAAAAAAGCAAAGTAATGCAAAATTCATAGAATACTTTGAAACGTTCCAAAATAAGGTGAACGGATAATGACTGGGTATAAAAGGAGCATCCACCAAAGTTTCAGTCACTGCAAGCAAAGACTCATGACTGCATTAAACTTCCTGAGAGAATTGTTAGTTAAAAAATAACATTTCTCACCAGATTTCAAAGAATTATCTTTACAGCAACAGTGTGAATGTAAAAAGACTCCGTGCTAACTTTTTTGAGCATGTTGCAGGCATCGAATTCTTAATTTGTTTATATTAACAAAATCCATTTAGGTTAAAAAAAATAAATAAATAAAAAACTTTCTCTGATCTTATCAGTTAAATAAAGGTTCAAAAAAGTTAATAAATCACACTTATTCTTACTGAATTTTATAAATAATAATAATAAATCCCATCTTACCTGAAAATGGGATTTCTAGGGTTTCAGATAGTTTTCAGAATAATCCAGTCGAAAGAATTAAACAATTAAACCAAAAAAATTTGAACATAAAATTATCAGCCTTGTTAGCTAAAGCGATATTATTTTGTGAAGCCATTATATCATTACAGTTGATGCTTTATTTTTTGCACTTATGCATTTTTTTTATAGAACAGAAAATAAAGACAACAGCACATTGACATATTACACTGATCGATATATAATAAAGAGAACCTGAAAAGAATACAAAAACATTTCCCCCAGACTGCATTTGGTGTGGTATCAAGCATTTATATTTTTTTAAAATAAAGAATTAAGTTATTCCTGGTGGAGCATTGAAGCTTGATTAGACTAAGCCTGGACAAGGACTAAATATTCCCAACTGTTACATCTAGGCTTAAACGTATACATAAATGGTCCACTAAAAATGTAAAATTATTCAGAACATGGTGGATGGAACTTGTGGATGTTGTATAAATGTCTTTTTGGTAGTATGTCATGAAGGGTATTGAGTGTGCAGCAGTGAAACATCAGTGGAGGCCATGGTCAGAGGAGGCAGTGTAGGTCTTGAGACGTTCATGTGCCCTCTGTTTGCTCAGTAACGTCAGCTCCATGGTATCTATGCTCTCCTCAAGCCCAGCTTCCTTGTCAATTTCTACTGAGTAGTCATTGGCCTGAAGCAAATGTGGCAAATGGCAATTAAAACTTTTACTTTGATGAGCTGTGTTTTTCATATTTCAGAGATGATACAGATATCTAGAAATATCTTGACTAAAATATACAAAACCGGAATCTGAGAATAAATGACAAGATCAAGCCATTCGAGTCACTTTACTGGGGGGAATCATAACCCCAGCTGGTAACGGCATTTTGGTTAAAAAAAAAAAAAAAAAAAAAACAAGATTGAACAGCACCCTTCATCAGTACTTTCCCTTTCTGCACCACTTCTTGATGAATTGTGCCACCAAGCATTAAATCGTAAATCTCTATTCTGTTCTAAAGCCAAACGATAATTCAGGATTGTAGGATATGCTGTGATCATTCTAAAGACTTACTAAACTTACATTTTTTTAATGGTCACCTATAGTGCGTAATTTCTAGGAATGTAAATAATGACATCACATTTCAATCCATTTACTTTAGCCAAGGATCAAATTCGTTTTCGATGTCTCAAAATGAATATGATAAAATTACACACAATCTGCTACATTTCCATGATCTCACACATACAAACAAATTATAATGTGAACATTTTATTATTAAAGCCCAAAGACAGGAGTCTAGTCATAAGCAAAAGCAGTTTCTTAGTATAATCTCAGTAAAATCGAATTATACTGACAGTGTGCCATTTGGTCAATTCATCAATACAGATAGAATCCTTTTACACCCCTAGTAATTTCACCATAATTGCAGGTTTGTATGCTTACCAGCTGAAGAGATGCAAGCATGTATCTGCAGGCTTCTGTGTTTTCCATTCCATTGACAAGGGATGCAAATGATCGCTTTACCCCTACAGCTCCAAGTGCATGGACAATCCTGTCCCCATAGTCATGGATATCAAAAGGAATACAATCCTCCTGAACAACAGAATACAGTGGTTCATCAGCTGAATGGATTCAAAGGCAAGAATATACTACAACCTTAAAAAAACTTTAAAGTTGACAACAACGATAACATAGAAGACACACACAGCTACCATGTCAGAGTCTAAGTGGCTAAGATATAATGCAGGGAAACAGTCTATGGTCCAATTGTAAACTACAGAGTGCACCTATATGGTTAGTGGAGCTGGTAAAATGGAGAATTGTTATACAGCAAATTTTCCTAATATTGGTGTTGCTTGTGACCACAGCTACAGACTATTCTGACTGCAAACTTGCCTAAAGCAAGGTCATCATTGAAATTGATTTCCAATACATGTCAGAGGTCGCTACCTGAGCCGAAAGCCGAGGGTTGATCTCATTCTCCCACTCCTTTACTCTACGAGACAGATCGGTCTCCTGAGCGTACTTCTGTGAGTTCACCAGAAACAGTTCCTACAACCACAGACCAATATTCAGCATCACTCAAGATCATTAGCACTGCTGCATCGCACAAGAACTATTCCCCTTACTCAAGCACTTAAAGCGAAGCATACCACACTCTTTTTGACCAGGTCCTCGTAACTGATCCGGCCCATCTGGGAGTCTGAGAGGCAAAAAGGAAATGAAAGGTCGTAGACACCATGCATTCATCAAAACGTTTTTGAAGGCGTCAAATTATATGAAAGATTTACCATTGAAAACTGGGTCCTGTTCACCAATAACACCAGGACCATGATCTTCAAACAGGTTGTCATTTTCATGATCTGATGAGTCTTCCCCTAGTTGTGAGATTATTATTAAAGAGTACATGATAGAAAAAGACATTATATAAATGTACTGGGATACACAGCTAAAAAAAACAAAAACAAGGGGCATCTTTCACCTTCTAAATCTGGATGCCGGGCCACCTCCTCTTGGTCCTCTTGCTTCTCTGGCTCCAAGTAAGTTCTTTTCAAAACTTCATCAGATACATACACACCCTGAAACAAGAGGTCAGGTTACAGAAACATTCCCATGGTTCCCACTCAATGTCAAATTCCTTGACTTGAAATGCAGTGGTAGCCTAGTAGTTTAGGGACTTGAACCTACAGCCTTCTTGTAACAGGGGCAAGTCCTGGCCCAGGTACCACTGAGGTACCCCTGAGCAATGTACCGCCCCACTACACTGCTCCCTGGGTGCTGCTGATAGCTCATGTGTGGATGGGTTAAATGCAATGGTCACATTTCGCTGAGGTGCACTTTGTGTAATGGGGTGTGTTCACAATGACATAGTAATTTCCACTTTTTTGTTTTATGTACAAACCTAATTTCTAGGAAAACTGGGTTACTTTGTAAAATGCAATAAAAACAAAAATCTGCAATTTGAAGGTAATGTTAAACTTTTACTGACAGAAGTACAAAGAAATGACAAAGGATTTGCAAGGTATTGACTGTATCTTGTAAATATAAATACATTTGGAATTTGATGCCTGCAACATTTTTTTTTAAACAGTTGGGACGGGGCAAAACAAGAGTGAAATGTTTATAGAATATTCAAGTTATGACTTTTTGAAACCTTCCACATTAAGTGCCCACAACATGACTATGAAGGTCAAAGGAGTGTATTTAAGGATTTTAGTGAGAGATATTTGGCCAACAAGGCGGTCTCTTTCCCTAGGGAGGCCATGGTTATTTTAGCAAGACAAGGCCAGGGCTCACTCTACACACACACTACAACAGCATGGCTTTGTAGATGCAGAGTGTGTATGCTTGACTGGCCTGGCAGCATTTGAGATCAGTCTCCTATTCAAAATGTATGAAGTTTCATGAATAGGAGAATCAAACAACAGCCACCACAGCCTGTCAAGCAACAATGGGGAAAAAATTCCACTTGCAGAACTGCAATGATTAGTCTCCTCAGTGACTTAAAATAATAATTAAAAGTAAAGGTGATGTAACAGTGGTAAAACTTCCTCTATCCCAACTTTTTTGGAGTGTGTTGCATTTAAATTAATCAGTGAAAACAATGAAAATCTTTTCTTTGAACTTTAATCAGTTAAAAGAATTTTAAGAAATTTAAGAACATTGTGAACCTAGCTTTCACAAAATGAACATTGGCTATGCCTCTAATCAATGTTACCAGTGTTTACTACAATAGTGTATTTTGAATTAAAGTTTTAAAGCTTTTAACTTTAGTCTTTCAATCATCTCTGTACATGTGCTACAGACCGAATGTAGTTTTCTGAATCTAGCTATTTGCACTAATACAGATTTAGAGTACAGACTATTTTCAGATTAGTTTAATGTGAAATGATTTATTGTAGAGACATGTGCAAAGTCAGAATTGTTTACAGAGGTGGTGATGGTAACCAGACATCTGAAGTATAGAACACCTCTGAATGCTGCCTCAGAGGAAAATGAAATCATTGTAGTTACGCTGTCTGAAGTCCTGACCAGGGTACCAATGCGGTAACGTCCCACTACACTGCTCCCCAGGTGCTTCTCATAGCTGTGTGTCCACATGTGATGGGTTAAATGCAGTGGTCACATTTCATTGTGGTCCACTTTGTGTGTGATTTTGTTCACAATGACAAAATAAGTCACTTTTACTTTAAATAAGACCCAGAAGTTCAGCTGTGTCAGAATTATGGCTGCAAAATTCCAGGAATTTTCAAAGTTGGAAACTTTCCTTGGGAATTAACGGGAATTTAGAATCAGAATTTATGGGAATTTATGGGAATAAACCAGAAGTTTTAGGTTGGGAACATAAAATATAGTTGGTAGAAAATGCACTGTAGCATAATCTTGGCTAAAACAATTAGATTTAAAGCAAATACAGTCGAGTATTTTTGCTATTTCTCAATCTTTGCACGGTCCTGCAATGTTTACACATATTTGCACACAATACAGTTTATGTTGTTAGTTGTGTAGTTTTTGTGGTCCTGTGTTTCATGTAGCACTGTGGTCCTGGAGGAACGTTGTTTCATTTCACCGTGTACTGTGTGAACTGTATATGGCTGAAATGATAATGAAAGCCTACTTGACTTGGCATAGCACACTACTTACTGCAGGGCTGTTGAGGCCACACCCCCTACATGCAGTGTGCCTTCCTTCGTCACATGCCCAATGATTTCCAGAATTCTGAACTATTAAAGCTAATTTTTTGAGCCCACAGCACAGATAGAGAGTATTAAATCCACACATTTGAGCCCAAGCACTACAAGTCAAGTCAGTTTTGAGGAGATTATGAGGTAGATAATATTTGCTCTATGGTGTTAAAAGTTTAACTAGCAACTATTAAATCAAAATGTATTCATACAGTAGCTAGCTAACTGCCAAACCAGATATGCTAAATGTACTATAGCTAGTTCAATGCAACTGGCTCACCCCTAATGTTGCCATCCAATGTGTACAGGAAGAGATTTTTTTAAAGTTCTCTGACCAGCTGACATTCTCCCAACCAGGCCTGCATCTAGTCATTTGCTGGACAATTGCAGACAAAGGTCAAGCGAACCACTGACAAAGCAGACGGCATTTCAGTCATCTCTGATGGGTGTTCAAATGTTCAGGGAGAAGGAAACTACATTGTCACCACCCCTCAACCTGTATTCTACAAGAGCACAGACACAATGGACGACAACGAACACACAGACTCCTACACTGCTGATGAGCTGAAAGCAGTCATTAATGAGTTTTTGCACTTGTTACTGGCAATGCTGCAAACATAAAGATGGCCTGGACACAAGAGGAGGAAACCTACCCTCACATAATAACCATTGGCTGTGCTGCCCACTCTTATTTTGTAGTAATATTAATGTGCAACGTTTCAAAAATTCCCGGCCTAAAGTTCCCATGGAAAGTTTCTGGAAATTTACCAGGAATTTTCCACCCCTCTGCAACCCTAGTCAGAATATCACATAAAACTGCAGTATTTGTGTTGTGTGTGATCCTTAGTCGTCCATCGCCACTACACACAGAGAAACCAAGTTTCTCTACAATTAACCATTTCACATGAAACCAGTCTCAATTACTTTGTACACATCGCAATGAGTGAACTATTCATTTTGTGAAATCAATTCCCTACAATGTGTATGGAAAAAAAGTGTCACTACTATCCAACTCACTGTCTTTCTTAGAATCCTCTTCCGTGTTTTCACCCGCTGATTCATCTTGCTCAGGTAGATGTAATTGAATTCTACAAATAAAAATTGTTAATTCTTTTTATACACTCTGTAGACAGAAATTTAACATTACTTTCTTTCTGAGTATTACCTGGATACAAAGGTCCATTCTTAAGCTTGCGGTCGGTGTTCTCATCTGCACAAAGAGAGAATAGAGCAAATTATTCAATTAAGCTCCAAATTTAAAATAAGGCTGTTTTTACAGAGAATGTTTACGTTTGCAGTAGTCTGACTGAATTTGTCTTTTACAGAAACTTGGTCATTGCTAAAATGAAAGTGAATATGGTTCAAACCTTGACAGGCCTACCTTGTTTTTAAACCTCAGATAAGGTATTTATTGGATGTGGATCAGATTTAAACTACTAAACAAATGCATCACACACAGACTTACAAACACTTGTGCACCAGCCCCAGAAATCCTGTAGTTTGGAGGGGCCTTTTCGCTTTCGTTTGCCTGATTCCTCTAGGCCAGCAGGTACATTGCAGCACTTCCCTGAAGATAAATAATTAAATCAAGTACAGTTTATTCAACCAACTGAATTTTTATTTTAGTACTAAAGCTGCACTTTTGCACTTTGTATATTTAAGGAGAATCCTGCCAGCAATTGGAGAGGGTGTGATTTGTGAGTGCTCACCCGTTTTCAAAGGTTTGTCCTCCCCTGTATTTTCATATGGGTCATGCCATTTCCAAGGATCCACAATCTCCTGTAGAATTTAAGAACAATAAGGGTGGTTATCAAATTATTAAGGCTACTAGTCTACGCTATATAATGTGCATTGCTAATTTTTTTTGTTTTAACTAATTACATTAAAATTTAGCAATGCACATTATATAGCGTAGACTAGTAGCCTTAATAATTTGATAACCACCCTTATTGAGATCCTGCACATGCTACATTTAACCAATGCTTTTCTTAATGACAAATAAGACCTAATAAATAATAATAATAATAAAATGTCGAACTATATTTTGCAGTGATGTGAAATAGACCAGTGATTCCTAATGATACTCAAAGACTCTGAGATGGTCCACACTTTTGCTGTATCCCCAACGTTTTGAATTGGAGCACAAATGTGGATCTTCTGGGGGTCCCCAGGACCAGTTTGAAAACAACTAATGTAACCTTTGCCTTTCTCTTTCATTACATGCAATGTGACTTTATCATTCTGTTTATATGTAGGGTTTGATGTGCACCCTACCTTACCTGTAGCTGCTTGTGCTCCTCAGTAGCAAGCTGCACTTTAGGCCTCTCCCTTAGCAATCTCTTCTCACTGGGAGCCTAAAAAATCTAACTTGTTATTATGGAAGTTGCTCTCGTCACCATACACTATGGCAAAGCAAATTTATTTATTTACCACCTTTCATACATTGTGGTCAAAGTGCTGTGCAAATAAGAAAATAAAACAAATCGAAAGAAAATTCATATTTAAATGAAAAACATGACTAAGACACCATAAGAGATCAAGGCAAATAACCAGATTACTTTAAAATAAGTACTAATGCTACTTTCCCCCCCAAAATACAAAACTGGATTTTAATGGTGCATTGTCACATTTAAGTCAGCAGATCAGATGTCATCAAAGCTCTCAAAATTATTTTACACCTCTGTTTAAAACATCTACTAAAATAAGCAGCATCTGAATGAATTTAATAAACAGAACTTTTTGCACCTGATGTCTTTCAACATGCTCCTCTGATTCTGGTTCTACCTCCATGGCATTTTCTTGCAGTGGAGGAAGCTCCTCATGACCAGCATTATCATCTTCATAATTATCATTAGCAACACCAGCCATCACCTTTCCTCGGTCTTCTAGATACCAAGTAAAAACAGGCATTCAACAAAAAACTGTAGAAATGTTTCTTTATAAATCAGAAATTAAAGGAAGCTTTCCAAGCTAGAGGTCTACTGAATCAGAAGCCATCATTTTACTTTTTCACTAAGGGTTATATATATTTGATTACCTCCTAGCATAAACAAACATGGGGTGGGTGAAACTGATTCAGGCCCATAACCTAAAGCCTCTCTCTGGAAGTGAGAACTCCGGCCCAAGCGAAGGATTCCCAAACTGTCCAGGATGAAGTTATTGATTCGAAAATCCTTACAGCTTCCAAGAACCTCTCCCTTGACACTGAAATAAACACAAACATTCTTTTGCAAAGCAATGGGAGCTCCAAGTTCTCCTGCCTCCTGTTACAATTATTTTAAAACAAAAATTAGTCAAAACATGTGTTACATGTTAAATTTTGTAACCTTTGAACCCCTACCTGTAGAACAGTTAATAATCTCAATATTGTTACTGCAGGGATGTCCTGCACAATCGCCCTATAAATGTTAATTGTAAATAGACAGTTGGTTGCTGCTTGTGTTCTTTACCTCAGGAGTGGATACTTCTGCTTTTCATGTGCCTCTGCAGGAATAAGCGACTCAGGAGGTAGTCGAGTAATCTTCACTGGCTGAAGAAACACAAAAGAATTGAGACACACATTCTCTGACTACCATACTTGGACCTTACTGTGTACCAATCTTAAACAAAAGTGATACTTAAAATACAGATGCAAAGGGGAATTTTAGTAAAGTTATATAGTTTTGAGCCCTGATCAGTACAAGGATATGCCCCATTGACAGAACAAAATTAAGTTTTCATAAGCCAGTACAAGCATCCTGACACATTCCCCCTTTAAATGTCATGTGTGTGTCATGAGGGCTGCTAATAGTACATCCTTAATATATTTCTGATAAAATACTAATATATACTGGATTTCTAATACATTAACAAACCAGGTTTAAAAAACATTGGGATGCTCGTAAATAAAAATAAAATGATGATTTAAATTATCTTATTTAAAAATAATACATCATATCAAAGGTTAAAGCTGAGAAATGAATGTTGATTTTGATGCCAGCAACAAGTTTCAAACATGTCTGGCTTGCGCGGTATCAATTGTTTCATACCATGTTTTACCACTCTATTTGACAGTATGTGTGTCAAACTGGTGGTGGTTTTGGTTTATCAAGAGGGTCAAAATAACAAAAATAATGTGGGTGGAGGGGTGGTTGGTTTCAGGTTCTCAGGCAGGTCCACAAGTGTTAAAATGAAAAAACGATGAAATGTGAGTCAGAAAGTTACTGCTGCACCGTTTGAGATGAAACAGCCAAGGCTGCTGAGTAAAAGTTTTATTTTCAGTTGTAGTTGTCAGTAGTATGAGAATTATTTTAATCTTTCATCTTTTTACAGTGTTCTAACTTTTTTGGAAACATGCAGGAAAGTTGTAAAAGCATGCTTACCTCAGCTGGATCACTCTTCATCTCCACGCTGTGAGTGCTGGGTTCCTCTTCCATCATATCAAACTGTGTAAGGGCAGAGGAAAGACACTTATATGCTTTTACAACTATGATCACTATGAGGAACAGGGAGGGACAGAAACTAACAGCAAATCGTCTCTAGATTTTTTGGAAAGATTGATGTGGTTATCAAAAACTTTCACAAATATTAGTTATTTACAAACCTCACAATCATCTCTTTCATTTACAGCAGTGCCATCTGTGACACCATCTGCAGCTTCAGAGCCTTGCTTGTCACGCCTATAGGGACAGAAAACAAACATTAAACCTACAACTCAATTAACCACAACCCAAAAGGGATCTGCTAAAAAAAACAACAAATCAAATTACCTTTTGTTTTTGTTCGAGATGCAGTCTAAAGTCTGGAAGACCAAACTATGTAGAAGTTCCACCTAAAATATATGATTTATTATTTATTATTATTATCTGCGTTTTGGATACAGATCATGGCTCAAACTTTAGAAAAAATGTATTATCAAAAAAAAAATCCAATATATAATTAGTATTATAATCTCAGTCATAGTGAGTCATAGTCACAGATACAGGTAAACAATCTAACCTGACAGCCATACTTCAACCAACCTCACCTTTCTTCCATAAATACATGTAGAGCCTTGAATCAACAATGCTGCTTCAGCAAAATTCATCATTGTCTTCCCTCCATCAAATGAAATGGTCATTTGGTCCAGCTGTACAACATAAATACAACAGTGACATGAAAATTCCAGACCCATATTAAAAACTATATGATTTCAATTGTGAAAGCAATGCTTATTTGTTAAAGATAAAGACTTACTTACCAACTGTAGTTTACATAGATTATCATTTATCATTAGTAATTAGGACTTGTGCAATCAAAAACCGCTCCATGCATAGTTCGACAATATTATAAAAGATCGACATTGTCACTTCAGTCACTGACAGTGCATATATTACATGTTTTTCCACTAACTGGTATGTGTTAACTCACTTCTTCGAGGTATTCACCAAGCTGAGTAGCCAGGTCAACATCCCAGTTTTTAGTAAGGTCCCGGATGGGCTGTAAAAGATGGGCAAACCTTGTCTCCGCAGAATTCATAGCTTTCAAATTTTTGAGTTCTGAAAAAGAAGGTAAAAGTTTAATTTATTCTGCATTTACCACCTTAGAGTCCAAGAGCAAGTGGACAGGTTTCTGCGTACTGGATAACAATGCATTTTTCCCCAGTATTATGCACACTGCTTTGTTTTTAAATAAAGGTGTATAAATGTTTTCAGACATCCACGTCACTGGCATGTTTCATGTCGAGACATCTAGGTGGGTTCTTCCGTTCGAAAGGGGCTTACATTACATCACAGAACTGATTAAATAGGAGGTGTGACTGTGTCTGTCGACCTGTACAGGGCGTTTCTCTGTCTTTTGGCCTATGAGCGAGAAAATCATGACTGAGTGAACTGATTTATCCTTTTAGATTAATGGAGAAACAATGTCAATATTCAGTAATCCCAGCAAGTACCTGCCTACTAATAGGCTAGAATAACGATAGGTCCACCACGGACTTGATACGGGTAAGCTGTGCAATCAGTTGGCATAAAAGACTAAAACTGAAGCTAAAACTGAAAAAACAAACCCTTATTCATATTTATGGACAGCCCTGACTTATGCTTAAGGTATTTTTCTAACAAATCCTGCGTAATGACGCTACAACAACAACTAAAATATTCCGAGCATGACGAAGTGACTGAAATAAATTAGAGCTGAATAAAGGACTTACCTTATGAAGATAAAATTTTAGCACGATATCAGTTGAGACCTCTGGCAGAATTAAGCGTCTTAAACGTAAACAGAAAAGGAGCTAAATTACTCTACGAGTCTGTCAAATAAAAACCCCGCGCGTCTGCCATTTTCATTTTTTACCGCGTCGCTGACGTCACATCAACAAGCCACAACGAGGCCAGCACCGCCTGCCGAAGCGGAGCAGCATTACAACAAATCGGGCAGGTCCAATAGAAAAGCACCTAAGTCTCCGATAGTCTTAAAGGGCCAGTGTGGTTTCAAATTTGACGTTGCATTTTAACACAGCAATGGTGCCATACAGTCCACAATATGGAAACGAATCTGCAAAAGCAGTGTTTTTGAACGCAATGTTTTTGTGAAGCTAACACATTTCAACCCTACAGGCATTTAGCCCCGCCCATTAAAAATGATGTTATAAAGGGTGTTTCGGGCCTGACTGCCTTTTAAAGGAGGGAGAATGCAGGGTGGACATATGGAGCAGAGGCACCTATAAAGATAGCTTAAAACAGCAACAAGAACAGCCTGTTTAGGGATCTAATAAGGTCAGAAATCAGACATATTTACTGAAATAACTGTTTTGATACAAAAAAACATGTAAAAAATGATGGTGTGAAACATAACATACACACACACAAACATGAAATGATCTTTTCTGCAGACCCATTTATGACCAGGAGAGGTGGCTGCCTCTGGCCTCTGACATGCTTGTCAGAGAATTAAGGAAAGTTAAAATTTTTAAAAATAATACACAAGATCACCTGATTATTAAGAAAGGTATGAAAAGCCAAGGTTGTGTGGGGGTGCTGAAGCACCCAGCAATCACAGCGTGAAAGATGAATAATCACCTTGTCCAATAATTCATGCAAGGGAACACGAGGGGAACTTTCAGACTCCACACAGAAAAGAGCATCGCCAGAAATCGAACCCAGGACTTTCTCACTGCACCAAACGCTTTGTGAGTAAAACACAATAAAGGGCAGCCAGTCAGAACTGGGAACATTTGCATATATCACATATAAATATATAATCAGCCTTTTATTTATGCATTTATGTAATTATTCAATTTTAAATTATTTATTCATGTAATTAATTTAAAGACAATTGTTTTTTTCTAATGCTTCTTTTTCCCCTGCTGTTTGTAGTGTTATATAGGCCATGACCTGCAAATATGAAGACACTGTGGACAGTGCTGTGTGTTTGTCATTGAAGGAGCCAGTGTAATCTATTGATCAATGATGGGCTGTTTCTTTCAGAATGAAGGACTATATCAAGTTGTATCTTCTGATAACGGTGCTTCAGTATAGTTTACTCAGGACATGAGTCTGAATGACAGCTCATAAAGCATGCCACTGTGTTCTGAAGCATCTAAGCAATCATTTACCTTTTTTAGGTGGTTCCTGATCTCATAGGCTCAATCAGTTGACTTTGTCTCCAATAAAGCCATCAACTTTTTCCTTTTCACTTTACCTACTGCTTCAGCTAGACTCATTTGCCTTTTCTCTTTCCGTTCTCTACTGTTGTTAAGCGACAGCTGTACAGATCCTTAGTGCATAAGCAGAGATGGTGACTAGTTCAATTTGCATGAACTGCAGTGAAATTGTAATTGATTGTGTTCAAAATTATGATGTATTTTTCCTTTCACTCAAGTATATTTGTGTAAGATCCACTTTCTTACTCCCCTTAGTCTCAAACATTTAATTACTAATTCCTCTGCAATGTGTCACCTGAGTTTCAAGGCTTATTTACTTGGTTTTTAGACTAAAACGTGTCGAAAAGAGAAGAATTGCAGGGGTGTTGTTAGATGCTAGGGGCAGTTAAAGGGCCTATATCATGTAAAACAAACTTTTTCTCATAGTTTGAGAGTTTGGTGTAGAATGCAAATGTGATTAAAGTTTGTCTCATGCAGCCCAGATAAAAAGCTTGTTTAAAATGGACCATGTTTGTGATGTCACAAAATAAGCACATTTATATACCCACCTATCCAGCAGATTAGCCCCGCCTATTCACACCAAATTATATGGACTGTTTCAGCCAGGACTGCTGAATTAGAACAGAGAGCATTTGCTTTTATCAGTCTTAAAAGCACAATGACAAACACAGTCTTGTTTGGTTGTAAGGAATAGAAAGGTTGGAAAATGCCATGTAACAATGTACTAGACATACCACATTGAGGTAAAAAAAAAAAAAAGTAGCATACATAGTTGACTTGTCAGTTGCAGCGGATTGAAATTTGGTAGAATTTGATGTGCTTCCAAAGACTTATGATGTAGTACATTAATTATGTGTGAATCTTGTGAACTTTAATGTCACAAGATAATTGCTGGTGAACCATTGACGTTGTTCACTAGGTGGCGCCACGAGTCGAAATACGATACAGGCATGCGCCTCCTAGAGACCAATTTGCCATGTAAATTCTGTTATTTTTTGGCAAACGGTTGTCGTGCTATTACCCCCAAAAATAGGGGGGTTAAGATGAAAGGATACGCCCATTTAAGAGCACAAATCTCTTCATCCTTCTCAGCCATTTGAGGCACCATCGGGTCAAGTTTCCTGTAGAAAGGGGATGTTTCAGTAGATGATATCTTCGACCACAAATCGGTGGAAAAAACGTTTTAAAAAAACACTGTGACAAACACTACACGTCCGCTGCGGAACTTCCATAATTATAATGAACACAAACCCACACAAATACACGTGGACCACATGGGAGGATAGTGTAGAAGACAGATGTAGGGTACGGGCCCTTTAATAAGCTCTAGTTTAAAGCAGCACCGCAGGAATTGCAGTATTCTGGCTTCAAAAACAAGACTTTTCACTTTAATTTGAGTCGTTGCTGCGAGTTCCACTCGCGGGTGAACTAAGCGCTCCAACATCGGCCGGACGTGACCCGACCCTGTGAGCGCGAGTGGTGAGCGCAGCGCGAACTATGCGGCTCCACCTTAAGAAAGCGCTCGCGCCCGCGCCCACGTGACTGTCGGTTCCTGGAAAGTTCTGGGAAACTGATCTTTTGTGCTCGACTCGGTTTGGGTTAAACGGAGATTAGAGAAACACACACACACACACACATACGCGCACCGAGGAGACCGACACGCGGAAGGCCTGACAAGTTCCGCCGAGTGTGTTATCGCTGCGCGCCGGCTGTGCGCTCCTGCGGGAGGCGGGAGGACTGTAATGTGCTCGCATGCCGGGCTGCCCCCGCACACATTTAACCTCACCACGCTGCGCACACACGCACGCACGCACACACACACACGCGCACACACGCGCGCGCATAGGATGTAAAGGCTGAGCAGGAGGCAGGAACAGGGGCTGCTGGCGCTTTGTTTACCCTCGGCGTGGCAGCAGCGAACCAGCCAAAACAAAATCGATGGCGAACATAAAGGACGAGTTGTAGGAGCGAGGGGGCGACAGGCGACTCGCTCTGCTGTACCCCGCGCGAATCGCGCACTATGGACAGCTCCTAATGGCACGGCACGGCGAGGCAGGGGGCTGAGGGAGCTGCCGGAGGCGCCCAAGTGCCCGACATGGACAGATTTGGAGATCTGGCGTTAAAACGAAAGTGTCTGGAGCTGTTTTTTGTTCATTTCTGATCAGATAAAAGGGGGTAAGTCGTCATCGGTTTCCTGTACGAGTCCTTTCCGTATACACACACACACACACACACACACACATCTATATAGTGCTTTGGCTATAACAACACGACAACAACACGCCCGCGGCAAGCCTGTGTTACTCGCTGTTAATTGTGCCTGGCACGTGTAGAACTGATGGTATGATGACACACACAGTCACACATTGCTGTCTGTCTGAGAGCTCCGTGTTTCACTGTTAAGGGGTTGTGTTGTGTTTTGCTGTGTTGTGTAGCTCGTGTGCATGAGCTTGCTGTCGGAATGGGCTGAGTGCGGTCCCACACGCTGCTGTTTGGTTTCGCCTCTTTCCTCGGTCGCTTTACAACTTTCTGTTTGTGTGTGTGTGTGTGTGTGTGTGTGTGTGTGTGTGTGTGTGTGTGTGTGTGTGCTTGCGTGTGTTTTCAGGTCAGCGCGCTCATTCATAACCCGAGCGCTAGAGGATTTTCGGCAGTCCGGCTTGTCTGTAAAGGACAGATTTAGCTGCATGTGTTTGGGGCTTTTCCAATGACCTGCCACTCCTCCGAGAACACGGAGAGCATCGCGGATGAGAGGAGAGCAGAGCCGGAGAGGAGGAGAGCAGAGCCCGAGCAGGGAGAGCAGGGCGGAATCGCTACAGCCATGAGAGACCTGAAAAACACCGGTACGTGTTACTGTCCTCACCACTCCTCTCCCACTCCTCTCCCGCTGCTTTATCCTGTGTACACGGGCTTTCCTTTTCATTATTATTATCATTATCATTATTATTATTAAAACAATAAATACCAAGAATTTAACGAATACCAAAATGGTATAATAGTAGAAAGGATAATAGTAACTAAGGCTCTTACACTACCCTAATACTACCAATACTGTTACTACTGCTACTGTTTACTGCTGATATGACTTATTACTGCTGCTGCTACAGATTTTACTATTACTGCTACACTGTTTTTATTTATTGAGGGATATTTAATTTTTTCTTCTTCTTCTTTTATTAGTAGTAGTAATCTTGCTTTTTCTTCTTCCTTTTGTTCTTTTCTTCTTCTATTTTAGTAGCAGTAGTAGTAACTTTGCTTCTTCTTATTTATCTTCATCTTGTTTTCTGTTTCTTCATATTATTAGTATTTTTTAAAATTATCCTTGTTTATCATGCTTCATCTTTTTACTTTTTGTAATCTATTCTTTATCTTGTTTTCTTGTTCTAACTGGGTTTTTATTTCATTTGCTTAGTGTATAGTGTGTGTTTGTGTGTGTGTGTATATATATATTAGTCACGGTTTTCTAGATTTTATGAAAATTAACTTCACATCAATGTCATTTTTCCTGATTCACTGTAAGCCAGGATGAGTATGCAGAATACGTGTTTGAAAATGAAAAAAGATTTGAAATGAAAGTCAGTTCAGTTTATCATGTCTTTTACTATATTTCACACTTGACCTTAAGTTGAGCTTCCAGTTTCTACATATTTTTTATTTTGAACAAATTTTGTCTGGTATGTTTTTTTTAATTGGGATCCAAACAGTGTGTAATAAACCGCTATGAGATTTTCAGAAAGAATAAGCATCTACATTCACAACGTCATTTCCAGGAACCCGTGTTTTTCTATTGATTGCTTATCTGATATGGCTTTTTGCTCTGTATGGTCTGGAGTATATACCTTAAAATGTTGCTTTAAGATGCACTAGAAAATCATCTACATTACATTTGAGTTGTTTTTATTATATTGCTAAAATACACTAATAAATACGTATAAATAATACATATTTGTAGCAATATCCCGTTTTATTAATGGTTTTATTGAGTTGGTTTGGATTGAATTGATAGGTTAGTATTAGGGAGACTATAGTGGTTTTTTTTTTATCTGGTTTCATGGTGAGCTGCACAATTGTAAATGCAGACATTATCAGTAATGCAGAATTGTAGCAACAGTAGACAATGCAAATTTAGCTCATGCAGTGCAGCAATGATTTTTTCTCTTCAAGTAATAATTGGAATATTTTATTATGATATATATATATTTATGTCTGTGGTTTTAACCCCTTAACCCCTTAAAAGGGGCCGAATTGCGGGCTCACATATCATAGTTGTACTGATAAACAAGTTGTACAATGAATAATTCATAATAAGCCTAAGTCTAAGGGTATATCAGCATGATGTAGAACCACATTACATGGAGCCTGAAGTGTATGTGGATCTTGTTTTCTCTGTGACAGGCTGGTACTGGGGCCGTTTAACAGCCAACGAAGCCAAAGAGATCCTTCAAGATGCATCCGAGGGGACATTTCTGGTCCGGGACAGCTCCCAGAGGGATTACCTCTTCACCATCTCTGCCATGACGTCTGCTGGACCCACTAACCTGCGCATTGAGTACAAAGAAGGCAAGTTCAAGCTGGACTCTGTGGTGCTGGTCAAGCCTAAACTGAAGCAGTTTGACAGTGTGGTCCATTTGGTAGAGCACTATGTTCAGCTGTCCAGGACTTCTTGTAAGAGCAGCTCTGCTCAGCTGGCCCCAGCCAATGGTACAGTTCAGCTCCTTCTAACGACTCCTGTGTACACAGCCATACCTTCACTTCAGCATTTGTGCCGCATTGCCATCAATAAAACCACACGGCAGGTACAGGAGCTCCCACTGCCGAACAGACTGAAGGACTACCTGACAGACTATGCCTACAACGTATAGAGCCCAAAGAGCTACAGTTACCACACTGTACCACTACGTGCCCAGGAGTGACAGGCCCTTCAAGGAACTAGGGATCTGAGACTCCAGCACAGAAATCTGACCAATATATTAAGGCCTACAAACCTTTTCCACAGAGTTTGTGTTTTATGTGTAGGATACACTGGTCTACACAGACTGCTGTGGGAACAACCCCCAATCCCTATTGTATGCCTTGAGGTATGGTCACTTCTGTTGATGCATCAAGAATCAAAGAGACTGTTCCTGTGTTTGAAACATGGGTGTCCAACACTGTTCACTTCTGCATTTAATGATGTGCTAATTGGTTTGTTTGTGTTTTTTTTTACTGTAATCAATGGAAAGACTATTATTTCCAGAGGCATTGTAAAAGATTTCATGAAATCAAATAAGCAATACTCCGAGGCTTTAAATTTAATTATTGAAAGAATTTCTTTCACAAGAAAGATTATTTTTTCCAATTAGGATTAAATTACCTGAGCCCTCATGTGATCACAGATTTATTCCTGTGACTCAGTGATGCCCATTATTTTACATGTTTGCCCTGATAATTGGGTACTGATCAGCCTCTTAAATGTTATTGGAGGATAATGTTCTTCTGTTTTAGGCTGCTGTTTCCTGTCAGTATGTATGACTGTATTTCTGGAGAGATAGGGAGATTTCCAGTACAGCACTCCCTAGTTTCACCAGGTTTTTATCACTGGTGTTGATTTGCTTTGGCCTCTACACACGATAACATAGTTGTAGAAATTGCCCTTTCATGTTGATCTGCTGCCACTTGAACTTGAATCCTGACCTTAACAATTGCTAGAGAAACCCCAAAGCCCAGATTAGCTGGAAATGGTAATTTCTACCTCTCATGTAAGGACTCCCAGGGCTTTTTTTTTCCAATTTGGTTTCTATGAAGAGGTCTTAGTGGAAGACCATGTTTGTGTCTCTAGGAACTGAGTCATACATTAGTGCACCACATCACCTGATCAGACTGCTCTTTGAGCCTCTCGATCACATCAGTCTTGAAGAATTCATCTAACATGATACTGTTGTATACTATGGTGCTGAATTACCAGTAAATGTTTCCGTTTTCTCATGAAGTGACAAATAAAAAGAAAAACTTTTAGTTTCATAGGCTCTTTTTTAATATGTCTTGAGGCCTATTAAGTATGAGGTTTCTAAATTCCTTGGAAAGACATTGCAGCATTTACTTTCTCTGAACATCTGTGAGCATGTACGCGTGTGAGAGAGAGACACGTTCAATTAAGGTTTTGTTTGGAGATGGGCTAGAATTGTAGCCCCCTCATCCACCAGTGTAAATTGATCCATGTCAGTTGAACCCTGTGCCCGAGGCCCTGTCCTAGGGGCTGTTGGGAACTAATTTTGTATAGAAGAATTTTAACACCTTTAAACCAATATGCAGCAATAAATTCAACACGAACCAAGATGGTAAACGCAAGGGCTTGTTTTTACAATCTGATAGACTAGCATTCACAAACGAAGGTTTGAATGGCTGCTCAGTTCTGCATTTCTGTGCAACCTTTGACATTCTAATCGGCCAACAAAGTTCTCTTTGTTCCTAGAATGCAATCCCACTGATGATAAGAGTTACTGGAAGTACAGTACTGTGCAGTAGGGACCTGGGGAAATTCTATATAAAAGCTGTTTAGCTGAGCAGTTAGTGTTTTTTTTCCAGAAACTCCTATTAGAATCAATAACAATACAGTAAACAGTTTATGTTCGTCAATGTGTTCACTTAACTATTTTCATGCTGTTCCTTGTGGAAGCTCAGTATTACTTGTAGTTACCAATAAATACCTGGCTAGGCTCAAACAGTCATTCATTGATTTAAATTAGCTGCTGCTGATGGAGTTTCAAACATCCATTCAGCTGCTGGAGGCATTGAGATATCTGGAACCAAACCAGTGCACTTTTAACCAGCTCACAAAATAACACCTATTTATACGCCTGTTTTGCTAATCGAAAATGTCTTTGTTTACTGAAATATGATAATTTCCCATTTTCTGGTGGAGTCTGGTGGCATGGTGCTGTTTTTCATTTGTGTAGCTTCTCAGCATGCTCTCTTTGTCAGAGATAAAAGCTATAAAGGAGCTCCAACGGCATGTACTCTTGAGGTAATCCAGACCTCATTAAAGCAAATGGGATGTAATTACCCTCACAAGCGTTGCATTACACTGATGGCACTTAACAGAGACACACAGGTGTCTGGAAACCAGCCCAAATCAATTCAGTCTAGAGTTGTTAGCACGGAGTTCCATCCAACATCCATACCACTGTTCCCTCTGTTTTTATGCATAAATATTTTAAAACTCTGGTGTCTGGATACATTTCCAGGGATTGAGAAGTAATACTGGATTTAGGAATAAGTTTGGCAAAACATTGCATTCACACAATGTTCCCTGTTCTCCAGATGTAAGTGTTCAGCCAAGACATGTCTGGAGTCCAGGCTCCATCTTTAGTTTAGTACTAAAGCTGTGAGACTAACAAACACTCAGTCCTCCATAACAAACAGTCCTCCATACTTTCTTTTACAAAATGCTCAAAACGTCTCTCAACCTGCGTAAATTTCACCCAGCTCTTTTTTAGGGTGGCACAGACTTGTTCATGGATCAGCTAAACTATGAAAGACAACAGGAGTAAGAGGTGCTACAGGTCTACAATCAGTTTTAATGGCATTGTAAACATGGAGGAATCTGATCCATGATCCATCCTCTCCAGCTGTTGTCTTGTCTAAAATAGTTCTGTAGTGATGTTCATTTTTATAGTCCATCAGATATAGTGTTGTAAACCATATACACATGACTATTGCACCATAATGAAGAGCTGGATGGGTTTGAGCAGGTTCTGAGAGGTTTTGATGGTACATTTACAAAAAAATTATTTGGGTGACTATTGACATTAGTTAGTTAGTGTATTCTTTGTCCAGGGAAATTTGTGTACAGCAGGAAAACTTCTAGTGTTTCTTAGCAATGTTAGATCCAGTTCTAAACTAAAAATAAAGCTTAGACTCCAAATATGTTGATATGTTGCTGATCAACTATCTAGAGTAAGTAGAAGATTATGTAAATTTCCCTATTTTATTTTTTTATTAAACCATTTATTTAATAGCTAAGAGCGGTTGAAGGTAAGAGTAAATGAAAGGTTGGTTTGTTCATATTCAGTTCATAATTGTTCATATTTCACCACTCACATATTTTTACATTTTGTTCAAAATTTATCTCAGATTGAATGAAAAACCTTTACAAAAATTGCACATCACTGGACACAACAAATTAAACATAAAAAAGGATTATAAAGGATTTCAGGCTTTATACTGAAAATCGGGACCACACTGATTTTTTAAAATAATTTCTACATTTCAAAGTTATGAATGGGGTTAAAAGGGGGAGAGGTATATGTTCTGAAAGCTTAGTAGAGTTAATGCTGTGTGCTCATACCTGACTGTTGAGTGAGGTTAAACAGAGGTAACATAAGTAGGAAAGGTCCATGATATAGGCCATAGTGAAAATTATGTTGAGTCTAGGGTGGCTATTTACTACAATTACTTTCCATGACCTTAACAGACACACTTTAGTAATTTCACCACAAAAAAAGCAACTAAACACAATACTTGCAGGTGCTCCAGGAGGCCATTGAGCTACTCTTACATAATAACCCCAAAATACAAAACAGATTAGACACTGAACATGTAATATTCTTAGTATTGTGTTTTATCATGCAATGAACAAAATGCAGTAGAATAACAGACAGATACACAGAATTTCTATTTAAAATGTCAGTTTAAAATGCATTTTCAGGTTTATGTACCTAAAGATCTATATAAAGCAACATTAGATGCAGAAAGTGTTTTCACCTGGTAGTGGAGTCCCCATATCCAAACAATATGGATTAAAGAATAAAGCTGTTTTCTAAAAAGTATACACACACCCCCACATATATGTATATACACACACATGTAATTAATACATCTACTTGTTAAATGTGTGATGGTGCACTGGTGTCAGTCAGTCGGCAGTTTTTCATACTGACCATTCTTTGTTTTCCTATTTGATCCTGTCTGTCCTCATTTACACATCTGGACACTCACTAGGTCACATTAATTTCAGTCTGCACACTGGCACTATGTTGCATCAGACTGTTTTAAATATACGCTTTGATAATAAATGTTGAAAACAATTCTGTCTAAATGCTTGGATGAATCATCGTGTTAAATGCTGATTGTAACATCAATCCCCAATAAACCCAGTCCCATAATCCACCGCATGGCCCAGCTAGCTCCCTTGTGGACAAAAAAAAAAAAAAAAAAACCACGCTATTGCGGGGGGTGCATTTACATAAGGCTAGTATCTATGTCCTAAATCCCAGATGTCGATGCTTCTCAGTATCTCATAAGCTTCCAAATAACAGGGATTCACTGAAGGCAGAAATCACTGTTCATAGATTTAAAAGGCTTAGTATAAAATGTACCACACTATCATGTAATGAGGAACATGACTGGCAATGCAAGATATCACAAATGTGAGGGATGAGCACACCAACTCCAACACTGGATATCAGTACCCCCGCACTCTTCTGTATTCTGTCTAAGCTGATGAGTGCAGCCAGGTATCTTTTCACCCATATCTTATTTATAGTATTAGGCAATTCATTGCACAAAGCCATCTGAATGGTTCATATCCACAATATGGTATAAGAGTTTGTTTCTTATCCTGCTGGGACTTTCCACACTGCAAATGCTTTATGTACTCAGTGGTACATTAATTACACATAGGGCCACTTATCCTAATCCCTGCTCTATAGAGGGTTAGGGTAATGCAGAATACAGGTTTACTAAGAAACATTTTGTTTTTACCAGGACTGTGTGAAACACCAACCACTAGTTTGTAACAGCCACATTTAGCCTGAGGGCCTGGTTTCTGTTACTTGCTTGTTCAGCATAAATCAAGAAATGCGGGGAAAAACAGAGATTTCACACCATGACTAACACACAAGCAGATGGGGCCACGAGTAAAACACTATAGCCCCACCCTGATGCTGACTATGGTCACTTTAAGTGTCTGAACAGGTGACAGATCACACCAAAGCTGCTGTTTCTACACCTTACAATCTTTGCTACTCGGACACATCAATCTAGCGCTAAGATTACGCAAGGCTTGGCTTATTCTATTAACAAAGTTCTGAGTCGATTACTAGTTAAATTAGAGAGATGGCTTAATGCAAAATAGAAATGTTTCAGCTCCTCTGTTTTCCTTTAGTCCTTATATATGTATAATCTATATTAGGACTAAAGAAATAAGGCTGCACACCTACAACTATCTGATCGATCTCATTGTTCAGTTCCCACCTATGAGTGAGAATATGCAGTGTTTGGTTTTTTGTTCTTGCGATAGTTTACTGAGAATGATGATTTCCAATTTCATCCATGTCCCTACAAAGGACA
>JBBPDA010000126.1:18606287-18616809 GCA_037974385.1 Arnoldichthys spilopterus
GTGGTTAGCGCTGTTGCCTCACAGCGAGAAGGTCCTGGGTTTAATCCCCGGGTCGGCCATGGGTGCCTTTCTGTGTAAAGTTTGCAAGCTCTCCCTGTGTTCACGTGGGTTTCCTACTGCTGTCCAAAGACTCCAGTAGGTTGATTGGATGTTCTAAATTGCATGTAGGTGTGAATGTTTGTATGAATGGCTGTCTGTCTATGTGATGGGCTGGCCCCCTTAGGCATGCAGTTAGCTGGGATTCAGGCTGATATGGCTGAAAATTGTCTCTTTTGTGATGCCAAAAAGAGATGCAATGGGCTCCCTACGGGGTACTGTTCTCAGATCACTGCAGCTTATTATGGACAAGAACTTCAGTCCATATTTTAGCTCCTCCAGTGACTAAACAGTGGTGGCCTAGTGGTTAGGGCATTGCGCTGGGGACCAGAAGGTCGCAGGTTCAAGTCCTGGCTCAGGCACTACTGAGGTACCCTTGAGCAAGGTACTGTCCTACTACTCTGCTCCACGGCTTGGAAGTCGCTTTGGATAAAAGTGTCAGCCAAATGAATAAATGTAAACAGATACATCCAGCTGTTTCCCACTTGTCCTTTAGGAGAGAGAATATTACAACTAACACATTTACTATGAAAAAACAGACTGGACAGAGGAATCTTCTGTTTGGTTAGAGACAGTAACTACTAATCTTGTTGCTGATCATTAAAGGGTTGTGATATAAGAGGCTGAAAGAGACTGAACAGGCTGATCCGAAGGGCCAGCTCTGTTGTAGGACGTCCTTTGGACCCAGTGGAGGCTGTGACTGACAGGAGACTGGTGGCTAAGCTGGCATCCCTGTTGGACAACATCTCCCACCCCATGCAGGAGACTCTGACAGCACTGAGCAGCTCCTTCAGTGACAGGCTGCTGCACCCACGGTGTGGGAAGGAGAGATTCAGAAGGTCTTTCCTTCCAGCTGCTGTCAGACTGTACAACCAACACCTTGCAGTTTGATCACACACACACAAACACATACATCCAAAACATCACTGACTGAAAACTGGAATGTTCACATATTCTGCAATATGTTTCATGTGTAATATTTCTTTATTGTGCATTATTTAATATTCAGTGCAATATTCTTCCATGTAATATTCTCCATGGTGCAATTATTCTTCTGTGTTTTTGTACACTAATGTCTATTTATATTTTTTGTAAAGTTTACTTTTTTTATCTTATTGTGCTATATAGTTTTTTGAATTATTGGCTTATCACTCCTTTGCTGCTCTTACCTTTTGTAATGCCATAACAATGCAAATTTCCCACTTGTGGGACTAATAAAGGGTTCTCTTATCTTCTGTTATATTATCTTATCTTATAAGCTCATTCTTCTCCATGGCCTTCATTTAAACTCTTGTTAGTTCTTCAGTGTTTCATTAGTTTACATCAATACTCAGTGGTACAGTAACATCTGAGGATCAGCTTACCCAAGAAGTGAACTGAACATTAAAGGAAGAGAGCTGGTGCTTCCATTAGAGGTGCTTCTACTGCAGCTCTCTGTGCTCTGCTCTTTGGGAGCTGCTGGTGATTGTGGAGAGATTCTGCTCCATGGTCCAAGATAGAACAAAGACTCTTCAAAGTTTTTCTGTGAGTCAGTTCTGCAAACCTTTTAACAATAAAATATGAAATATTGTATGGAAGTCTGTGATCCCTGAGAAGCAGCCTCTTTTTGCTCTTTTCTTCTTCATGGACATTGTCGTGATGATCACACTGGTACCTGCTGACCCAGACTTTCCAACCTATTGCACAGAAACAATATAAGAATAAATAAATGCACATGTACACCTTTCATTGTAATTGCTCAGCTCATCAACATTATACTACAGATGTTAAACTTTAAGGCAGATCAATACTAAAACTGTCACTATATAACTTAACTAGTTTAAAAGTAAAGCTTGTGTACTTGGTAAGTTACACTAATGCAAAACTGCTTCAGCAACCTGTTCAGAAAATGCTTGTTCCCAAAGAATAATTTTAAAAGGTCTTACCTTTAGGAAAATGGAGAACAGCAACTTCTGAAATAGTTTTTTGTTCATTAGGCAATATGCATTGGGCAGAACAGATTAAAACCAAAGAGATCTCAATGAGTACAATCTAACCATTTTTGCCAACTTTGATGTTCCTGGTAAAATATTCTTTAATTCTACTCAAGTTATTACAGCGAATTTTATTCAAACTAAAATGTGTAAAATAAATAATAATAAGTAATAAATCATTCATATTTGTTGAATTCAGTGTATTTTGATTTCAAAATACATATAGTCTTTTTATGTATAGTTTACTATTAATTTTTTTTATTAAATGTTAATTAACCCCATTCCCATTTTTTACAGTTTGTACATACTCCAGAATAAAATATATTCCTGTCAACACTTTCTCTTTACCCAGGGGACGGATATCAACACCAAGTGCATTAATCTACTCCACTTATAGGCAATGACTCATCAAAAAAGTGCAAAGGCTGTTGAAAACTTGATGGTGGGGGTGGGGTCTTAACTACACCTCAGTCTCAACTACAGCTCACTGTCTGCTCCAGATGCTTTCTAGAGGAGCTGAAGTGAACAGGGCATGAAAGGAGCAAATGCTCACACAACTGTACAACAATGGATCCAGTAGGTCACTGCAAGTGCAGTCAAGGTAGTTAACTTTGCTTGAAAACATCAGGAAAGTCTCCTCAGACACACAGCCAGTGACTACAGCAGGGCAGAGGACCACACCCTAGATACCCACAATGCAATTAAAGGCTGGTGTCAGAAGACAAACCCTACCACTGGACTAACACATCCAAAAGGTTGTTACCAACAAGTTCAACAAACTGAAGCACAAGTGGTATAAGATAGGTATTCTAGTGAAATCTGCCAAGGGTCACCTCTCCATCAGAGTCAGTTATCTGTTGTATTTTCCCTGTTGTGACTCACTGTTTTATCTACCCTATTTGTCGGGTTTTACCCTGCTTTAGGTTTCCCTAGTCTTAGTTTTGTTTTAGTCATAGTTTATGTTCTGTCTTAGTATTCTTTTGTTTATTTAAAATAAATCCTGGTTTGCAGCTTTAAAGCTTGCACAACATGACACAGCTCTGTTAAAACGTAATTACATTTTAAAAATAAATATTAGATCTGTATGTAGTTGAACTGATTGCATTCCCTCTAGGATGCCCCTACATGCAGTAAATTATGATGAAGTGAAGGGAATATTTGTCATTGTGAACACACTTAAACACTTAATACTTTTATACCGTCTGTCTTGCACTCAACCCAGTGAACTTCAACTGTAGAATGTTGCACATCATGAGGGAAAAGTTTTTGAAGCCAGTCCTGTAAAATGTCATCAACATTCTTGGGTTGTTTGATAACTGTGCCAAGCCATGTTTTAGATCTGTGGATAGACACTGCAAGCTTAAGGCTACTTTTAGACTTGTTCCAGACAAAATGTCTAGATTTCTGACAGAAAATGAAAGAATAGTTTTTAATGCTTAGGAAAAGTAATCTTCATCTGGTAAACTATTCCTATTGTTTAAGTAGTCTGACCATGGCTGACATATGGGTAATGATTTGAAGGTTGTTTTTTGACATATTTGGTGGAGTTTATTGAAGAATAGAGGTACAACACACAGTCAGCAGGGGCCGCTGTACATCCATTGATCTGTACAACATCAGAGCACTCGTAACAAATAGTGGCAGAATCCATGCTTGGATTCAGCAAAGTAAATGCTAGATAAAAGTGATATTTTCATGTGAATTACAGCTGCTTTTATTGGTATTATAAAAGCCCACATATAGCTGTTTGGTGTATTTGCACTGATCAAATGATGCCTGTTTAAACAAAATATTTATTATGCACAGAAAGATGTGAACATCATAAATGAGACATTTATTATAAATATGTAAAGGAATTTAACACATTGCTGAAACTGCAGGCTAATGCAATTATACATATATGAAAATATACCTGCCTTTATTTCTGGTATTTTTAGATGGACAAAACTAAGGATTTTAGCTTACTAATTGAGCTCCCTGTATATAAGTAAGACTCATTCATTCAACTGGTAATAGTAAGCTAACAGGGCATATTTGATAGACTATTTTAAAGTAGAAATGGTCTGATTTGTAATCTGGCCCATTTTATTTTTACAGAAAACCAATCAGTTGCATTTACTGTGGATGGTGATAGATGCGATTCTTGATACCGTCGTATAATTTATACTGAATTAACTAAAAGAAGTGGTTAAAAATGAATTGGGATATAATTTTGTTTAATTTTCTTATATTACAAAAATGTTTATATGGATTAATATGTCACAAATACACCACATATATGTAAGTACCAATATGTAATAATTTTCTACGTTTAACCCTAAACACAAATGATCACTTAACAGCATCAGGGCCATGTTGTTAGGTGGTAGATTAAAGGTGTTTTTCTTTGTTTTTCTGACAATTGTACTAATGTATTTTTGACAAATGTACAAAAAACACTGGGGTGAGATTGGGGTCAGCATTACTCAACAATTGGGGTCATCACTGACTGTTCTGATCTGAAATATGGCTCTGAATACAGCTGAAATGGCAGAATAATGAGCATTATTAATAGCACTATCATATATCCCTATGTATGGTTTGAAGAATGTGAATTTTAATGAACTTATGGACGCTGTAATAAGATGTACTGGAATATGTGAACTCATCATATAGATCAGGTGTTACACAGCAAACAGCAAACCCACATATACACACAAAAAAAATTGTAACCTTTACTTTAGTATTCAGGTTTGAGTATAGGTTGCAGATGAGTGCTTATTATAATGCTATTAATTATGCCCGACGATATGTGAAAATTATTCTGTCTTAGCTAAATTCAAAGCCACAGACCTGTCTTAAAAGCACTGTGCAAGATCAGATATTGTTCTGCTAATGCAATAATTATTCATTTGCATGGTGCAATAAATAATCTGCCTATGTCAGCGCACATGTAATGTGTGAAGACACCAATATTCTCACATGATTCAGAAGAGACACAAAGAACGTCTGTGAAAAAAAAGTGACAGGAATGAAGGCACATTTCAATCTCCATGACAACCGGCAGGGCCACATTCTTCGGATCTCCAGTTGTGGAAAGATCAATAGCAAATTATCCCCACACTCTCGCATTCCAGGAAAGCTGCATGCTTTTCAGTAGCCAGGCCTGCTTCTGCGTGCACCCGAAGCAGTCCTTTGCCGGCTAACCTCAGGCTAGGGTTCGCTGGAGTGCTTCTGTAGCCCAGACATTAATGCACATTGTAGGACATGTAGTGGGAGGCTGCTGTTTTGGCCTACATTTATCTGAATATGCTCAGCAAGTTGCTAATGAAGCTCAGTGAGGTGTCTGTAATTGCCATTCTTCAGGTTACATCATGGTGATTGGGAGGGAGGCAAAGTGATGGCTGGGCTCATGCAGAGGGCAGTAGCGCAGAGCTGGGGGGAAGCCTCAGTGCTGTATTCTGCCTCTGTAGCTTTAAAGTCTGTCTAGAAAGGGACTGCTGTCAGCAAGTATCTACTGGTAACTTGGACAGGGCACCCTTCATAGAACCATGTCTTCTCAGCATGCGTCAACACACACAAACACATGCACACACACACACACACACACACGCATACATACATATTTTTTTTATTCATTTGTCAGGACATGTGGGCTATACATGTTCAATATGTAGTTACTTGTAAATGTTATAGAAATAAATATATATTTGTTATATGTATGGGAAATTATAATTTCTCATATTGTCGATTATACTTCCATTATCTTAATTTTTCCACCATTTGCTGCTCTTTAATCCTTGTAGCACATTCATACTAAAGGAACAGAAATAGTAAAAATTGCATCCGCTTATGTTAAAAGTTAAAAAAAATCTCTGTATAATAATATGTCTCAAATGTATGATAAATATGTAAATATCAATACATAAGCAGAGCTTCAATTCTAAACCCAAACCTTATCCTCAGTTTTTTCTAGAAAAGAAAAATGCAACATAATACTTAACAGCATTGTTAGGGTAAAGCTGGTTTTCCTCTGTATTTCTTACAATTTTCTAATAAATATGAACAAAAACAAATAAAGACACGCACACACACCGTGAGCCTTCTCCTTCACAGCAGGTGCAGTTTTAACCTAGGAGAATATAACCCCGCAGTGGGTTGGAGGAAAAGGACATCTGCTTTCAATAAACTCACTTATTGCACGTAATCTCTCCATGATGGACTATTGGGTTTTCTGAGAATGATGGTCAGGCACTCAGCTTCTCTCAGTCAGAAATCTCACAGTCTGAGGTTCTGTCCCTGGGCTTGAATGAATGAATTGGGATGAAGAACACAAGGTAAAAAGGCCCCGGGCGGGTGGGAAATGTAGAGATGGCACACTGCACAGAGGACACAGGGCTTTTAGTTTAGGTATATTGATTTTCTGCTTGTGCTGGGCTACAAGACATTCATTAAGTGGAATGTCCCATGACTACAGGTGAGTATGTGTTTATCTATAATTGACATAGTCACTAAAATGAATACAGTACATTCAGTAATACATTCAGTAATAAAACAATTATAATATATTATAAACTATAGTATGAAGCTGAAATGTGCTAAAGGGCCCATGCCCTACATTTTTCTGTCTTTTTCTTATAGGTCTACTAATGACATTGTGTGGTTTTCTTGATCAAGACCATTTCACTTATTTTCCAACTCCTCTTATCTTATATCTTTTAAACATATACATACAGTACTTTGAGCATCATCAAAATTTTAAGTTCAAAACACATTTTGCATATATGGGCTGGGTGGACAGGAGGATGCTACTGTTTGAAAATTCACATTCTACACAGAAGGTTATATTGTGTTTTTTTCTTCTTCTCTGTGTTCTCTCCAGCTTTCTCTGGGGTTCCTTGAGAAATTTCATTAAAGAGCTTACCGAACCTCTTTGCCTAATTGAGACTAAACAAACCTGATGTGAAGAAGCATAAGATAGAACCAGCCAGCTCATTGCTAAAAAACACCAGGGAAAAAAGAGAAGGAACAAATTCTGAAAAAAACATCTGGTTTCCAAATGGGAAAACTGTACCACCATTGGCAATAAAATGAAAGAGTGGCATTTACTGTTTTTATACAGTTTCTAACAAATAATGTTTGCCCTTTTTGGTACAGAGGAAAAAAACAAATACGCCTCAGATCTTTAACAGTGGAGGCAACTGCTGGTGCCTGAGAGAGAGAGAGAGAGAGAGAGAGAGAGAGAGAGAGAGAGAGAGAATATGAAGAGAGAGAGAGAATATGAAGAGAGAGCTGTCTGGTACCATTTTCTCAACATAAACCCTCTTGTCTAAATGGTGTAGATGGCTGTCTGCCAGTGTTGATGTGGGTAGGTGTTACTAATTGGCTAAGAGTGTGTAAGTGTGTGTATGATACATACACTACTTGCTGTGGCCGAACAAGCCTGTTTATCTACTCCCTACTACTACTAGAACCATTACTACTACCACTACTACTACTACTAGTTGTAGTAGTAGCAGTAGCAGTAGTCATGAGTTTAATTTATTAGAGTAGATTACTGTTGCTTTTCTTCAATTTTATTGTTGTTTTGCCATGATTATTATTAATAATATTAAGGTTATAATTATCAATAACTTTAGAATCTATAATAGCTTCATTTATTTTTTCAGTTTTAAATATCACTATGCCTTAGCAGCATTGTTTCTGAAACAGACTTGAAATAGAGCTACTCTGAATCTGAGCGAGAGAACAATGAGAGAGAGAAAGAAAGAGATAGAGAGAGCAGAAGCAAACAAATAAAAGTGTGGGAGAGAGAGAGAGAGAGAGAGAGAGAGAGAGAGAGAGAGAGAGAGAGAGAGAGAGAGAGAGAAACAACAAACAGGGTTGTTCATGTGTGCTCCTACTTGTCTGGCCTACTGCCAGTTCATCCTAATCACCACTTCCTGGAAATCCTTTTCCGAGTGTGTGGAATTCTGGGAAGTCCGCTGAACTGTAGTAATCCCAGAGAAATTCCTCACATCTCTCATCTCCTTAAAGCGTGAAAGGAGATGTGGTGAGTATGCGTGTGGGTGTTATCAGTGCTGCACTGGGCTTTACTGGGAAGAGCGAAGCTGTTCTCTGAAGCTGTCTCTTTCTGGCTGGTAAGCATGAATGGTTTGAGGAGCACTGGGGTTAATGTACATCTCTTTGGTTTCATCTGAATGTGTTTTGTGTTTTTTACTTTACATTTTCTCCAGTCAAAAGAAATGAAAGTGGACACAGTGGTAGAGGGTCAGAGAGTTAGAATGGCAGAGAGGGAGTAGAGTATCTGGGACTATATGTGTTTGTCTGTGTGTGTGTGTGTGTGTGTGTGTGTGTGTGTGTGTGTGTGTGTGTGTAGCTGTAAGAAGATATGTGGGCAGCATTATGCAATATTTCTGCTGAGCCAGTTAAGTCTTCTCTGTATTGCCTATGCACCCGCCTCTTCCGCTGGTTTAAAAATAGCTCCCAAAGATATGCACTAATATCAAGCTTTGCAAAACCCAGTCCACCACACACACACACACACATGCACACACATACACACACACACACACACATGCACACACATACACACACACAAATACACACACAACTATAATCTCATGCAATGGAAGGGACAATGTGTCCATTTGTAGCCTTCATAACTGCAGCGACTATGCAGGTTGAAATCCCCTTGCAGTGTTTTGGCATCACATTAGCTGAGTCTGAGTTAAGATGGACATGTGTGTTTAACTATTATGAATATGCAGAATATATGCAGTATATTCATTTCTTTTGGCAGTGGTGGCCTAGTGGTTAGGACACTGCCTTTGGGACCTGAAGGTTGCAGGTTCAAGTTCAGGCCCGGGCACTACTGAGGTACCCTTCAGCTATTGTCCCACTACACTGTTCCTAGGGCGCTGTTGGTAGCTGCCTGCTGCTCCATGTGTGCACGTGTGATGGGTTAAATGCAGAGGTCACATTTCGTTGTGGTGCTCGAGTGTGTTCACAATGACAAATAGTCATTCACTTTCACACTTTCACTAACTTTTATTGGCTTTTGGCCTCTTCGGCAGGGATATTAAGACAGCAATTTTATGTATCCCCTTTGGTGACATCCATAGTTTAAAAATAATAATGATGGCCACAACCAAGAAAAGCACAAACACAACTTAATTATCTTGTTCCCACAACTTACTACCTTGTACCCATGACTTAATTATGTCATTCCAAAAACTTCCAAAAACAACCATTTAATTCCTTACTAAGTCATGGCCACACATTACTTTTATTAAAGCGAGATGTCATTAGTGTGGCTTGCAGTACTTTGCAATATATTTTAAGATGTTAGTGAGCATATGATGTGAAAAGACTGGCCAGAATTATTTAGACTAGTGCTGTCAAAAATATGGACATAATGTCACATATTGTTACTGAACATTTTGTAAAGGTACAATGCTCATTTCCATCAATATTGATCCTATTCATATCAAACATATTGCAGAGTTATTTTATGTTAACATGGCAGAGCTATATTGGCATGCTCATCTGTACAGAGGTTGGTAATTGTTCCAGTTTTCACTAGCACTGAAACAATTAACAAGGTGTCTGATTTAACAAGCATCCTGATAAATATTACAGGGCCAGCCCTGTTTTGGGGCTAAGAGTCATGAGGGCTAAGCAATCTCTAAGTTTCCATAAAGCACAATTATTGTCTCAGTATATATTTGTTTAGACGGCTTCATGCTTCTGGTGTTAATTAAGAATGTAGAAATTACTTATTAAGGGTGTTTTCTCTCATGCTGCTCTATCTGCACTGCTTATGTGATTATGAGCCTCACTTTAGATTAGACTAGGCTTCACTTGACTTCTGAATGGGACAATATAAGACTCTTTTAAACAACTGCATTAGCATTTTTTATAATTATAAAATGATATACCATGTTAATGCAATTGTCTTTGAAATGCTGCAGTGTGAACAAGAACCATCATTTGTTCATTGTAACACTCAAAGAAACTCATCAGAAACACCTGAGATTAGTGAGGATGCTCACAGCACATTAATGGCTCATTTGCATTGTGCAGCCTTTTTACATTTGCAGTATTAAACAAGATTATGATTACAAGTGATATATTGTAAAGCCGTAGACAGCATTGTGTCCACAGGTTCATCTTGGGCTCCAGTGTTCGTATGTGATCCACCAACTAAGATATAGCGTGCAATTATGGGTAAAGCTATTTAAGGCTTAGCATTGTTATTAAGTAAGATTTATTACAAAATCCCCTAACACACAAGTGCTGTAATTGTAGGTCTTTCTGCAGGAACAAAAGGAGAGACAGGATTAAACTACAGGATGTGGAAAGGCACTTTTCGATAAGATTATCGAAGGGCCAACGACCAAACACACACACACACACACACACACACACACACACACACACACACACACACACACACACACACACACACACAC
>JBBPDA010000126.1:18616909-18629408 GCA_037974385.1 Arnoldichthys spilopterus
GACTAATAGTTAAATGTGTTTGATGATCAGAAACATTTTGTTTGACAAACATGCAAAAGAATAAGAAATCAGGAAGGTGCACATAGTTTTTCACACCACTGTAGCCATATATAGCCATTACTGGCCATGAACTCCCATCTCTTTTGTTTGGAAACCCTTTTGAATGAAATCTTTTAACATTTCTCATTCAGTGGTAATAGGAAGATCAACGTGTCAGGTAACAACTTGAACTTTGTGGATGCAGTTGTTGTTCATTCATTTACCAACGAGATCAACCTCAACTTCAATGAGGTATGAAAATGTGCATCTCACTAATATGATATGTATATTTTTAGCTACATTTAGCTAATTTTTATAAGCATTACTAACTTAAGGAGGTTACCACATTTTTGTATTTTTTGTAAAGTTTGCAATCTTTTGCTACAACCATTTACCAATTATATTATAAATATTTGGCCTATCTTTTACATTCACAGACAATCTATTGGTTTCACACTCATGATCTGAAAGAGGGCAGGAACTTTGGGATGTTTAATGTCTCTCTCAAAATTGGGAACTCAACAGTGTCCTGTGAAGATAAACTCTCTTATCTCCCAAATCCAAAATTCATTAGCTTCTCCACCTCTCATGTGGTCAAAGATTTGATAGTCACCATACAGGTATGTCTGCATTGCTGATTGTGACTTCAGACATGTAAGATCACTGTCGAGCCATTTTCTTTCAGAGTAATTAAATAAATGGCTTATAAAGTACCATAGCAGTAAGCTTGATAAATATCTGATTAGATGGCCAAACCTCTTTTCTTTTTGCTTTATCTAATTTTTTCTCCCTCTAGAAAACAGAAGACAGGTTGAATATGAGTGAGGAAGATGTGAGTGTTTTGGGGTTAATGGAAGAAAAGCGTTTTCAGTGTAAGATAGATACTATTAAGTCCACTGCTATCACCTGTAGAATTTCAGGAGAAAATAAAGGCACAATCATTGTAGACTCACTCAAGGTAAGACTATTTTGTTTATTATATCCACTGCCTGCAATGTCCTCATTTGTCATATGGAAATTTAAAAGCCCGCACATGTTTGAATATTTGTTTTTTCAACCTGTAATTTCTTTCAGATTAAGGTTGGCAATTATACTGAAACTGTGTTGATGGCACACAGTAATACATATTTGTATGCCCTCGCTGCATTAATCATTTTGATTGTGTTTTTTGCTCTTGGTGAGTAATGAGCGGTTCGGAAGGTTTGGTCTGTGGTTTCTGAATTATAGATGCTTATTTAACATGTATACTCATATGTGCAAATGGCCTTTGTTTTAGTTGGAGTATATATCCATCGTAAGAGCAAGCAGCAGATGAGCGCACAAATGAATGAACGCCTGGAGCTTCTAGAGAGTGAAATCAGAAATGAGATCAGACAAGGTTGGTCATCAAGAAAACACTTTTGGCATCATATATAGTAATATATAAGAAAAGATTATTAATTAAAGTATTAAATGACCTGGGTGTTGTTTTTGCATGACAGCCACATTAAGAGCTGTTTTTCTGCTTTTGGTGTATTCAGGGTTTGTAGATTTGCAGACTGAGAAATCAGACCTAAACGAAAATGTTGGTGCCATTCCTTTCTTGGACTATAAGCATTTTGCCCTGAAAATCTTTTTTCCTGAGGTTTGTGAATTCTGAACATGTATCGATTGTCTGCAGTTTTAATGATTACTGTCATATGAGCTTGTGTGTGTGTGTTTCTGTCCAAATTAATTCATGTTCTGTGTTTTCCTCAGGGTGGGCCTTTAGCAAGCTTGATGATCAAAGACATTGGCCAGGTGAGGTTATGTGTAACGATCTTGGGTTGTTGGCAGCACAATGTTTATTCACGTACACACAGATGACTAAGGAAACTCAGGAACTTAGGAACAAGACTGAGGGACTTAGGGACTAAGAGCTATGAGATACACATACACCGATCATGACAGCGACAAACAACAAAGACACATGACAATGGAACTAGGGAACTAAGAAAACATGGACACACGAAACTTAGGAACTAGATAAGACTATAAGCTATGGATACATACACATGGGAACTATGGGATACACATAGTAACTATGAAAACAGGGCTTCCGGCGTGGGCCTTGGCGACCCGGAAGTGACGTTCTTCAGAGAGGGCATAGGCCCTGTGGAGCTGTTGTGTCCTGTCAACTCCATGGACTCCACGAACTCCATGGACTCCACGAACTTGGCTCAGCTGTGGGGGCGGGGCTATGACGCGGTTCCTGACATTATGGGTAGACTGATTAGCTTTAAGAAATTTGAAAACCCTTTTTTATTGTGTTTGCTTATTTATTTCATGCAAAAGTCAAACTAAAATTTCAAAGATTGACCATGATTTAATGATCTGAAAGATGAAGTCTATGGCAGAAATAATCCTATTAGAATGCTTAAGCAGTTTATGCAGCAGTTATGCAAAAATATTCCTTAAATATTCTATTTCATACCCTTAAACACTCTTTGATATTCAAACCCCCACAAGCAGCAGCTAGTGGGTTGGTACAGATATTTGTTCTTCATCCTTTCTATGAATCACTCAGGATTTTACACGAAATTTGACACTGAGAATGTAGAAAGTGAAACCCTAACACCCACCATTCTATGAAGCTGCATCATGTGTTCTTTTTTTAAGATTTAGTTAGGAATTGATTTGACCCCTGGCAGGCATAACCTTTGTGTCTTAAAAATAATTTTTTTGACAATTTTTAAATCTCCTCTTTAAAATCTACAAAAAACAAACATGGTTGAATTTTTAGCCATAATTTTAGCCATGATGTGCAAAACAAGTTATGGAAAGCCTAGTAAAATGTGTCATTCTGCATAGGACCAAAAACTTATTGAAAGTATAAAAAAATTTTAAATATAAAATTCTCCTAAAGGTTAAAGCCAATTTCATTGCACCTACAAGGTGCATAACAAGCAGAAATCAACATGGCACTCACAAATATCCAGACAAAAAGCTACCTAGTATATGGTGTGATAAGAAGTTAGCTTGCAGCTGATTAGTGTCAGTCATCACCTTACATTTAGGTGACATTTGCTAATGAGTTAATATGTTGCTCATATCATGGACACGATAAAGCTGTGTGAACACATAAAACACTTTAATCACACATAGGCTAAATAACCCAGTGATACCACCAGGTCTTATCCAGAGTGACAACAGTGCTCTGTAGTCCATGTCTGTTTTTCTATAAAGCTTAACCCATCAACAGCTGTCATTCTATTAAGATACCACTAGCTAGTTTACACATCATAACAAACCCTGCCAACCCTGTCTTTTGGGCTTACAGAGTAAATAATAAATCTATATAAATATCTATATAAAATATATAAAGCTTGTATTTCTCTCACATTTCCAGTATTTACAAAGGTCTCTGTATGTGTATTATCTGATTATATAAAGTAAAGTATTGCCCCATTTTATGCTTGATGTTTCTGTGGTGTTGCAGGATGCAGTGAAAATGGAAGCAGATGAGAAATGCCAGGCTCTTTCTAGACTGATTCGAGATCAAATGTTCCTAACCTGTTTCATCCATGCTCTGGAGGAGCATAAAAACTTCAGTATCAAGGACAAGTGAGTTTTATACCTCAGGCCACATATAATTCCATAAAAATTCCAGTTTATCTAAAACCGAATGTGTCATTCATAGAAGTTCCTATAGGGCAGGAGTATTCATTTTGTGCTGTGCAGACCTGTTTGGTGGTATATCCCCTTAAAAACACCTCTTTCATCTCATCATTACACTGCCAGATTTAGTAGGTGGGTTAGGACTGGGAAGAGGATTCCAGTATGAGTTCTGATCTAGGGTACAGAAATATAACAGTTTGAACATCTCTCTATCTCTCATTAATTCTCAGGTGCTTAGTGGCATCTCTGTTGACTGTAGCCCTACATGATGATCTCCCATATCTGACTCAGCTGATGGAGGACTTACTCCAGAGCCTGATGGATCAGCCGAGCAATGCTCAGCCCAAACTCCTACTGCGCCGCACAGAGTCCATTGTAGAAAAACTTCTCACCAACTGGATGTCCATATGTCTCTATGGCTTTCTCAGGGTCAGTCTCTCCCATCCAATAACCATCAGTTCCATCCATCCATCCATCCATCCACCAATTGTTCTTAAGCCCCTATAACACATAATTATAAAAGGCTTAACGCTCATCTTGCTTACTAATCTCATTTTGCCTTCTGCATTTGTCAGCAGTATATGTGTCAGTTTAATCACACATTCATCACATATAACAGCTCACTGTAGTCTTTTTGGTTTAAGTTTTAACTGCTGATTAATGATTTATAAGGATTCATGACAGAATTAATAACCATAAATAAGTTTTTACATCTTTCACAAACCCTTTTTAAGTGTAATGTTATTGTTTTTTACATTTGGACCTTTTCAAGTTGTCTCGGATTCACTCTTTTCTGCATATATGTGAAAATCTAACGATCACAGACCCTTTTACACAGTCCCACTTAGCTCAGATTATATGTTGGGGTAATGTCAGTAGAATTTGTCTTTGGCTCCTTTTGTGCTCTGATTAATTTGTGCATTGTAAAGACAAAATGACCTCAGGACAAAAAACTCGACTCAGAATAAAGGTTGTCTGTGTGTACTGTGGGACTGTAGCTCAAGTTTATAAAGGAATAAGACATGAGAGCCCATATGTTTTACTGCATGATTCTGGACACACATGCAACAAATAGTATCAAGTATCAAATTCCAGTTGAAATCACTGTAACACAGTATTATTGCATGTATAACACTATCACTGCAATCTTTGTGCAATGTGCAATAATTTTTCTGGTGCAATATGCCGTTGTCTATTTTTTTCTATTTCTAAAAGTTAGACTTCAGTTAGTTAGATTGGAACTTATTTATATATAGTTAGGTATGATTTTATGTCTTTATAGTAGGTATGTAAATGTGTCAGCTGTGATTCAGCAGTTGCAAAAAAGTAAATTTCCCCAGTAGAGGATCAATAAAGTTTTATCCTACTCTATTCTAAAACAGCAACAAACCACCTATATCGGTGGTCAAATTACTTGTTTTGTAGGTTTTATAAGTGAAAATAGGTACTCTAGTACTGTAAGGTATAGTAATAAATACAATGTAAATATTAATTTAAAAAGTGATTTCATGAACAATGGTGACATGTTTTTTTTAGGTTTTGTGCTATTTGAGGATTTTTCCATGGCTTTGAACATGACTCCTTAGATTATATGACCATTCACACTATATATTATACGGATTAATTTGAACCACACTACCTGTAATTTGGCTTTACATGTATGGAATGTGAGTTCTAAAGGGTTTGTGACATGAATACCAAAAGAGTACCAGAAATAGAGTCCCCTTTAAAGTGGGCTTACATTGAGAAGCAGTTCTGAACAGTTCTGGTTGTGGTTCATTGTGTGTTCTGACACCTTTCTATCATAGTCAGCATTCACTCTACAGTAGCTCTACTGTGAGATTGGACCAGGCGGGCTAGCCTTCACTTCTCATGTGCCTCAGTGAGCCTTGGGCTCCCATAACCCTGTTGCTGGTTCACTTGTTGCTTTTCCCTAGACCATTTTTGTTAAGTACTAACCCATGCACACCTGCTGCCATTTTTGAGATTTAGTTTCAGGCCAGCACAGTTTGGTCCATATCAAAAACACTCAGATCCTTTTTTTCCCCTGCTTCCAACACATTAACTTCAAGAACTGACTGTTCACCTGCTGCCTAATTTATCACACCCCCCTGACAGATGTAAAAAGATAATAGGATAACCTGTCGTTTACTTCAGCTGATACTTATTGGAATCAAGTAAATCTAGTGCAAATTTTTTTGCAGTATTTATGTATCCATCAGTGAAATCAGTATTTTAATATCTGTATATGTAGCAAAGTGTGCATATTTGTGTTGTATGTGTGTGTGTTCAAATGTGTGTGAATGTGTATGCTCCTCTTACAGGAGTCAGTTGGGCAGCCTCTGTTCCTGCTGGTATCTGCACTGACCCAACAGATTTCAAAAGGGCCGGTGGATGCGGTGACTGAGAAAGCTCTATATACTCTAAATGAAGATTGGCTGCTGTGGCAGGCTCAGGGCTTTAACTTTAGCCCCTTGGTATGCACTTTTGAACTTAAAATATTTAGACCTGCATTTGACATTGTGGCACTTATGTGTCTAATTTTTAAGCACGTGATCTCACATATAATTTGCAGTAGATAAAACAGCTCCTGTGTCTAATACTGTCTTGAATATCAACTGATCCTCTCCCACAGGATATGCTGTATCTTCACTTGGATCTTTTATTAATTAACTTCTAAACATTGTTTGTCCTGTGGATAAAATCTATCTACAATAATCTAATATTTTAAATCACTAAACATGTTCACCTGCATGGTAATTTATTACCTTTAATTATCATTGTACTTATTATTGCACTTTCCATATGTTGTGCAAGGAGTTACAAGATAAACAAGATACATTTTTATAAATTTAAGACTTTTATTACATGTTAAGCTTATAGTTGCAGAATTTTAGGCTTCTGACCACTGAATAGCTGAAATTGAAGTTTTTCTGGAAGACATGGCAGAACATGTGGGATATGTGGAAATATTTCTAATCAGCACTTGTGCAATTTGTTTCTGTTTCTTTTGTAAGACACTTTTCTCAACTGCCATCTGGGTCTTCTCTTACAGGAAACACCAAGCAACAGCACAAATAGTATTTTAAACTCGTCATATATTGAGTTTCATGAGGAAGTTCCCCTAAAGGACTTGCCAGAACTGAGCAACATGCATTAAGCTTTTATAATGAAGTAAAATTATCTATTTAGGATCATGGTCAGCCACTGTAAATGATTAAAGACAAAATTAAAATATTGTTTTTGACATCCTAGGGAAACTTTGCTATGTGTTACAGTGTACTGTATGCATACAAGGAAATACATTTCTAGTCCAACAATGAGAAGCTGTGGAATGCTCCATGCAATAGACATTTCTTTTATTTTAAATACTTTAAACTGAAAAGAGAAGGCACAATGCAAGTGCAAGTTATTTTTATGAAACTCCCTGTGTTGACAGTGTGTGATGGAGTTAGTAGCAAGTGAGGTGTTTGTGTTCATGATGAATACAGAAAACAAAAGACAACATATGAAACAAACAAACACAAAAATATACAACAGAAAACCAGAAACAAAATGTATAATTCAGGGAATGTGGGAAAACACAAGACCAAGAAAATTCATTTGCATGACAAAGTCAAGGCTGAACAAAGGAGTACATACAACCCCAAATCAGACAAAATTGGGACGTTATGGAAAACGCAAAAAAAAAAAAAGTAGTGATTTCTAAGTTTACTTTGACTTGTATTTTATTGCAGACAATATGAACACAAAATATGTCATGTTTTGTCTGGTCAACTTCATTTCATTTGTAAATATACATCCTTTTCTGTCATTCAGACCTGCAACACATTTCATAAAAATTTGGGACAGGAGCAATTTAGGGCTAGTAATGAGGTAATTTGGTTAAATAATGATGTGATTTGAGGCAGGTGATGTCAACAAGTGACTGTAATTATGATTTGGTACAAAAGCAGCGTCCAGTCTAGTCCTTTAGGAGCAAAGATGGGCCGAGGATCACCAGTTTGCCAACAAATACGTGAGAAAGTTATTGAAATGTTTAAAAACAATGTTCCTCAAATAAAGATAGGAAGAGATTTGGATATTTCATTTTCAACAGTGCATAACATAATTAAAAAATTCAAGAAATCTGAAGGAATTTCAGTGTGTTACGGACAAGGACGCAAGCCTAAGCTGAACAACCGTGATCTCCGATCCCTCAGGCGGCACTGCATCAAGAATCATCATTCATCTATAAGCGATATCACCACATGGGCTCAGGACTACTTTGGCAAACCTTTAAGTACCACAATACATAGTTACATTCACAAATGCCAGTTAAAACTGTACTGTGCCAAAAGGAAGCTCTATGTTACCAGTGTCCAGAAGTGCCATTGACTTCTCTGGGATCTCTCTGGTGTCTTCAGTCCCTAAACGTCTTGTGTTGTGAAAAGGAATGGGAACATTACAAAGTGGTAAATGTTTTACTGTCCCAACTTTTTTTTTAAATGTGTTGCAGGTCTGAATGACAGGAAAGGATGTATATTTACAAATTAAATGAAATTGACCAGAACAAACATGACATATTTTGTGTTCATATTGTCTGCCATGAAATACAAGCCAAAGAAAAATTAGGAAACATAACTTTATTTTTTTATTTGTGTTTTCCATACCGTCCCAACTTTTTCTAGTTTGGGGATGTATAACAGCCATAGGAGAATGAACAGCTTGGCAGGATTACAAAGGGAGGGTGTAACAATTTGAGACTAGGTGATAGGCATGACAAATGGGCACAGCAAGGGGGAGCTTTGGAACAAAAATGTATCTAAACAATGGTAATCCAAACAAAGGCATATGGCAAGGCTACACTGCAATAGTATAATAGTACAATGTCATCAGGAGTATAACTATGAGTTATTTCTTAGTGGTTCACATTCTCACATTTACTAGACCCCACTGTCTATGCTGCCCTTTCAGAAGCTGAAGGTGCTGTTTGCTGTGGGAACTGAAGGAGAGGTCAGCGATCCCCTAGAGGTCAACGCACTGACCTGTGATACTATAGAGCAGGTGAAGGAAAAGATTCTGCAGACCTTTCAGCGCAAGTTTGGCTTCCCATATACTCAACAAATGAGAGAGATTGACATTGGTGAGTAGGCTTACCTGGCAATCCATTCACTTTGCAATCTGGTACAAATCAGACAATCCTTTGTTTGGGCACATTATGTTTAAAAGTACTTAGGTCACTTTACATGATGATAATATACATGAAGAATGTTATACATTTGGACAAACGTTACCAAATGATCTTAGATGCTAAGGGGTTAAGACATCTAAGAAGTAGATATTATAATATTTGTAAACACTGTTGTATGAGAACATGCCATGGTTTCCAACCCTGCTCCTGGATGTCCCACTGTTTTGCACATTTCAGTGTGCAGGGCAAGGAGGCCTCCAGGGCCAAGGTTGGCAACCACTGCACTAGGCAAATTAGCAGTTGACTTGTCAAGTAAGACAATCCAGTGATAGTTGGTTCATTTTAAATAGTTACTCGTACTATTGTTAAAGACACTACATGCCTCATGTTTGTCTCTGTTTTCTTTTTGACTTGAAGAATATGAGAAGGAAGGAAGTTATGTGCCTTTAGAGGAAGTAGACTCAGAGGTTCAAGGGGAAGTGACCATGCTGAACACCCTGAGGCATTACCAAGTAAGTGTTAGTTATTCTCAGGAAACTTGCTAATCTGTGCAGAGCCATTTGAAACCCACATAGCCATTTGCCATTGCTCATTTGTTTGGGTTTTATTAATCAGCTCACCATGCCTGTGGAATTGCAATCCTCTTGCACGCACTGATCACCCTCTTGGTCTCATTGAATGTTCACCTCAGTAGGCTAGTGCAGTTGTGTCACAAGACTGAGTAAACCCATTATTCTCACATTATATGTTCACAAACTGCCTCACACCAACAGTATTTTGAACTCTAGAGCATTTATGTGTGCATGCATCAACAGGGCAATCATTTTCTCTCCACAGATCCCAGATGAAGCTTCCATTAAAGTAATGACTAAAAAAGTACATGCCCCTCTCAGTCCACAAACAAGTTTAAAGGGTAAGTATATTACTCTTTACAGACATGACATTGTCTGATGCAAGCTTTTCAATGAGGCTTTCAAGGACCATCAGTCAGGCTACGTTTTTATTCTGTTTGAGCTCCCATCAAACCTGAGGGCCTTGATTTTGACTGTACTCCATTATCTGATGGCAAAAGCTGCATTAACTAAAAACCAAAAGTGTTTATTCTCAGAATTAGCCAGTGTCTGTCCGCTTTGCATTGTAATTTAAGATGCTGTTTAGGAGATTTCACACTGGCATAGGGTTACACAAATAGTGTTAAAGTAAACTGGTTAGATATTACAGTTGAAGTATACCATTGTACTATATAATCTCAGAGAAAATCTCATTAAGAATTTTTTTTCGTTGCAAACCATTGTATGGTTGATAAAGTGAACAATGTCTATTGCATCTTTAAACCCACAGTGCTTTTAGGTTCATATGAGTAATTTCCATTCGGCTGCTTAAAGTGTTAAACATTGCACCTTTTGCACATTTCATATCTACAGTTCTTTCTTAAGATCAGTGGTTTGCGAATGCAGTTGGTGTGTAGTTTCTTTCTGCTGACTCAAAAGGCACATGACTTGTTTAGACTTTATGGCCACTGCAATGTGTGATGCCAAATTGCTTCACATTTCCCACATTCTTGTGAATAGCCTTTCAGCTGAGGGCTTCTGGGAGCTCTGTGGATTTACACCTGATCTTAATTTTTTTACTCAGGTGTACGAATATGTTTAGGCTGAACTTCAGTTGTAAAATTGGTCTGTTAAGCTGTTCTGGAATAATTTGATAATCATACACAAGTTCTAAGTCAAGATGACAAGCTTGGGGTATAGTCTTTCTCTTATTGACAGTAGATGCAGATATGAATATGTCTGCAATTTTTTTCCAGGCAAGAGCATATTTTTCATACATATCCAACAAAGAAGTTAGTGCAGATTTAGTCTGACTAAACAGTTCCAGGTGTATAGAATGAGGAAGCATGAGCCCTAACGGCACCATAAAGTCACACTCTTACTGTACATGCTGTCTGTCCGCTGTGAAATGAAGCAGTAACGTTTTTTTTTTGCTCACTTCTGCATGTTGCTTCCCTGTGTTAAGTAATACAGCATTATATTATCATTGACTTTGCCTAAGAGTAAGGATCAGTGGTCAGTGTTAATTTAAGTTTCTGGCTCTGGTTTGGTTTGGCTTCGCAGGGTGTGACAGGATGTACAAAGCAGTTGTGCTTTGTAGGCAGATAGACCCTGTTTCAGTTATAAAATTGAGGTGTGATACATCCATTGTTTGACCACGTGCTTTGGTAATTACGTCTGCATGCTTCAAGACACTGCATGCCTCAGGTTCCTTTTTAAAGTTTCCTGTTTAAACAAGTCAGACACACTGCACATAAGAAATATAGACGGTGTTAAGAGCTATAAGAAATTCATGTCTTTCATTCCATGTATATAAACGTATAAAGTTCTTTTATGTTGCAGATGATCAGAACTTTTCTATAAAGTACTTCCACTTGGTAAGTCATAATGGATTGTTTGTGCATATTGTCATTGTGAAAACCTTGTATCTCCAAATTCCTTACTTTACAGGCCAAAAAAAGACAATAATGTAAAAATTCCTTTTGTAAGTAATTTTGAAGCACTTAGCAATGTTCCCTCTAATTGTTTTTGCACTGAGCAAATAGAAATCCTTCTGAGCACAAACCTCAGTGCTATGAGCAATAGGGGAACTGTGTTTCCTGCTGCAACCAACCAGTAGGCTAAAAATAGCAGCCTTAACCATGAAGTAGGCAGTGGATGATTTGCACAAAAAAATATGATTATAAGACTCACTGCAACATCTATATAAGGACATGTTAGGTATTTATTAGAGTATGCTTGGAATGTCAATCAGCTGTTCTAGACCTGGAAAGTTCCCCCTTGTTAGTGACAAGGTTCGCATCCCAGCAGATATCAGTATAGCTCTAATTTTTCTTTAACAGTTGAAATCGTTGCACTGTTGATAGGCATGCGTACAAACACCTTTAACTTTTTCATTAGTCTAGTCACGTATGTGTGTGTGTGTGTGTGTATGTGTTGTTTTCCTAAAAATGTCCTGGATTTGTAGAGAAATTTGTGAAAATTAGGTAATTTACACTGAAAAAAAGTAATCCATGAATTACCTGATTCAAATGTGTACATTAGTCCCACATCACTGCAAATAATACAACATGATTATTGCCAAAAGAGAGTTAATGAAAGGCAGTTATTTGTTTGGTGTAACATGGGACCTATGTAAACAATCAGGTAACCTAAGCCCCTTTTGGTCAAGACCAATGACATGGAACCAAATCTGTGATTTTCTTATTGTATTCTTCTAACCGGCATATCAAAAAAACATATCAGTTGATATATTATACTATATTTATGTTACATACTGTTTCTGCAGGTCAAAACATGCTTTCTGCTAAAAGAAACCTAGCCCTATAGGAGCTGGCATGTTGTTGCTTTCTCCAAAGTCTATCTCCAAAATGGTAACTTTACAAAGGTTAATGGAAGAACAAATGATTTTAGAGCATTTCTATTGGAAGGTTTATAACGAAGGTCCTACACAATGTAAAAGCCAGCCGCTAAACAAGAAGTTTAGTCCAGTCCTCTCCAGCGCTGCTGCTATCTGAAATGGCTGCAGAGAAGTTTAGTTGATCTTTATCTCTTACAGTAAATCATACTGTGTCCTAAACCTCATTCAAGAGTCTTGTGC
>JBBPDA010000126.1:18685214-18697096 GCA_037974385.1 Arnoldichthys spilopterus
TCTCTCTCTCTCTCTCTCTCTCTCTCTCTCTTTGTCTCTCTCTCTCTCTCTCTCTCTCTCTCCCTCTCTCTCTCTCCCTCTCTCTCTCTCTCTCTCTCTCTGTCCCTCTCTCTCTCTCTCTCTCTCTCTCTCACTCTACTCTCTGCTGATACAGATACTACCCAGTCGGGCACCTCCACACACTGCACACACTGCTTAAGTGGCTGCTGTGGTGTTCGGAGGGTAAAGCCCTTGATGGAAAAGGCGAAGCAGATTGGAAATCAGATTTCCTCACACTCCCTCTTTATCTTTCGTCAAACTTCAGAATCAGAGTCAATTTATCAGCCAAATACTGGCTTGTACGAGGGGTTTGTCTTGGCAAAACTGGTGCTTACATAAATGAACCGCATACCAAACACATTCTAGCTATGTCCAGAAGGATGAACAGAGCTGTGGAGCATCAAGGATTTAGTAGTAAGATGAATATCCAGGATGGCTTTTGTATGGAAAGTGGTGATTTTGAGCTTAAAACTGAGGCACTTAACATAAACAATAGTTTCAAGGTTTCGCAAACAGGGGCCTGCATTTCAAAGCAGGATTTCTAGCTTAGCCAACTTTTTTGGCTGCTCATTCCTGTCTCATGACGGTCGATCTCTTTAACCCCTTTTTCTGGGTTACGTCAACTGGCAACTAATTTGCCTCTAGGCAGGTTAAACAGATCTTGGATCAATCAAGGCAAGCTTCAGACCAGGGACTGACAGTGCTGGACCCCTTTGGTCAGGTTTTTGTGACATTTGTGGCATATAGAATATAGGACTTTAGCAGAGGAAGCAAATCATAGTACGTGAATATTAAGAATATAATGTAATTATAATGCCGTGGGCAAAATCATGTGGCATTGTGTATTTATCTAGATTTTTTCTTTCTGCTTTGAAAAATGCTCAACTCCTCCTTATGTTTCACTTGTTTTACTGTTGTTCATAAATGTCACATGTTCATATGCATGCACATCAGACTTAATCCTAATCCTGCCAGGAACACCGATCAGGTAAAGTGCACATCGTTGACTGTCTAGTTATTTCATTACAGTGGTACCTGGCAGTGAGTGGGATGTTAGGCAGCAAGTGAACAGTCGGTTCTTGAAGACAATGTGCAAAAAAAGGATCTGAGCCACTTTGACAAGGGTCTTATTGCGAGGGCTAGACGACTGAGTCAGAGCATCTCCAATACATCAGGTCTTGTGGAGTGTTCCAGGTAGGCAGTAGTTAGTACCTACCAAAAGTGATCCAAGGAAGCACAGCTGGGGAATCTGTGACATTGTCATGGGCACCCAAGGCTCACTGATGCATGTGGAGAGTGAAGGCTGGCCTGTGTGGTTCAACCTGAAAGAAGAGCTGAATGTTAATGCTGGCTATGAAATAGGGGAGTCCGAACACAGTGCACTACAGTCAGAGCTGTTGAGGAGGACGGCAATTTTAGGCAGGCGGTGTTAATGTTACGGCTGATCTATGTACGTGGGTCTGTAAACTAAAAATGTGAACTAAATAGACTTTAAATTTGACTGGAAAGTCTTTTGTTTTTTTTATGTTTATGGTTATAAGAGTTTCTTCAGTTTCGGTCTGATGAACTGTTCCTTTACGCTCATCAACATGCTGCTGTGAGTGAGAATGGGGTAATTACGCTGGTTGCTCTTATGGAGAACCACACGCTCTTCTGGGAGATAAAAGGGCCTGTAAATATTGCTTCAAAACATACTTTTCACTATCCAAACAGTCCATATATCCAGACTGAGTTAAAATGGAAGCTATAACAGCTTCTTTATGCGTCTCTTGTCTTTTTTATGTCACAAAAACAGTGCATTTACATGTACTCAGAGAGATGAGAACAGAACAGAGCTCATTTACATAGAGCAGGCAGAATAAGACAAATACGCATGTTAATTCTAAGGCAACATTAGTTGGAAAATGTAAAAATGAATTATGACTGGATAAATAAATCCACACACATTTCATAAGTGGGTAATAATGAAAAAAAAAACACACAAGAAAATAAAAGATAAGGGACATTAAAATCCATGTAATAAAATGGCTGGTTTTGAGATTAACCCTTGAATACTTTACACCAAAGAAGATGGAGCTAGTAAAGAAGCCCAGGGCTGAGACAGAGGAGGCTGTAAAACATTCCATCTGGATGGGCAGTGAATAAACGCACTGCAGATATTTTGGCACCAATAATGGAAAGTAACATCACTACATCATGCACTAAGCATAATGTGAGTTCGTGTGTCTGTGTGCACGCGTGCGTGTGCATGAGTGTATACGTGTGCGTGTGTGTGAGGTGTGAGAGGACTCGATGGCTCAGGTGCTACTGCAAGAGACTCTGATTGCTCTGCCAATTAAACACTTCTTAATCAGCGGCTCTCGCTAATTTCTCCTTCATCATATCTTTGCCTTAATGCCCCCCAACCTGCAAACACACTCAAACACAAACACTCTGAATCACTGACTCACACCCACACATGGGCCTCAGAGAGCTGTTATGATGCTACCCTTTCTACAGAGTGAGAGAGCAAAAAGAGGAAGAGAGAGAGAGAGAGAGGGATGAGAAGAGAGTAGCATCTACAGAGGGAGGATGAAGGTGGAGCAGTATAGATAAATATATAGAGATGGAGGGATGGACGGATGGATGGATGGATGGATGGTTGGAAGGATGGTTGGATGGATTGGTGGAGGGAGGGATAGATGAAAGGATGGAGGGAGAGATGGATGGTTGGATGGATAGATGGAGGGATGGATAGATGGTTGGATGGATGGATGGAGGGAGGGATGGATGGATGGTTGGAGGGAGGGATGTATGGATAGGTGGTTTGAGGGATGGGTGGATGGACGGATGGAGGGAGGAATGGATGTATGGATGGATGGAGGGATGGAGGTACAGATAGACGGTTGGTTGGACGGATGGATGGATGGAGGGAGGGCTGAAGGGATATTGCGACTGATTAACATTTAACACTATACACTAGTATAAAAACTCTTAGCCAGCAACATGACATGAACCAATAATTAATTACCAGAATTAACAAATGATGAAAAACATGATCAAACAAAAAAGTTGAAAATGATAATAAAGAAAAATCTATTTGTAAAGCCCCTTTATATGGCCAGTAAGTGCTTATTTGCTCAGACAAAGAGAAATCCTAATATAAATATAAATGTCATTAATGCAATAAGCAGTGATTTTCCTTGTGGAGGAACAGTATTGCTTGTTTCTGATTTGACCAATCCGTGCTTTACTAAAAAAAATAATGTGTGCAGGTAATGGAATTTAATAAAGTTCTTTTAAAAAAGAGAAATATATATTTATTTTAACAGGTGTAACATGGTGTTTTAGGCAAGGCAAGGCGAGGCAGGAAAAGGCAACACAGTATCATACAGAGGCAATTGAATTCAGGATGGTTTGTGTGTACCCGAACTTGAAAACAGGGGCATTAGTATAGAGTCAGCCTTCCAGTACCAGTTCGAAGCATGCATTACTCAGCTGAGGTCAAATCCATATCCTCTCTGCTCTTCTGAATAGCCCAGGTCTGCAGGTTCCAGAACCAGGCTGAACATTGTTTTAGCTCCTGGACGTCCTCTGTTAATTCATACTGGCTTTGTGAACCCTGCAGCTGGTTACAGGATCTCTGTGTTGTTTAATGGAAGGACGTGAACAAAGCAGAGTGGATAAAAGCCTGAATGCATGCACACAGCTGGGAGTTACTGGCCCCTCAGGGGACTGAACAGTAGCAGAGCTGATGACTCACGCACTCTCGGCTGGAGCACGGGTTTCATAGCAGCGGACTCTCGGGTTTGGAGTCTTTGTCACACTAATGATGCAAATGATCCAGTGCCACGTGTCTGTTACAGGCTAACAGTGTTGGTCTTCCTTGCTCTTGCTGACCTCCTCTACCCTTTTAATCTTTCTTTTGTCAAAGATCCTTCGCTATAGTTTGAAAAACACCAACAAATTAAGTTTTGTTGTTTTCTAAGTGAAAGTAGTGCACATTTTCTACAGAGACACTTAATTACACATTACTTTTTGCGAACGTATTTGCCAAGTTTGACATACTACAATGAAAATGTACCAAACCTATTGTCCAGGCCAGTCTCACAGATAAATATATTCTATACACTGATCAGCCATAACATTATGACCAACTGCCTAATCTTGTGTAGGTTCCTTACTGTGGTGCACTGTGTTCCTTTCTGTCATAGCCAGCATTAACATTTTGTGCAACAGGAGCTTCTTTTTGGGATTGGACCAGACAGGCAAGCATCAAATATGCATCAAAGAGCCTTAGGTGTCTATGACTCTGTCACTGATTCACCAGTTGTCCTCCCTTGGATCACTTGTGTAGTTGTTTAGCCATCACAATAAGGCTCGTGTCAAAGTGGCTCAGATCCTTACGCTTGCCCATTTTTCCTGCTTCCAGCACATCAACTTTATGAACTGACTGTTCACTTGCTGCCTAATATTTCCCACCCCCCAGGTGCCATTGTAATGAAATCACTACATAGTAAATGTCATTCACTTGACCTGTGAGCGGTGTTAATGCAATGGCGGATCAGTGTTTAATTCTTGGTTTCTCTCTGCAAAGTGTTCTTTATCCATCAGTCCAGGACACGGCTCATTAATGAGTGCTGCTGTTTGGCAGCAAGTGTTCTGCCTTGCTAATGGTTGAGCTGTTCTGTTTTCCTGCATAATTCCTGTTTCTGAAGCTCCATCTTGGACTTTCCCAGCATCTTTTAGGTAACGACAGTAAACTATTAACCTGTCTGCCTGCCTCTGCCATGGATTACGACCTCAAACACTGTATGAGGCCTAAGTAAAAAGACACGCACATCAGAGCTCGTCCTCTCTCCTGTTTCTTTTTTCCGCATTTACTAAAACATTCTCAACACTCTGCACCATGTTTGACTGACACTTTGACAGGTGATGGACAGCTAACTCATACTGTAACACTAGAGAGCCCCATCCTCTCACTTTGTGCTGAGCTCACTGGCTTCATTTCTTAGTCGAGATGGCTGTTCTCTAAAACACAGGAACTGCTATATATGGGAGTGTTGTTGTTACTGCTGCTGCACACTGTGTTCAAGCAACTTCACCTTAGCAATTTTTCAGTTTCCATGGAGATTGCAGTTGTAGCGATTCAAGTAAAAAGTGTGTGTGTGTGTGTGTGAATACTGGAGTGGTGGATGTCAACAGAAATATAGTTGTAAGGTGCCTCCAGCTGTGGGTATGAATGGTACATTAGCTCAGTTATCATGCAGCAGTGCTCCCTGTCACAGTTCATATGTACACAGTTATGTGCAAAGGTTTGGGCGCCACTGGGTCAAACGGCATGTTTTGTCAAAAATGTACACATCCTTTACAGAGGGCATATTTCTGCATTTACAGCATTTGGCAGACGCTGTAACCCAGAGCGACGCACATGGGTGCTTTCGAGTCTACAAAGAAAACCTGTCACACCAGTAAACCTAGACTTACATTGAAAACTAGTCAACCAAGACTGTACAGGGGCTGAGGCTAATCCTTTACATAGAAAATACTTTTTTTTTTAATTACATGTAATTAATAGTAATTTGTTAGTTATGTTGGGACATGTAGTTATTTTCCTAACCTTTAATACTATATTACAATATTTTTGATTATTTGCTGAATTTAAAATACTGGGGGAAAAAAAACAACTTCAAAAACATGTCATGTGCAAATTGGTGGCCTAATGGTTGGGACCTTGCCCTTGTAAACCGAAGGTCGCAGGTTCGCATCCCGGTCCAGGCACCACTGAGGTACTCTTGAGCAAGGTACCGTCCCACTACACTGCTCCCCGGGCACTGTTGGTAGCTGCCCACTGCTCCACGTGTGCACCTGTGATGGGTTAAATGCAGAGGTCACATTTCGTTCAAGTTTAAGTTCAAGTTCAAGAGGTTTATTTGTCACATACATAGTTATACAAGTACAACATTCCTGAGACTGTGCATTTTATATATATATATAATAAAGTTAAAGGAATTTAGAAGTAAAAAATATTACAAAAGAATAGAATATGTGTTATAAAATGTAAACAGGTAAAAAAAAAAAAACGACACTAAACAATAAACCTAACAATATACAGAATAACCAGTTGTGGTGCTTGAGTGTGTTCACAATGACAAACAGTCACTTTCACTTAGCACATGCTGTTATTGTTCAAGCTGATGTTCAGTGAACCAGATATTTTAAAGCAACGAGTTTGATTATTAATGTTAAAATGACGGATGTGCTGAACGTGCTTTATTTAGTGCTACTTGTGTCTGTGTTAGGTGAACCATCTAAGAATCACAGTGTTTTATGCACTCATCCTTAATGTCAGAGGGAAAAAACGTAGCTGCACAAATAAAATGAAAGTAAATAAAATAAAATAATGAGTTTGTAATAAAGACCACCACAGAAACCCCTCTTCTATCAAAGCTAGATTTCTATATTCCCCCCTCTTTCTTTTGTTCTCCATGACAAGGTTTTTACACCCCAACACCTTTTACACCTTTTCGTCTTTTCTCTGTTCTCTATCTTCTGCATCATGCAGTGCTTCCATCATACTGTCGTGCAGTTTTTCCTCCAGCTTACAACATTCATCAAAGGCGCAAGACTGCAAGACATGTAATACCACTATAGTCACCTCCTGCTTGTTTTTCTAAGTCTCCTGCTTTTTTCGTATTCATAGTCATCTCCAGTGGTGTTTCTAAGCATAGCAGAGTGGACAATTTTATCTCATTGCTGCAACACAATGAAGAGTGTATACAACATTCAGCCATAACATTAACACCACCTGCCTAATCATGAGTATGTCTCTGTCATGCTACCCAAACAGCTGACACTATTCTATAGGAGCCACCATTCTATCATAGCATCAGTAAGCCTCAGGCACCCATGACCTTGTCACCAGTTCCCCACTTTTGGTAGGTTCTAACCACTGCATACCTGCTGTTGTGAAGATGCCCCGAGCCAGTCGTCTAGCCCTCACAGTAAGGACCTGTTTAAAGATGCTTAGATCCTTACGCTCGCCCATTTTTCCTGATTCCAACAGCTCAGCTTCAAGAGCTGATTGTTCACTTACTGCCTAATTAATCCCACTCCTCGATAGGTGCCACTGTAACGAGATAGTCGTGTTTTGCTTCAGCTCTCAGTGGTTTGTGGCTGAAACCTACTAAATGAAATGCATATTATTTATTTGCTGAATGTTGTGGTGAGTATGTCAGATATTTGTATTCTATTCCATGAGACTTAACAGGCTGATCACCAGCTGTCTAATCCCATATGGTCCTCTGAGACATGGGACTTGATATGAGCATAAATACTCTTGAATTTAGGTCTACAGTCTGCACTTTAACTTCGGAGTCATTGTTTCGTTTCAGATCCAACGTGCTGGAATACAGAGCTCTTGTTTTGACTTCACTGCTAAATTCTGCATAATCTGCCTGCTTTCGCAGCCTGCTGAGTAAGAACGTAGATAGAGACTAATTCAAATCAGCTGAACATGAACTGAGCTCCTTTTGTTCCACTTCCCTAATTCTCTGAAAGCGTCTCTGCAGGGGTAGGAGCTGTTGCTAGTGTTTATGAAGTCTGCATGTACGTGTGTGTGTGTGTGTGTGTGTGTGTGTGTGTGTGTGTTCTGTGACAGCTGTGGTAAATCAGCTAATATAAAAGCTAATGCACTCTAATGAACCGACGGAGTGACTTAGAACGAGGCCCGTGGTCCACCGAAATCCCTCAGCACGGATGGCGAAGCCAGGACGGGGAGCACGCTGGTGCGTAATGCATTCTGCAGAACGAGCCCAAATTCCCGACATAAAAGACACATTGAAGGGAACGCCACAGTTGTAAATCACAGAGTCGCGTTTTGTACTGTAGTCGGCCTGCATTAGCATCTGCAGTATAGGGCTCTTTTGTGCGCGGGATGTCCCATCGGGAGACCTAATAGCCGTGCCAATGCCATTCATCGCCCGGCAGTCCCTGTGCACACAGCATAATTATCATAATTACAATTCATAAATTAGCAGGGAATTCTTCACTCTGCACTCACACAGTGAGAAATGGGCCTACCTAATGAGCGTGCACACACACGCACGCACACACACAACCTCCAAGGTAAATCACTGCAAAATTAGACAAGATTTCTTCACATGGAGACAAGGAGTGATGTGTGTGTGTGTGAGCGTAGATTAGTGTGGACACCAGCCATGTGTCGAGGTACAAGTACGTTGTGTTTATTAATCCAGCCAAAATCTTCACAGGGAGGCGCGTGTTAGAGCGTGTGTGTGTTTACTGTATGTTAGGGTGAGAAAGAGAGAGAGTGACAAGTTCATTAGCAGCTTCAGTTGTGAGTGATTAGCGTTCCTGAGAGGTGTGTTTGAAAACGTAATGAGAGCAGCTGCAAGTTGCTCACTGGGGCAGAACAGTTCGCACACTCACAGTGTGTCTGCACACAAGCGCGCTAACCAAAACCTAATGCCACTCACCTCTTACGCCTACCAGAGCAGGTAGCTGGCAGTGGCAGGGAGCAGCCGAGAAGGCCACAGTCTCAAATGGGTCAGCACCCACAAATCACCCCCCACCCCTTTCCTAGCGAGAGGAAGCAAACTAAGAAATCAGCAACACTTACAGTATCAATACAGCTTTCGAAAACTCAGTCTGTGCTGTGAACCTGTGACCTGGGTTTGGTTAATTACCTGAGTAAATCTGCCCCGAAGTGAATAGATGAGCAGAATCACAATCACTGAATCTCCATCCGGCCCCGTGTTACAACCTGGACTGCTTCCAGACGGAGGAAAGTTCCATCCAAAAATTGCTGAAGCAGTGTTCTCTCTTTTTATTGTTATTTCGGTCTGTGTTTGTAGGCAGTTTTGCTGAGTCTCTGTGTGTAATCCTGAACATGTTATCCCCAGACACCAGCACAGACTGGAAATGCAGTTACCTCATGTTGCTGTTTTAGGTTATCAGTGCTGTGGCTCTGCAACAATAACATGGCTCTGCTAATAGAACATTGCACATTTCAATATTTGTTGAATCCATGGAGAAAAAAGCACACTTTACAATGAAGGGAATGTCCCTTTGAATCTTTTCAGCTACTGTACAGTCATAAGTAATATACCCTGTCAAATGACATGTTTCGTACGGCGTTTACAGTGTACAAACCTACTTCTCTGGGCCTTAAGGGCATTTTCTCAATTTTTACATATTGTCTAAAACTGGAAAACTGAAACTGGGTTCTAGAAAATTCTTCACATCTATTTTTTGATTGGACTTGGTGGTTTTGGTTAGCGCGTTTGTGGTGGAGAGCAATGTCTGACTAAAATAGTAAAATATGTAATAATATAATAAAATGCATAAATGTGTAAAATGAAATTGAGTAGAAATGTTAAGTTGCACAACTTTTGCAGCTATTAATCTTCCAGTGTGTCTCTGATATCGGCCAGGTGAAAACCTAAAAGCCCTCAGTGATTTTCTGAGATTTTACACAGAATGCAGACAGACAAACAAACATACCAATAGTGCACAGTGAGTGACATGATGCATGTGTCAGGCATGTGTTTGGCAAAAAATCTGGCATGTTCATCAACCCCACGTGGTTAAATATGTTTCTTTATTGCAAATTTTGTAGTTTAGAGTTGAACAAAATAGGGACAAAATAACATAAATTGTGACTTAACTTTTGCACATTCTGAAAAGTGTTGTTTTTCCATAAATAAATCATAACTGTGTATTAAAATCCATAGAAGTGTTTTATTAAGGATGGTTTAATCAAGGCATACAAACATACTATTGCTAGCCCCAAATAAAGTAAACCAAAAGATTTATTCTGCCTTTAATTAGGAATTTAAATGTATAGATATACTGGAAAACTTGGCTACTCCTTAGCAACTCAGCAGCTCTGAATAAAGCAATATGTCTGCAATGGCAATAGGCAGAAACAAGTTCACAGCTTTTCCTCTGTGCTCTGCTTTAAACAGCAGGCTTCTCTGACAAGCCAATGTTCCAAATGTTTAGTGAAAACTGCTAGGTTAGCTACATAGCTAAATGGTGCTACTTAGCCTAATGGTGCAGCCACTGGCACTAGTTAGAGGCGTTGCTGCAGTGTTGCTGTTTCACTGACCTGGGGGGATTTTCAGAAGTGTTTCATAAAACACGTCTTCGTACTTTGCTTGCATCTTGAAGGCTAAGAACCACAAAAGGCCTGAGCTTAGATATATCTTATACCTGAGATATTTGAATGCCCACAAAAGAATTGTGAAAATTGTCTTTACTGTATTTTTCTTGGAAAAGTAATGTATGTACAATTCAAATATATCTGAATGTTCAGTATTCTTTAATTCTTTAATCTGGTTGACCATCATAGTGTAAGAGCTTCAATATGTGTTTGGGTGTAAATGATCAACTGTACATATACATCCACTATGCACTATACAACTATAAAATATGAGAAGATAACTATAGCTGAAATTAACTGTAGTCATATATATATATTCATTCATTTTCTAAACCATATTTTCCATTTGTTGCGGGGAAGCTGGAGCAAATCCCAGCCAACTACGGGCCCAAGGTGGGATACACCCAGAACAGGAGGCCATCCCATCGCAGGGCAACACATAGACAGACAACCAGTCACACATACACTCACACCTACAGACACTTTAGAATATCCAGTTAGAGTATCACAAGCTTTTGGACAGTGGGAGGGAACTGGAGCACGTTGAGGAAAGTTATGTGCAACAAAATATTTGTTTTGTTTTCATTATTTTCGATTATTTAGAACCTAAACTCAACCCTCATCTTTATCACAATCCCAATGTCTGACAATTGACTTTCACAACAGTAGTTCATACTGCATGTGGTGCAGAAAGTCATTTTCTTCTGTCTCCTCTGTGGTGTGAGAGATGTGCAGAGCCATGATAGCAGCATGAAGCACACTGAAGTCACTGGAGCCCTAAAGCAGCAGTCAGAAACCGTTTGTTGCTTTCATGACAGACTGAAGCAACCAATGACACAGCTGGAAGTATTCCTTTGTTTAGCACTTTGGGTTAGTTCTAGATAAAAAAAAATGGGTTAAAATGGGTTAACATTCCGGTAAGTCATGTATGTAAAGCAACAAATTTAAGGTTGACAGCCTTATAATGAGTAGGCTGTGTTAGCCATTGGAGATGGCTCTGGCTGGGCTCAGTGTGAATTTAGCTGCACTCAGTGTGGAGAATTAGACTCAGGACAGGAGAAGAGAAGTGATTTGAGTGGGACTGGGGTGTTAGGACATTGCAGCAGCAGGGTGTGTGCTCAGAGAGAAATCGCTGAGGCTGTGGGCTTAGGCTGGTGTATTACATAGAGGAGAGAAGGAAAGAAAACTGTCATGGTCAGAGCACCATACAAACACACACCAGTAGAAACATTTGATTGGTGGGTAATGTTTAGGCTGTTCCAGCATGTTCTCTCCTTTCACATTGTTCTACAATGTCCTGTCATGCATATTGTTCTTCCATGTTCTCCCCATTCACACTGTTCTAGAATGTACTCCTACATTCACACTGTTCTAGAATGTACTCCTACATTTATACTGTTCTAGAATGTTCTCCCCATTCACACTGTTCTAGCATTTACTCCTTCATTCACACTGTTCTAGAATTTACTCCTCCATTCACACTGTTCTAGAATGTTCTCCCCATTCACACTGTTCTAGCATTTACTCCTTCATTCACACTGTTCTAGCATGTTCTCCCCATCTACACTGTTCTAGCATGTACTCCTCCATTCACACTGTTCTAGCATGTACTCCTCCATTCACACTGTTCTAGCATGTACTCCTCCATTCACACTGTTCTAGCATGTACTCCTCCATT
>JBBPDA010000126.1:18730283-18741047 GCA_037974385.1 Arnoldichthys spilopterus
TCTCTCTCTCTCTCTCTCTCTCTCTCTCTCTCTCTCTCTCTCTCTCTCTCTCTCTCTCTCTCTCTCTCTCTCTAGATTGATAAGATTATGAGTTCCATCGGCGCTGGAATCGGGACAGAACTTGATGAGAACAAGGAGGACCAATCAGGTGTGTGCGCATCCATGCACATGCCTGGGTGTTTATTCTTTGAAAAGTGTCAAATTTACATGATCCCATCCTAACCCAAATTGAGTCGATCTACAGGACTGGAAAGCATGATGAATTTATTAAAAGCATTGATAATATTGATCTCAATGATGGTGATAATATTAAAAATGTGTTCCATTGGAATTATAAGGCTTTTGTCAAAACTGAGTTATTCACATGTTCTTACTCTATCTTGAGATTATTAACATTATGTGAGGTGTTGTGTAAAGGTGTATGGGATTTTAGACTTTTTATCTAGAGAACAAAAAGGGCATTTGATTTGAAACTCCATATCTCAGAACTCAGACAGAACATTTTCGTTCCAAGGGGACAAATGATGTATTATGGCAATAAGATTCATTTTTTATGAAAAATCTTTCTACACTCCACTCTGTTGTCTGAAACAGTGTGACATCTTCACATCAAGTCCTATGTGCTTTGTTTAACACTGACAAAGTAAAAAGACAAGAAGAAACAAAAGGATTTATTGAATAGACACAGGATAACAACCCATTCTGCTAAAAATGTCCAACAAACAGAGGGAAGCGTTTCCCCAGCTTATAGGAGCCATGTGTGTAGGTGTTTGTGTGTATGTGTCGGTGTGTGTATACAGCTTGGAACTCATAGCTCTTGAGTAATAAAATTAACCAACTACAGGAGCAGCCATGAGCGCTGACATGAACCATGACATTACCATCAATTTTGTCTCAGTGTATTCAGATTGCAGCATTGCTTATTATACTTGCCCTGTCAAAACAAGCCAAAGCTTTGCACAGGAGCTACGAGACTAATGTAGCCAACAAGTAATGAACATTTATATCCCGATTGCGTCACCTTCCTGTCATCTTCTGTTAATTTGTATAACAGAAACTGCATAAGCAAGTCTATTTCACTTAACCCTGGTTTAGAAATACACTTTGCGTAATGGTAACTGGGGGAATAATCTTCTTGTTACATCCGTACCAGTTCCTGTGCATAACCAGTAAGCAAACTCTGGACACCAGACACGTCCTGGCCAATCGACTGTTATTCAGAGTATTGGGATGAAAGTGTAAATTTGATGCTTTACTGATCTGTCATCTTAATGTGGCACAATACAGCCACTGTGCTGGTGCGTATCTCCTGCAGTCTGCAGTATGGTGGAGGCAGGTTTCCCTACAGCTCTGCGAAAGCGGAGCTTTTCGAGAAGTAACTATGGTTACTGTGCACTGCTCTGCTTGCTGACACTCTGCTGTAGCCGTAATGGAGATGCGAGGACAGAAAGTGGTTTGGAGGGTGGGGGTGAGGGGGTTGGAGCGAAGTTTATCTGCAAGTGGTGACCTTAGAACAGCGTTAAGCTGAAGCTCAATACAGGGGAACATCTCACACACGTCTCCTGTAATATTTCGAAAAGCTCTGCAGTTTCCATCCTTCTCCCCTCTCCTCTCATCTCCTCTCCTCTGCAACGGTCTTCTGTCGCACTTCGTCCACTGAGAGAAATCCTGTTTATGCTGCCATTCCACCAATGCTCACAGACACCCACAGTGTGTGTGTGTGTGTGTGTGTGTGTCTGTGTGTGTTATGTGTGTGAGTTTGTGTGGGAGGGAGTAGCAGCAGCTTTGCACTCAGACAAAGAGGCTAGAGCTGATCTGATGGCTATTATCGACAGCTAGAGAGAGGTACAGCGAGAGAGAGGGAGAGAGAGAGAGAAGCGGAAGGGAGGGAGAGAGGAGGAGAGCGAAGGGAGGGAGTGTATGAGAGAGAGGAATAGAGGAAGAGAGAGAGAGAAAGCGGGGGAGCACTGAGGAGCAGGCTGCAGAAGCATACAGATGAGTGTGGGAGTAGTTGATAAAGAGCGTTCTACCAGGCAAGCTGAATGCTCCCCCCCTCTCTCTTTCTCTCTCCATCTCTCTATCTTTCTCTCTGGCTCACACACATGCAGAGACGCGCGCATACACACACGCTCGCTCAACACACACACACACTAAACTCGGCGCACCGTCCACGAGCAACAGCTGAGCGGCAGCGGTGGACAGGATTTCCAGCCTTCAGCATGTCCAGCAGCCGAAGCTTCATCACCTCAGGACCCTGACTTCCCCCCACTCCTCCTTATCCACCTCCTCCTCTTCTCCCTCTCTCCCCTTCCATCTCTCTTTCTCTCTCTTGCTGCTCTCCAGAGAGAAGACTCTCTTTTCTTTTTTCTTTTTTCTTTTCCTCCTACCTGCACATTTCCAATCCCTCTCTTCCTCTCCTCCTCTTCCTTGTTGCTTCTCACTCTCTTTTCTTATTCTTCCACCCATCGCTGCCTCTACACACTACAGTTTCACACTTTCCCTCTCTGCCTTTTCTTTTCTTCATCCCTCCCCCACCCCCCCACCCCACCCCGCTCTCTCTACTCCACTCACCACCACCACCACCACCTCCCCCCTCTCCGCTCTCGCTCTTCGCCGTCCACTCTCAAGTCTCTGGGCATGGCGGGCTCCTTTGACAGCCACTTTGCGCGGAACATGATGTGGCAGTGTCAGCTGTCTCAGCCGGACTGCCGCTGTTACAGGGTGGACGGTTACTCGCTGCTCAAACGCCTCCCTCTGCACCCCCTCATAGGCCCCCGGTGTCCTGTGCAGTCCGTGGGACAGTGGCTAGACAACATCGGCCTGGTCCAGTATGAGAACCACCTGCTTGCCAATGGATTTGACAACGTGCAGTTCATGGTGAGTGTCAACACTTCTGTCCCTGCTTCAGTGCTGATCTGTGCTAACAGTCCAAGTCATGAGTTTTGTGTTCCTACACACACTCTCTGATTTGTTTTGTCTGTCGGCTGTGGTTGTTCTGTCTGTACTCTTTTGTGTTTGTTTTGTCTGTAGGGTCGTTCGCTCCTGAGATGCTTCTTATTGTTTCCCTCCAGCGGATCTCACATGCAGACTGTTTCATTCTGTGACTTTGTTGTCTTTCGTTCTGAGCTCGTCTTTAGTCGGGTGGCTGCGCTCTGCTCATGTGTCGCTGTTTGAGGCCGTTCTTGCATTTGTTGTTGTGTGTCTTCTGCTTCTTGCAGGAGGGACACGTGAGTACAGCCCTGAAACTGCCTGCAAGCCACTGCAACGGCAATACACACTCAGAGCAAACCATGATCTCTGACATACAAACATGCGGGATAGATATGTCCTATGTTCCTGGTACCTGGAATACTCTAATGTATTTCATCCTAATTTCTATCTGCTGCATCTGTGTGGCACAGTTAATTGCCACAGAAGACCAAAGGACAGGAAACCTGTTGATTAAGAGAACAAGCTATAAGGAAAGGGACTGGAGGAGATAGATAAAAAAAAACTGTATTCTTTTAATCAGTGAATTGATCACCCCATTATATTCTGGAACCAATTTCTTGGCCACATCACAAGGGAAACCCCATACCCCCAAACGATAATCTCTTAGAGATCCTCCCCCACTATTGTGCAGACGCTCATTTATCCCCCCACCTGCTTTCAGAAATGTCTGGCTCCTCCATCTGTTGATCATATGCAAACTCAGTCCTCAGCTATTGATTTAGTTTGCTAATATCTCTCTAGAAGTGACACAGACCAGGATAGCAGTCTGTTGTAGATTGTCACTATTTAATCAAGACATTCTCATTCCTTTTGGTCCACTCATGCAGCTGTAGACTTGTCATTTTTGGCATCATCTCTGATATGAGCATTTTGAGGGTTAGGAATCCCCCACTCACCTTCATGAACAAAAGACTAGATGCAGCTCTAAACTAGTGGCAAAGAAAAGAGTTCCTCTCTTTTTGTTCAAGGTTTTTAGCCCTGGTCCTGGATCACCCCAGTCCCGTTTTTATGCCAACAACAAAAACTCAAGAAGATTAATTTATGATGAATGATTTGTTGGATTAGGAGATTTGTCAGCAGGGAGAAAATGCAGTATGTGCAGGATTGGTGATTCTCCAGGACCAGGATTGGGACCCACTGCTCTAAATGCTTGTATATAAACAGGATGTGGTGAAGGTAACTTAAGATCTAATTGACATATGTCTATATGGGTTTAGACCCCAGTCCATGAGAACAAATTATGCAGTTTATAGAACAAGACATGATAAGACTTTTGGTTACTAAAGCCGTTCTGCTTGTTATTATGTTATTAAAATATCAACCACAGTAGAGGAACTAGAGAAACAAAGAGAATGTGTGGACCACCTGAGTCTGACTACATGTGCCAATACTTGCTGTAAAATTTCAGAACCAAAGCCATATCTTTAGAACCTGAGAATGTGATGGAAGTTTATTAAGTCTTCACTGCTTCTATTGGCTACATAACCAACTGCAAACAGACTGGTTTGTTCACTGTGATGGAAAGAGCATTTAAGCTGTGCTTTACAGATGACTCTTCCTGCTCAGCTCGATATAGTTCACCTTCATGCTCTCCTAATGATCCATTTCACTTAGTCTGTGCAGTCAAAACCTCTGGATTAATGTTCTTAGTAGGGAACACTAATCCAGAAAATTGCTTCGGTCAACGTTGAGGCAGTATAAAAAGGTTCTTGGGCATATTCCCCTATTAGGTACGCTGTCATCTTCAAGGGCTTTAGCTTTCAGCTAATGCTGTGCAACATCTCTATGAGAAAATCGTTTTTTATTTATCCGTATCATGTCTTAGAGAATTCTGCAGTAAATGCTTTGAAAATATTTTTGAGAAGGAGAAGCCTGGTAAAGCCCATGCTAGAGCTCAAGCTGAACTTTTATTTTGTGAAAAAAAAATCTCTAGGAAGAGAGATTTCATTTTTAGGTCTGACAGATTCGTCATGGCACCGCGATTCCCATGGTCTCTAAAACCATAACTGTGATCTTTATCGCAGAGTACACAGGGGGTTGGGTGCTGTGTAATTTGGTGCCACAGGATTCTGTCCCTCTCAGCTGTAATGAGAGAACTGAGGCTGTGGTGGAAACCTGTTCACAGGTAAGCCTTGAACAGACTTATGGGATTTGTAGTTTAGGAGAACTAATAAACCAACCCCTTGGACTCGTGCTGACGGAAGGCGTGTTAGTGTGAGTATGGGTGTGCATTTGCGTAAATGAACAATTTTGTGATGACGGATCCTCATTGCCCTCTCCTAGCTCTGACCCGCATCTGTTCCTGTGGTTGCCGAGGCAACCGCAGTGTGAGTGGGCCGATTCATGCATTGCGCCACATGAGAGAAAACACTGTTTCCGTGGCTTCGGCTGGATCCATTCACTTCAGGGCATTGGTGCTGTTTCTGTCTTTATCCATTTACACGTATGCATGAGCTTCTGCGTGTGCATCCAGAACTCTTTGTGAAATGTACATTGCGGTCGTATCCTAAACAGAGCACTGTGAATGCAGCCTGGCATCACACATTCAATAAAACAGCACAATAGAAGAATGTCTGCAGCAATCTCCAGCCTTCTGGCTGAATTTAAGAGCATTAAAGTGTATTTCTGTTCTCATGAGCTTAGAGCTCTAAAAGCGAGATGTGAAGGGGAGAAGTGTGTAAGACTGTCCGCTCACTAAGCAAAGCTGGAATGAATAGTCTTAGAATAGATTCATTTTCATTAAGCTGTCTCTCTGTCGCTCTTTCTCTCTCTCTCCTTCCGTCTCTTATTCTCTATTGTATACGTGTTCTCCTTTTCTCTGTTGTTTGGCGAGCCTCAGCTGGAACAAATTATCATTTTTCAAAGGGTTCCTGGACATTTTCTTACCTGCATCTTTAGGTAGACAAAGGGGTAAAGACAAATCTATTGTGTTCATACTTTCTCCTCTTGATATGTGTGTAGCACTTTGTATGTTGTTGCTGTAACAAATCATTCTTTTGAATTTTATTATTTACACCATTTGATTATGCCAGCTGCCCATAACATCGAGTGAACATTTATAAGGAATCAAATGCTCCGGAATAAATTGGATAAACTCTTGGGGTGGGCAATTAAAAAAATGATATCACAATACTTAAAAACATTTCCACAATTTAATTATCAGTACAATGATTTTTATTCAGCACTATCTTTTAATGAAACGTGCAGTTGTTCGGTGTACTTTAAGTAGTGACATAAATCCACCAGATGCCTGGATAAGTGACCTAATTGTGGTCACTTTTAAAAAGTGACTAAAGTGAACATATGGGGTTTTGTTATGACACTAACATTGTGTTTATTTTGCTGTGCCTATTGGCCACTTAAGATCCAATGCACATATGTCTGTATGTGGGAGTTCAGACCCCACTCCTGGCAGCTTTATTCCAACAGGCCAAAGCTGAGTGGACAGAAGATGAGTGTTTAATAAGTGTATGCAGTAATATATGGCTGAAATAAGATCTTACAGGATCTCTGTGATAGTAGTTATTGTGTGCCACTGTTTGAGCTTCAAAGCAGCTGTATTTCATCATACATTCAGGCAATTAACATCCCACCATGTTATGTGGCATGTATAAAAATGTTCAGCAGGCCCAGTTACTTCAATTCTGGATCAAGACAGCAAGAGGGAATGCTCTAAGTGACTTTAAAAGTGGGTTCATTATTGAGACATGGGAGCTTCTGTCACAAGGACTGACTTACTCATTAGTGTCTCAGTAGGACCTGTATCTGCATTTAGATCTCTGGGAAAGGCTTAACCATGAACTTTATGATAAATAAGGATACAAATTGTGGTCAAAGGCCCAAATTTGGTAAACTTGATGGCTGTGCATTAGAGTGGTATGAAAGAGTTGCTTTTACTCAGGCGACTTATATTGTCAATGCAGAACATGTTCAGACTAAACAGCATCTCAGAGTGGGATATTATAGTAAAGTTCTGTGGGGTAAAAACGATAGACTGGTCTACAGAGATGTGGAAAAAACTATTACGGGCAGATGAGTCATTATTCGCCGTATTCTGTGCAAGTGGGCGAATGCATGTGTGTTGTACACCAAGAGAAAGGTAGAGGCCTGCAGTGTCGGGGTTTGTATGTACATATAAACCCGCTTCCAGAAAATCTCAGGAAATGCTCTATAACTGATAAAGGTTCAACACAAAGGTACATATAAACAAATTATGGATGTGACACCTGCAACACACCTAAGAAACGTTGGAATGGAGACTAATTGTTGTTGTTCTGCAAGAGGAATTTTTCCCCATTCTTGCTTGGTACAAGACTTCAGCTGCTCAACTGTCCGTGGTGGCTGTCATCTGATTCTTCACTTCATGAAGCTCCATACATTTTCAATAGGAGACAGAGCTGAACTGCTGGCAGGCCAGTTGAGCACACATTCTCTGTGTCTACGTAGCCACAGTGTTGTAGCCTGTGCAGAATGAGGCCTGACATTGTCTTGCTGAAATAACAATGGACTTCCCAGGAAAAGACCACCTGATGGCAACATATGTCTCTTAAATCCCAAAATACACTTCCAGGTCAATGGGACCTTCACACCCATGCAAAGGGCACTGATTTCCCTCTCCCCATACCCTGACAAATGTTGACTTTTGCACATTTCGCTGATAACAGTCTAGATGGTTCATTTCATGCTTGGCACAGAGAGCTTACCATTTTTTACATTGTCAACAAAAATAAAACTAATGTTTTTAATGTCTTTAAGTTTAAAGTTTGTAAAAAAAAAATCTGTTTGCAGCAGAGAAATGTAGATTGCTTTTTAATAAAATAATAAATTTTGTTCAAATATATAAAAAAATAAATAATTCGGCAAAAAACAAAATTGTTTAGCCAAAACCTCTCTTTTACTTCATTGTACCTAAACATGCTTGGGTTATTACTTTTGCGATGATTCTGATGAAACTTGCTTGCGATTAGAAAAAGTAGTGGATAAATCAAGTTTATCTACTAAATCTTTACTACCAGAAATGCATCTGTTTGTGTTTCACATATCTTACTTTCAACTTATGTTTGGTTAGTTTAAAGTTTATTAAAGATTTTTTTCATACAAACCAAGCTGTGCTTCTTGTGATCTGGACCAAATAGTCATTTCTGAGCATGGTGCTCTCTAATCAGGTTATGGGTTTTAGGTTACATCTGTGTTGTGCATCAAAGAATTTTTTGGGCAGTCAGCTGTGACATGATCTCATTAAATTTACAAAAAGAAAAATGAAATATTTGAGGCTCTCCTGAATTTCTGTAGACATCAGCAAAACTTAAAAGAAAAGAATTTGATCATTGGATGCAAAGCTGCCTGGTCATGTTAAACAGCAATGAAAAGGGTCAACTAGCTAAAAAAAGTACCTTCTCACACACACACACACACACACACACACACAAACACATACACACGCTCACACACCATGCACAAACACCCCTGCACCTGCTCTATCAGTAGTTCATTATTATGTAAGACTGCGCTATCTGTTAGCTCCAGCACGCTCCGGATGACTGGGACATCTGAAAGAACCTCATAAAGACTCTTCCTCCCTCTCCTCTGCCCCCCTTTCTTGCCTGTCTCAATCTGCCCATTTCTGCCTCTCATTTGGTATAAATATCTGATGGAGTGAGCCCCACTGAAATGCCTTCAGATATGATTAATATTGAATGGCGTGCCGCTGCTTTGCCGCAGTGTTTTCCAGTCTCTGATGAAGCTGGGAAGCTATAAAGCTTTTTTTTCATGTACCACCACTTCAGTGCTGGTGTGTGGTGGCCTTGCTCCACATGTAAGTGCTGGAAGTCAGAACACTCCAGATAACAGTGCACAACTGTGTAGAGAGACTTGGCCAAGGTCTTTGCTTTCTGATAAAGGAGCTTTGTACTGGCGAGAAGAATAGAAGGTTCAGCGCTACTGAGACGTTATTTTCCTGATTTCTTGTGAGTAGTATTGGTTTTTTGCGACAAATCTAAGGCCAGTTTTTTTTGCCTTTCACGTCCAAATGAACGTCCTCTTACTGAGAGGACGTGGAACCTAGATCAGCATTCTTACTCGGAGACTTGACATGTATGACTTCAGAAGCTTCAGTTTTTCTAATGAGAGGAGGTCTGTGTTCTCATGTTCTGGTTATTCTATTTTTATCTGGTCTATTTTTGAGAAGAACTCACTTTCATGTCTTGCATCATGGTGTTTATTGCCATGGATACTTTACTGCCTACTTGTTTAAGGATGTGGTCTAAAACCACGGTGGTGTTTTTGTCAAATGAGTTATTTCGTTCTTCTCATGAACTGTCACTTAAATTATCAAAAAAACTTATTCATATTGCTTTATAGAGACAAACTTGGCACTTTCTTTATGGATAGGGGCCAAACACTGGGCAAACTTGGGTCATTTGTTTTTTTCTGTACACTGGCGCTTGAAAGTGTGCAAACCCTTTAGAATGATCTGTTTCTGCATGTAGTTGACCTTAAACATCATCCATTTTTATAATCCTAAAATTAGAAAAAGGGGAAGCTGGTAAGACAAAAATATTATACTCTACCTTTTATTTAATTCAGTTATAGGGACCAATATTACATATCTGTGTGTGGCAAAAAAATTGAAACTCTAGGATAAGCAGTTAATTTGAAGGTGGACGGAGGATAGGAGGACGATCATGTATAAATCATGTATAAATAGATGTCCTGTTTAATTTTTAAAAAAACGTTTATGTCAAAGTATCATGGCATGAACAAAGACAATCTCAAGAAAAGTAGTTGATTGTAATGGAAAACATTACAATACTGATAAGTCTGGCCTCCACTAATCCACAGACCGACTGTGTACAAATGGAGCAAATTTAATTCCATTGTTACCCTCTGCAGGAGTGCTCGACCAACAACGATCAGTACGAGAGGAAGGCTTTTAGCCGTCTGTTGTGTTACAAAAGAAACTCAGGGTAACTTTTAAGTAACTAAAGGCTTCTCTCACATTGACTTATATTAATGTCCATAAGTCCACATTCAGGAGATCACTGAACAACAATGGTTTGTATGGCAGGGTTGCAAAGAGCCACTGGCCTTCAATAAGAACTTTTCTGCCCAGTTTGCTCAAGATCACATGAACAAGGCAGAATGCTACTGGAAAAATGTTTTGTGGATGGATGAGACCAAAGAAGAATTTTTTGGTTAAAATGTGAAGCACAATGTTTAGGGAAAGGAAAACATTGCAATTTGGCATAAGAATGTTTTCCCATTTGTGAAACATGACAGTAGTAGTATCATGGTTGGGGCTTATTTTCTGTATCTTTGCCAGGAAATCCTACCAACATTGATAGAACACTGAATTCTGAATTCACACATTCTGTATGTTTAGGCAGAACATGTTTTGGCCATCATTGTTTTCTCATAGGAACCTTATCTGTCACTTTTGACAGCAATTGAGAGAGATATATTTTTGAGATTCACCCAGAAGACCCTTTTTTGTTGTTAAAAGTTAAAAAAACTTTTGTTAAATGCGAAATGTTTTTAAATTTCTCACTTGCCTTTAACAACCCTCTTTCTGTAATATAGCACCATTCTGGAGCATGAAAACAATTCACAATGAGAGCTGGTTTTAATGCAATATTACAAGCCAAGCCTTAACATGTATATGTGTATGAGAGAATTTAATATGCATTCAAAATGGGGTTTTTTTAGGTTAAACAGACCGATCGGAATTTCCTGTAGATGTTTTGTTTTATAATTAGATTTTGTGTTATAGTTCTG
>JBBPDA010000126.1:18754254-18773664 GCA_037974385.1 Arnoldichthys spilopterus
TCTCTCTCTCTCTCTCTCTCTCTCTCTCTCTCTCTCTCTCTCTCTCTCTCTCTCTCTCTCTCTCTTTCTGTCTGTCTTTCTGTCTGTCTGTCTCACTCTCTTTGTTTTTCTCTTCTGTGTGTGAAGGGTGATGCGGGTCACTGCAGGGACATTGTGAATTTCCTCTAATGAGCGTCAGAACTCAGCTCACATCAGAGACCAGTGTTGTCCCCAAGCTCAGCCGACAGCAATCTGTACTGCAAATTCTGCAAATTACCAACACACACTCACACAGTGAGAGGGGGGAGATATGACTGCCAGGGGAGTGTTAGAAAATTGGACAAGCAGGAGTTTTGTGTGTGAGAGAGAGTAAAGAGAAACGCAAACAGTGTGTGCAGGAAGTTGGAGGAATGGAGGATGTCTCACTGAGGGAACGACAGAGGAGTAGCGAGGGAAAAAGACTAGAAAGAGATAGAGAGAGGTAGAACAATGGGATCCTTGCCGTTCATGATAACGAGTTACACACTTTCAGAAAGAAGAAGAGACAAGAAGATTTTGTAGATCTAAAGTGAAATGTTGTGTTCTATAGAAACATATTGAGTCAGAATTGTTCACAGCAGTGGTGATAGGAACCAGACGTCTGGAGCAATTATTGCCTCTGAAAGCTGCCAAGTACAATGTTCTCACAGAAAACGGTTAACACAATAAGTTCATAAACACAGACAGACAGACAGACAGACAGACAGACAGACAGACAGATAGATAGATAGATAGATAGATAGATAGACAGATATACACCAACGGTGAAAATTCGTTGTTCTTGGTTCTGGTAGAGAATTTTGAGGAATGTTACATTCACTTTCACAAGACATCGTCATGAAGTAAGGATGTACTCTTAACCCTGATAGTTATAATAGTAGTGCTTCTACTACTACTACTACTAATGACTTAATAAATAATGGTTTTTAAACTCAAATAAGTCAATGCCATCAGTGAATCTGCAGGTGTTGTATATATGATGATCATAATGGTCACAAAAACGTTTTTATTGGACATATTGAGGGTATTCGGGATATAATATTTTGGGATATTTAGGCCTGTTTTATAAATCGATCATGCTAAATAAATCGATCTATTTTGCAATGAACGGACACCTTAAATCCAGCTGGAAAACGTCAGTTTACACAGTTCACTCTGAACAACTGCAGAAAAATCTGAATGACTTCGTTTGCTTCTTCTGTGATTTTTTCTACTGATTTTTTCATATTGTTAAATTAGACAATACACTTAGGGATACTTGCATTGTGGACTGATCAAATATCTGATGTTTTTCATGTACATCTGCTGATGCCGACGAATAAATATTTAAGGTAGAAATGAAAGGTAGAAACTGGGACTACATCTGCTTGGATTAACGTAACAGAGAAAAACAACATTTATTTCTGAAGGGTTACAAATTCACTGAAAACACAGTGCAGTAGTCCAGTGGCTCCTAAATGTTCTGCTCATCTGGAATAAGCACATCATCTAATATCAGTTTGACATATCAGTCAAATTTAAACATTGATCTGATGATCACTTTCTAAAGCAACAGCCGCCGATACTGAAAAGAAAACAAATCTTTCTCTTTTACATTAAAAAGCATGTGGTATTGTTGAAAAACTCCGAGCCTCCATTTCTGTAGGATTCCTTTGCTTCTCTGCGAGATTTTAGTAACAAATATGACATTCTTTTGTCCAGTGATAAGTGCGATGAAGAAGGGTTGAACAGTCCCATTTGATCTGAGGAGGATACATTACAGTCCTTTCTGATCTGGTAATTAATTCTAATCTGCACTGAGGTTTGGGTTAAATAGATTTGTGTTTGTGTGAGGATTATTAAAATACCACAGCGCCTCTCCTTTGGCCTTGCACGTGAAGAGCTCGCTTACTGAAGCATCACTGCAAAGCTCCTTTGAGGGTATGGAAGTAGGGAAGGAAGAGGATCCTGTTGAACCAGAATGAGATGCAGTCATTATGTTAATGTGGCTGGTGAATATAGAGCTTCATAGCTTCATAATGAGCCTGACACGACGTCTTGACCTTTCTAAAACCTGAAATGTATGTATATATTTCCCATAGTTTCAGTCCATTGGCCTTAACTCATCCGAGGGATGTTTAAGTCATGCTTTTTTGATCCATTTTGCAATGGAAAGAAAACGAAAGTAATACTTTGAGCACAGTTTCCCCCAGTATTATGCCAACTCATATATACTAGGTATGTTCGTTGTTTGAAGTGTGCTTTAGTTTTACACTGGAGCTACAGCTTTAATATCTGAAAAACCGAATCATAATGTGGACAAAGGCATTGAGGAAAGGTGATGACTGCTGCTACGGTTTTCGCGTTGCAATATATTCCATTGTTATGTCATATGTTGTTAGAAACCACTTCAGCTAAGTTTGTAATTTTTTTGAGGCACATGCATTGTGATTTAGACATTACTCATTAGCTACATTCCTCAAAGATCCAGTACAACACTGCAAGAAAACTTTAGACGACAAACTGAGGCAGTGGTGGCCTAGTGGTTAGGACATTGCCCTGGGGACCTGAAGGTCGCAGGTTCAAGTCCTGCCTCAGGGGGATTTGGATAAAAGCGTCAATCAAATGAATAACAAACAACACATCGTGTTTGATTATGTACACCTGGAGTAAGAGGAAAACTCAGTGTGTCTGCTATCAAGCTAAAGTTAACATTTTACATCACTAATATTTTTAACACGGTATGTATTTTCCTAGTTTGACCCTTTAAACTAACCTTAGTAGTCCAGACTGAGGTCCAGCTGCCAACGAGCTGTTTGCTGCTATGACAGAGTCTGAGCCCTTTGCTTCAAATGCACCTTTTGAAGGTTTTTAAAGTGACAGCAGACGATACTGGATTGTGCTTAAGGTAAATCATGAGCAGCAACTGGAAAGAAATCTTTTTTAGCAAATGATACAAATGCGATTCATTACAATAAACTACACAAACTCGACCAGAGGAGGATGGGTTCCCTTCAGAGCCTTGGTTCCTCCTGAGGTTTCTTCCTACAGCTTAAAGAGTTTTACCTTGCCTCTGTCGCCTTTGGCTTGCTCACTGGGGGCTCGGACCTGGATTCTGTAAAGCTGCTTTGTAAAAAGCACTATAGAAGTAAAATTGACTCGACTTAATCACAAGATTAAAAACAATAATTAGATTTTTTGTCAAAGCATTGCTTTATAGAAGCATTCAGGGCTGAAAAGGACTTGGAGGGAGAAAAGCAGGCTTGGTACACTCCGGGGTGGTATTAAATTGCAGCTCATTGGGTTTGGCTTCATGGAAATGGAACACATTTGCACCCCTCACTCCCACTTGAATGCTCATGGTGGGTCTGAGTGTGGCGCGGGATTCCCCAGACGAGGACGGCAAGCAGAGTGGGTGATGAGTCTTGAGGAGCGAAAGTCTCACTGCTCACTTTAAGGAAAGCCTTTCTTTACCAGTGACTCTCCACTAGATGGCTCTAGCTTGCCTCGGTTCAGACCTACTGCGGAGCAGGTAAAGAATGGGTGACTTATAGGACGTTCTGATAGAAGTGAAGGAAATGAGGTAATTAGAGGGTGCAGGCTGATTGGAGGGCTTTTGGGAAGCGGGGTTTTAGGAGTGATGTTTTTGCACGTGGGAAGGAGGATGATTTAATGGGAGAGTTGTGAGCAGAGTGGGTGTGTTAGTATGTGCACTGTTCATTTTTCACCAGGGGGTTTCTTGCATTCCACACATGTATGTGTGCTTGTGTGGAGCTTAACATGTTTGTGTTTGTATACTAGCTATATCCAAAAGTCTTTCTCTCCCTCTCTCTCTCACTCTTTCTCTCTCTCTCTCTCTCTCTATTTTCTCTCTCTCTCTATTCTCTCTCTCTCGCGCTCTCTTTTTTTCTCTCTTCTTTCTCTTTCTCTATTCTCTCTCTCTCTCTCTCTCTCTCTCTCTCTCTCTCTCTCTCTCTCTCTCTATTCTCTCTCTCTCTTTCTCTGTCCCTCACTCTCTTTCTCTATCTCTGACTCTCCCACACACACATTTTACATTAAATAAATAAAGACTAATATAATATTGCAAAGGATATTGCTGCTTGTACTCAGTGAATATGAATAAATATGAAAATGTAAACGCACATAGAAAATTTCCTAATGCAGTTATAACTAAGTTGAAGGACATCACATTTTCAAATTAGGGTTAGGGTCAGATTTATATGTTTAATTTGAATGATGCTTCATAACAGCCTGTCTGTCACTGTAGTTTAGGGCCCAGCAGTGACGTCATAAAATATCTTATCTTGCGATTGCTGGCATAAGATGTTTTGATATTTAAGTATGTTATGCAAGACCTGTGCATGTGTTATGAAGTCCCTATGTAAGCAGCATTTCAAATCAGATGCCATCATTGACTTTGTTGCTGATATTTCACCTTATTACCCTGTGATTTTGCCTGTTTTACCGTAGTTTAAGAGAGATGCATCTAAGGCAGTTGATCGCAATAACTCTCCCATTACCAAAAAGCCTTGGAGCTGCATGACCAAACCTTGACCAGTGTGATTCCTGTTTATATATGTGTTATGTTTACATCTACAAATATGAGTGTTAATGTGTTAGATGTGTAATATGTGTACTCTTGCACTGCATAATCAAGATTTAGCTTACGCTGTCTATTCTGCTTTCAGTTTGCCTGTAACTGGCTGAACCGATTTCAGTGCTGTTAAGCCAGCATGTGGTCCAATCAGCAGGGTACAAACCTGGCTTCACTTCTGATTTTCACACAGATCTCCAACATGAATCAGAAAGATTTATGTGCTCTTCAAATAGCAGATACAGCAGCTCTGCTAGCAGCATGTTCCAACTGCCTGCAACTTGACCCCAATTTCTGGGTGCTTCATTTCCCCCTGTCACATCACTAATGACTAAATGAGTATAGGGGCATATAGCAGTATATTAGAGCAATATGACTGGCCCTTAGCTGCTCAGTGTTGTTCAGTGTTCAGAGGGCACCTACCTAGCGTACGCGTACAGCATCTAATATCAGACATTTCCACAATTAAATTAGTAGCGTTTGGTTAAGTGTTAGGCCTCTTTGTTTAGGGTTAGTGTCAGAACTGTAGTTGGGACTGAGGGAAGGATTAGGTTTATTGTTAGGTGTGGGCCTGTGATGATAGTTATATTTAGAATTATAGCTCCATTTCCAGCCACCCGCATTTAATCGTGACAGGCATCAGGTTCCAAATGTGTCTGCTGCATCCTCAGTAGATGATGGCCATAGTATAACCTATTTTGAGTCAAACCCAGATGCACACTTTGTCTTTTCTTGGGACTGTTCTAGAAAATAGTGTGATTAATCTTGTGCATACAGCCTTGTTATCTCCACAATAGTTCCACCAGTTCTGCCTTCAATGTCTGAAGCTGTCTTATCTTTCCAGCCAACCAATCTGCAAGAAAGAAAGGCATACATGTGCTTCTCCCAATACAAATGAATGCCTCATTTTGATCTTCTGCATATGCAACATCACAGGACAGTTGAAAATGCTATGGGCAGATTCTGTGACACCAGCCACAGGTGCCTACCATTGGGGAGCAACTAGGGATCTGGTCATTATCCCTGCTCCAAACCAAATCTTACACAGTTGATTCATCTCTTCAAAGCTTTTGAAGGCAGTCATTAAAGGGGAATTCCACTGATTTCTCCACAAATGTGAACAAAGTCATTCAGAGTGGTTTCTTGTGGACTCCAGAGAAGCATTAGGCATCTTTTAAAGCTTAAATACATTTTTATGTAATTAATGAACTCTTTAATGGTGGAGAGGTACAGTGGCAAAAATATGTGCTAAAACATATGAGTCTAAAAGTCTAGTATAAACGCAGTTAAAGAGAACCCAATTAAACAAATACAGACAAAATATAGATACGACTTGATTATATTAGACCTCTTGGAGAAAAATGATCCCATATTACATATATGTGAGTGACAAAAGTAAGTGAAGTACCTTTGTTTTTGTTGTGATCCCATGTGCAGCAATAACTGCAACAAAAAAGACATTTCAGGTTACTGTTGAATCAGTCCTGCACATCGACTTAGAGGAACTTTAGGCAATTCTTTCATACAGAGCAGCTTCAACTGTAGGTTGCTGGTGGGTTTCCTCACATGAATGGCTTGCTTCAGGCCCTTCTACAGCATTTCTTCTGGGTTAAGTTCAGGACTTAGATTTGCCTGTTACAAAACATTAACATACTTTTTAACCATTTACTGGCAAAACAACTTGTGTACTTAGGGTCATTGTCGTGCCACATGTTCTACTTTCTCTTGAGAGTCAGTTCACAAACAGATGTCCTGACTATTTCCATTAGATTTTGCTGGTATAATTCAGAATTCATTGTTCCGTCAAAGATGGCAGGATGTCCTGGTCCATTTGCAGCAATAGAGGCCAAAGGCATAATACTGCCACCACCATGTTTCACCAATGGCATAACATTATGATTTTAAAATGCAATGTTTTCCTTTCTCCATACGTCCCACTTCTTATTTAAACAAAAAAAATTATGTTGATCCTATACATCCACCAAATGTTTTCCCAGTATTCTTTTCCCATGTAATCTATAACTGCATATGGGCAGAAATGTTCTTCTTGAAGAGCAGGGCTACAAGCACACACACACACACACCATTGTTGTTAGGTGTTCCTATCACCACAACTGGAAGAAATCAAATACTGTCAGTTTCGCAACAACCAACCATTTCAACCAACCACTATGAATGATATCTTTACACCTTAATGATCAAATTATGCAAAAATGTAGAAAAATCAGTGGAATTTTTACTTAACTGGTCCAGGTGTGCAGGACTGAGGATTGAAAATAAACACAGCAGAGCAGTAGGTTGGTGACCACTGAATTCCCATCCAGAGTGTTGGCCCATCTGTGCTTTTTTTAACCTCCCAACCAGTAAAAACAGTGGCATTGTAAGGATTCAAACTTAGTGACAGGATGTGATTATGTTGGTGTGAAGTCAGTAACTCTGCATTAGTGTGTGTTCGCGTGGTGGTGTCGACCTGCAGAAGGGGGTAAATTTGTGCGCTTCTCTAAGCAGCTGGAGAGCCTCCAGTGAGGATGCAATGGCGTCACTGAGGCTCTAATGGTAGGTGGCCAAAAGTCATCAAACCAGTAATAATAGTTTAGCTCCTTTTTCTGATAACTGTTACCCTGTTGCCATGACTGCTAGCAGTAGTTACCATAGAGACCACTTGCGTGAAGTATGGGTGATTCAAATCTGAGATCTGTGTGTGTGCGTGTGTGTGTGTGTGTGTGTGTGTGTGTGTGTGTGTGTGTGCGTGTGTGTGCGTGTGCATGTTTTGTGTCGTGTTCCTGTGTTACCTCCTCCATCACCTCTCCAAGAGCAGGTTGCAGATAGTCTCTCTCCACTCCAGCAGAAGGCAACTGCCTTCGTTAACACAGCAGGTTGATCCACCACACACACCATAATGGGCACACACACATTATTAGTCTGTCTTTCTCTCACACTTCCTCTCTCCTTTTTCTCAAAAACTGTGCCTCTCTATGTTTCTCTTAAAGTCACATACGCATTTCTTCGCTTCAGTAACGGGCCTTGTTCAGGACCTCAGAATGCACTGAATGCTGATTTGTGTGTATTTGTGTGTGGATGTTGTGAGTGTGTGTACCTGCGTGTTTGTGTGTGTGGGGTAGGAGCGATTGCATGCTGCGTGTGTGTAATAATGTTTTCATTCTGTGAGTGGTGCTGTCTTCATTTAGTTTTGAGCTACTGTGTGCATGTGTGTGTGCACAGTAGTGTGCGTGGGTGGATGAGTGTGTGGGCTCATGTGTTACACTAACACATCCTGCGAGCATGTTTGGAGGTGTTATGGGCAGGTTTTCTGAGCTCAGAGGCACTCGCACTGGAAGCCGCGCTGCAGTGATGGAAACGTAGACCAGTGCTGGAGTTTATATAAGCTGCTGCAGATATGCTGATCCAAGTGCCCTTCTCTCGCTCCCTCTTTCTCTCCACCTCTCTCTCATGTTCTCTCTTTTGCTCTTCTGTCTTGCACTCCTTCTTGCTCTCTCTCTCTCTCTCTCTTGCCCTTTATCTCTCTCGCTCCCTCTCTCTCCATCTTTCTCATGCTCCCTTTTTTGTTTTTCTATCTCATTTCTCTCTTGCTCTCTCTCTCTCTTGCCCTCTCTCTCTCACTCACTCTCTCTCTCTTTCACACACACATTCTTCTTTTGTCTCCTTCTCTCTCTTTCTTTGTCCCTTTTTTTTCTTTTTCACTCCCTTTGTTTTTTCTCTCTCTCACTCTTTGTCACTATGTCTCTTGACCCCCTCTCTATTTTGCTCTCTCTCTCTCTTTTTCTCTCTTGTTCTTCCTGTTTCTTTCTTTTCTCAAGTTATATGATATAAGTTTCTCTCTCTCTCTCTCTCTCTCTCTCTCTCTCTCTCTCTCTCTCACTCTCGCTCTCTCACACTCTCTCTGGCGCTCTTTCTCTCTCCCGCTCTCTCTCTTTGGCAGGCACATACATTTGGCTACAAACATACACATATCTACAGTAAACGCAGCCTAAAAAATATAAATTTCATACACAATCATGTTTATTTATGAGGGTTGTATGTATGTTTTCCTCTGTGGTTTCAAGCTGCCCAGTCCTGAAGTCCTACAAAACTAAAAATACAAAAGCAAGGAAAGGTGATGAAAAAGAGCAGTGAAACAAAAAGAGCAACAGAGAGATGTGGAAAATGGAGAAAAGAAAAGAAGAGATGTAGTTATTCATTTTTATCATACACTGAAGTGCATTGCATTATCACCCAGGAGCTTCTGGGTGTGTAGCTGCTGATCTCTCACTGCACTGGGTTGTAGCTGCACACCGGCAGTGGAAGGGTTAAACAGCAGCTCTGACAGAGGCACACATAGGGGGAGAGGGGAAGAGAGAGAGAGAGAGAGAGAGAGAGAGAGAAAGAGAGGGACGTTTTACAGCATTAAGGCGCATGGCTGCGGAGACGCTGATCTGCAAAAGCAGACCAGCTCCTCTCTGGATGGGAGCAGAGTATCCATAGTAACCAGGCAGAGGGAGGACGAGGAGCGCCGGACCGAGAGCAAGGGAGCGAGCAAATGGGATAGAGGAAGAGAAGGATAGAGGGTGAGAGAAGAAAGAAAGAAAGAAAGGAAGAAAGACTGGAAGAGAGAGACGTGTTGAGACGGAAAGTGCTGGAGCTGAAGGAACAGACAGGTGCTGGAGAACATCTGAGAAGAATGAGAAGACTGGAGGAGGAAAGAGACTGAGAGAGAGAGAGAGAGAGAGAGAGAGAGAGAGAGAGAGAGAGAGAGAAAGAGAGTAGGTGGTAGACTGGTGTAATACTCTGTGTAAAGAGCTACTTTGGTGGTGAAGTGAAGCATCTTCTTGAAGAACCCAGGATATTACTCTGTCAGTTCCAGCACATCTATTACAAGGAATTCAGGTAAGTGTTCATGCACACACACACACACACACACACACACAGGAGCAGATGAAAGAGTGTGGTGACAACCAGAGGAAGGCAGAAGAGGGAGCAGAGGAGAGTTTGCCACGGCTGAGTGTTTTAGATCAATGCACCGTGAAACCTTTTGTTCTCGGATTGCTGCAGTACCTGCTTTTACTTTCCTCTCCTAGATCTAATCTGGGCTCTACAAGACTCTCTCTCTCTCTCTCTCTCTCTCTCTCACTCTCTGTGTCTATTCTCTCTCTCTCCCTCTCTCTCTACCTCTCTCTCTACCTCTCTCTTTGTCTATTCTCTCTCTCTCCCTCTCTCTACTTCTTTCTCTCTCTCTGTCTCTCTTTACCTGTGTGTGTGTGTGTGTGTGTGTGTGTGTGTGTGTGTGTCTGTCCTCATGTACCCCGCCGCTGAGTTCTCGCCGTCCTCGTGATATGCAGATGTCAGAGTTCAGTGTGGCGAGCAGTGAACCCTTCCCACTAAACTGCATTATGCAGAAGTCACTAGAGCTGAAGTTATGCTTTAATAGAAGTGCGCTGTGCTCTTGTGCTCCTATATGTTGCTGGAGTGCTGTAGCAGCGCTGTAGTAATCTCATCACTATGCCACTCGCATTCAGCTGAGATAAGCTCTCTGCAGTGGACTCCAAACTCTAGCACTCAGTATGGGAGACACTGTGGGTCCGGTGCAGCTGGAAGTTTCCCACAATGCAATGATTGGTGTAACCTGAAGTCAGTTTTATTGGTGACACTTTTCATCCCTTCATTAACACATTATCACATCATTTCTCTGGCTGAGCATCCCAAAACGTTTCTGTTTGGGCTGTGGGAAAGTTGAAAATTACTCATTTTTTTAATGCTCCCAGTGTCTTTCTCTTACATTGGAGACATGATGCCCAACACAACAAAATGACTGAACGATCCTTCACATGAGGTCACGCAAAAAATGTTTACATTTTGGAAGCTTCATTCAAAACCATGTAATGTAATTAGAGTGTTCCACTAATATTTAGAGACACTTTAGCCAAAGTTCTGATGATATTCCCTGCTAGCTGTAAGTCTGCCTTCACATTTTCCTTTACTGTTACCAACTCCACCAATCCAGAAAACTGCCCAACTTTATCAGGCTACTGGACACACATCAGCTGCACAAATCTGATGGGGACTCAAGCAAATCAGTTGGAAAATTGCTCACAATAGGGAACCTTTGCATTTACAGGTGTGTGGGATTTGATTGGTTTGTTGGTGGTGGTTTGGTTGATTGGTTCATTGGTGGTGAGCAGGAGTGGAAAGGAGATTGCTTGACTGTGAACTGCAGATTGATTTCATTGAAAAATGTTTGCTTGTCAGCAATGCAATTAAATTGAGCAATGCCAACTGCATGCCGATTGGTCAGTTGACAGCTGACTATATACTGAATGTAGTGTGATTTGGGGGTCTAGAGTGCGAATTTCACCTCGATTTAAGCACCTTCGCCAAGCTTCATTACAATGTATTGTTTTTTGGAATGTTTTGGGCAGGTGATGCATGAGTCGCAGAACATGCACAAAGTCTGCATTACTCAGAAGGCTCCAGTGTCTTAGACAGACTGCAGCAGGACTCCACTCTTGTTCCCCTACAAAAACACCAGCTGTTTCTCAATCTGCAAGAGACACAATGCAGTCAGAATAAATTACACCGAACCATCTGTATGTATATCTAAATTGTACACACAGACTACTAGGCCTAATAGCAAAATGCACATTTATGGCCATATAACCGAATAACGGTGGTCAAGTCACATAGGACCAGTTCATACACAGTATAAACATCCATCTCGAGTGAGCTGATAATATTTCTATGCTGTTTACACCAGTCATTTTTTTGAATGCATCTCCAGTGGCCACTTGTGGTTATTATTATTTTGTCACTGGAGGAAAGGTAACATGCACATTTACCACATCAGACTACCATCGTATTTGTTGTTACACTGAAATTTTGCACGAGTCCTTTTTCATGTCAATGTAAACGCTGTTACAATGGGTTTAGATCGCATGAATTGCTTGTAAACAAACAAGACGATGGGAGAAAAAGAAGCTTCATCTCTGGTGTGATGAGACATGGAAGAAGCTTTAGCGTTCACACTACAAATGTTATGTGGTCGTATGCATCCCTGTCCACCTCTAAAGAAAGTTTGAGTTATCTGATCACAACACAGCTCTGTGACTAAGTGAGGCTTGTGTTGTTCTGCTTCCTTTAGAACATTTTCCTCGCATGTCCTAGCAGGTTTAGTGGGCATGATTAAGATGGATGTCGCTTCTGGGTTTAATGGATTTCATAAGCCAAGCTAATGACGGCAGGGGGAATGTGGGGATTATGTTTTATCCTATTGCATCCGACACCTCAGTCCTTCCTCGTGAAAAACAAAACAATGATCTCCATCTCTCTCAGGTGTCAACCAATAATATCACATCTCTCCCCAATTTCTTTTATCTGCTACAATCACTTTAAATCCTGCTACTTACAAACCTTGCCCAACTGTCTCACTGTTAGAAAGAAATCCATCACTGATACATTTTCTTAACCACCAGTGTGTGAAATGCCTAGTGGCAATTAGGGGGTCCTTCCATACTTGTCAGCATCATGTTGCGGGCATTTTCTTTTGTCGAGCCAATGTTATGACAGGTTGAAATAGCCGTTAGATTGAAATGGCCATGAAGCTCTATAGTAGGAAGTTCACTGATTGGATAGGAGAGTGTCAGCCATTGCCTTGGTTACTCCTAGCCTCATCCGATGCTTCACTAAGACCTGCACCTAAAGGGCAATTCAACTGTGTGTAGGCAGAGCACTGAGGCTGGGAGAAGCAAATCAATGGCTGCATCCCAGACTGCATACTACCACACTAATTATTTTGTGAGAAATAGTGCACAATGACAAGACAGTATGAAGTTTGTGGCTTGGGACAAAGCTTAATTCGGTTTTGCATCCCTGAACTGGCAAACTGTCTCAGGTCAGTACTGCTCAAACCTGACAAATGCACGCTTGTGTTGTGAGGGGGGTTGGCTTTTGCCAGGCAAGTTGTACATTTTTTAACACTCAAACCTCAATTTGCATTGCTTGCATATTCACTGCTACTAACTATGCCCATTCCCTGTCTGTAATGTACTTTTTGTAATGTATTGTGCTTGTAAATCCTGTAATCCCTTAAATTTACTTATGGTTATTTTTCTTTTAAAATCATGAATACTGGACACATTTTTGAAATGCATTGTTAGATTTTTCCAGAGACCCCCCACATTTTTGCTGTTAAGTCTTTCAGGGGGTCCTGAAATAGAATGGAATTTTTTACATGTGCTCTCACTGTACCATACTCCACCTGTTTGTGATTTCTATTTGCAAATGCTACAAGAATCTATGTTTAATGATGCAAAGAACTGTTTTCCCAGCACTCAGACAGCCCCCTGGAGTTCTGGTTAATGTCCAAGTGGTGGGCATGGAAACTTTCAGATATGAGATCAAGTATATATTTAGCTGTCTGAGCCTTTGTACCACACTAATGTAATATCGTGACATACAATTGACTCGCAGAAAAGACCCTGTTCCACTGCAGCCTCTGCTGTGTTGTCTGGACACCAGGCAGAGTGTACTGCAGCTAATCTGCATGCTGTGTGTCTTTATGGTGCTCTTAGCAGTGTACACAGCAGTTTGTGAGGCCTGAACAGACATCCACAGAAGCATCCAGTGTTATAAAGTCACATTCTGTCATGTCTGGGAAGATGTAACATTTGTCAAGACTTAAGAATTTTGTCAGTCATGTAATTTAGATGAGCAGTTCAGTGTAAAGAGAAAACACTGTTGCTGTTTAAAAAAAAATGATATAATTGGAAAACTGCTTTTTACATTTATTTATAAAAAACACAAAATCAAATGCTAAGGATACTAGTTGCTGCAGTTTTTTAAGTGCCCATTCTTGCCTGACACAAGACTTTAGTCAACAGTCAATGATCACAGTTGTCTGATTCTCCTCCTCTTGATGCACCATACATTTTCAATAACAGAGCATCAGGTTGCATTCCTTGATGCAGTGGCAAACTACAATGTTTTTCTGAAGTTTTCCCAAGGCCAATGTAGTTATATTTATCTCATTAGTGTAGGGTTTTTATGTCCGACCTCTCTCCCCCAGTTTACATGTTTGTTCCCAATATTAACCGTGTCATTACCCACATTAAGATCTCCAGTTCGTTTAATAAGTGTTGGACTGAGATTCTAATGAATGTTTGTATTTAACAAACTATAGATCCTATTTATAGGACTGTCATAACTGAACCTCAGGGATTAAAGCCTGCACCCCAGCCTGGAATTATACTGTGATATAAAACTCAGAGGCTGGTCAGGACATTAATATGTGTTCAGATTATGGTCACCCAGAGCGTCAGACCTAAGGAATTCTCTCATTCAGGTTTATTATAAAGTTAGGATTAACATTAAGGATATCTTAACAGTATAGTTGCCATTACATTACCTTAAGTTACACAAGTTGCCATATGTAATCTGACAGTACTTTGGAAAGTACTGGTGAGTGTATTCCATAATCAAATATGACCATGTCTTACAGACACCAGGGAAAATGTTCCAATGTGATAATCTGTAATTCACCCTTTTATAGCCAAATAGTTCAAACACATCAGAATACCCAATGAACATCTATGTTACCATTTAAATGTTCAATCTGACCAATCCCTATGCTTCCTGAACATCAAACAGTTATACCAGACAATAATTAATCTCCACAGCAGGAGGCTTAGGTGTGGCAGGTGTGCTGATGTCCTGTTGAGTAGCCACTCAGAATGGCCAGTTAAGTTAGATGACAACACAGTGTACACAGAACATTAAGTGATGTATATCAGCTCATGCGATTTGTCATAGCATGTGCATTCATTTGATACCAGGCATAGTATATCTGGTATGTTATCATGGTGCTATGTGACTTTATACTTTTCAAAGACTTTTAAAGATTCAGAAGTTCACACTGGTCAGCTGGCCTAGTGGCCTCATTGGGAGTAGGAGACTATCCTACATAAAAAAGACCATAAATACCAGTGATGCCTCAGTAAACACTCAGTAAACATTATCAATAGGCTGAACCAAATGGCTAGATCTCATCTACAAATGGAGAGAGCTGTAATCAGAATTAAGGACTGTTCAACCACAGCATGATGGTTTATCATATAGTGCTTTCTGAAGGCTCAAAGGTCACACAAATTTAACGTGGTTTCCAGCCTTGCCCTACACAATTCTTTAGTTTCCCTGAATCTTTTAACAATATTTTGTACTGTAGATGGTGAAAGAGCAAAGCTCTTTGCAGTCTTTAACTGAGAAATGTTATTTTAAACAGATTGACAAAAGTGGAAATGTCTGTTTTGTGCTGTCTGTGAGCTGCATAGTCCTCTGCAGCTATTAAGCTTTGAGAAGCGACAGATTTTGTGCCCCAGTAATATTCCAACTTTAGCAAGCATGTATGAGTCGGTGGGGAGGTGTGAGGATGAGTGCATAAGGCTTGGGTGCAGATTGCTGCCTTCTCCTGCTTTTATGTGTGTCTTGTTTTCTGAGCTTGCCTCCTTCTCTCTGTCTCTGATCTCTCCCACACACTGCATACGATTCCTATCCTTGTGCTGCTTTCTGCTATTGGCTGGTGATTAAGCAAAGGACCTTTTCTCATTGGTCCATCAAGTCTGTGCTAGTAGTCAGCCCTCGTGCCGTTGGTGCTCTGTTGTACAGTATGTATTGCTTTACTTTGCCTCGGAGGCCTGCGGATTTTTACGCATAGCCCCAGCGCTGCCTCTGTAGTTGCTAGGTAACCATCTGACTCTGGTTCCTCGCCAGTTGTCCCCTGGTCGGGAGGCGCTGGTTATAAATGGATTTAGAGATGAATGCGGTTTAGTCACTATGGTGCTTGCAGCCATGTTTGAACACTAACCCACAACAGTGATGGAAAGTTGAGTGTAGTGGCTGCGACCAGCACCCTTTCCCTCACTCAGCGCGTACTAATGTAGATGTGCATACACTGTTGAACAGATGCACGACTGCAATCTGAAATATGTATTATGGCAATGAATGGATTCATGAGTGGGTCTTAGAGCTATACCGCAGCATTCACACATGCATAGAGCACACACACTGACCTCGTTACACCCTCTGTGAGTTGCTTGGCACATAATTTCGGTAGTATATCACGTCTGCAGTGAGGAGACCATTGATTTTACATTAAATGGATCCAGCAGAAAGCTATTGTAGGGATGTTATGCTCGGGGACATAGGAAATGCATGTCTCCCTCCATAGTTGAGTGTGGTGCCTGGCCAAATGTATGAAGACAGCCCACAAAATCAATACACACAGCTGATTGATCACTCGTTATAATAGAATCAGCTGAGGAAAAAAGAAACCTCTTGCTTTCTGTGTGTGTGTGCGCGTGTGCGCCGCATCTGTACATATATTATTTTGTTTTTCCACACCCCTTTTTAGCAGACAGTGGTGACCTAGTTGTTAGGACTTTACCCTTGTGAACTCAAGGTTGCAGGTTCAAGTCCCAGTCCACACACTACTGAGGTACCCTTGAGCAACACTGCTTTCTGCTCCACCCTCCACCCTTTTGTTGTGGTGCTTGAGTGTGTTCACAATGACAAATAGTCACTTTCACTGTTTTCATTTCACTATATATTTAACTCTTTATGAGAAACAAATGTCCTCATAATGATCAGAATACAGGGAAATCTGTCAAAGTTAGGGTATATTGCTGGTCTTTAAAAGGAACACATACTGTTTTCTCCAGAATTCCTAAAAAATGAAGTTAAGGTAAAGGTTAGGTTTAGGTAAAAGCATGGTATTACTGAAATAAAGTATCAATTAGAACAATGTACTATCAAAGATAGCAAAACCAACCTGTGTGTGTGTGTGTGAGAGAGAGAGAGATGGAAATGGGTTTGTGTGATGTAAGCATGTCTGACCATGGCCTGAAGACGAAGAGCTGGCTGAGGACTGAGACAGACATGGCCATGTGTTGTCAACCAGAAGAAACACAAACGCCTTCAGCTTCCTCCTTTTGCTCTTGGCTCATTCGTCCAATCATATCCATGCCTCCAGCTCACTACCCAATCAGCGCTCATTCTTCTTTCTCCTCCTAAACAACCCAGAGAGGAAGATGGAGTGGGGGGCTGGGGAAGCAGTGGGAGGAGAGAACTGAAATGTTGAAAATAAAGAAGGTGGGGGAGGTGTTTAGGCAATGGTAGGATATTGTTTGGGTCTTGCAGCAATGAAGCATGAGACAGACATAAAGACAGAAGAGAAGTGATGGGAACAGGATAGAAGGACATTGTGTTTGCGAGGTCATTAAAAATCCAATGCTCCAACGGTGCAGCGAACAGAAAGAAGGCTGCTTTTATGTCGCTCCCATCAGCCTGTGTGTGATCAGCCAGGCCGTTCAGCCTCCAAGGCCTCAATTAGTAGAGAACTTATCATCTGTGCTGCTGCTCGCTCTGTGCTCCACTGCTTTCGCCTTCTTGGGCTCCAGGCGTGACATCATGTAGGGTGATGTGTCTATGGGGCATTGGTCTGGCCTCAGCTGACCCTGTGAGGACCACAAGTGTTCTTTATATAATTCTGTTATGTGTGCCTTCTCTTTTTTGAAATTTGCTAATTTGACACATTTAAACAGTCATTTAAAGTGACAAATCATCAAAAAAAGGTTTAAACAGTTTTCCCTGAACTCTTGATGTACATGATGCAACCAAGACATGTTGATGACATACCATGCCATTTTCCAGCCTGAACTTTGTCCATTTACACAGATAAGAGTACTGAAAAAGCACACATCAGACCACTTCTTGTTGGTTGAAAACATCTTGAATAAGCAAGAAAAAAGCAAAAAATATGGGTTTTAAACTTTGATGTTTTGCTAAACTGTACTATTGATCTCCAGATACATTAAAGTATTGGAAATTTCAGATTTTGTAGCACTTTTTTGTCAAATGGTCCCTTAAAACAGCAGGATTTAGAACAGATTGTTCATTAGCAGATCCTTGCCAAAGGCTCCCCACATACAAGCTAACATTGCTGTGCCTCATGGACCACCAGTAAGCGAGTAAGTAAGCAGGTTTTAACTATTGTAAAATGACTGTAAAGCACAGCAAAAAAGGGTCTGTACAAGGGTCACGCCCCCTTGTGGTCCTGTCCTTGTCATGTTTTGGTTCCATGTGCCCTTTCCTCATGTTGTGTCTAGCCACACCCAGCCCCCCCAAACACACACCTGTTTCTCGTTTCTGTAATCACGTCCCCTTTCAGGTGTTTCTCGTTTCATGCACTATTTATACTCTTGTTTAATTTAGTCCTTGCTGGTCTTTGTTGTTGTCATCCTGCCGTTAAAGTCATTCATGTAGTTTCCTTGTGTTTCCTTGTGTTCCATAAGTGTGTCGTTTTTGTTTTTAAAAAAATGTTCATTTCCACGCTCACTGCACTTGTTTCCTAAACACCCCGCGTTCATGACAATTCGGGTAAAGTTTCTCCATAATTTGGTACTATTCTAACTTGTTCCGTCAACATTATCATGTCAACTATCATAGTCTGCTAGCTACAGTGCTTTAGCAAATCCAAACTGTGTTTAAATGATTGGCCAGATTCCTGCATCGATTACTAAAACACCATAATTTTTCACAGTTATCACTATTAGTCCTGTTTGAATGTAACTATGTCTTTGAAATTCAATATTTAAACATGGAAACTCCAACCTCTGTCAGAAAGTTAAAGCTTAAGTTGGATTCTAAAAGCCTACTGGTGCGGAGTCTGACATGCCTTGTCCTGGGTCTGGTCAGGGAGAGAAGTGTTTCAGTTAAGTTATGTTCAGGGATCAGGTAAGATCAGGTCGTAAATCTATAAGATCATTTAGATGTATTTGTAATATTTGCAGTCGGACTGTCAGGGTCTTTAAGCGCATGTTCTATGAGAAAATCAAATGTCCAGTCCCTGTTTGTTCATCTTAGATGTGTGTGTGTGTGTGTGTGTGTGTGTATGTGTTAAAGACAAGTAAAAAGTAAGTAAAAGAAAAGTAAAAGACTCCTATCCCCATGTCAGCGTGGGTGTGTTTGTCCGGAGAGGCGAAGATTACGGTCACTCTCCCTGTCCACTGAGGCTAATCCTCTAATCAGCCCTGTTCCTCTTCGCTCTCTCTAATCTAATGGGATTAAAGTATCCGCTGAACTCCAAAACTACTGCAATTATTCTAAAAAACACAACAGTGATTTCCTCCACTCCGCAGTGCAGAGGAAGAGGAAGTGACTGCTTCCATCTGGTTGGAAAGCCAGCCAAGACTGCCAGGCTACTATTGTGATTAACTATTGGCTCTTAATTCGTTTATCTGGTTGGGTAAAGGTCAAATAAGTAAATGAAGTAACTGCATTTAAGAAATAAACAAATTAACAGCATATTCTCTCAAATGTAGCTCTGCTAAAGTTCTGAAAATCAGCACCTAGAACTTGCAGGCATTTCTGGCCAACATAATTTCATCAGATTTATCTCTGATTTAATCATGACTTTTCCGATGTGGTTCACAGGAGTCAATTAGTGTCCTGTGTAACCTCAGTGTTGCTGCATTATTCCCCAAACATAGAAAGCTCTTGCTTTAGACACAGCCACAACTAAACTGCATTTCTTAGTTTATGTTCTTTACCGCTTAGCTTTATTTAACATAAAGTGTTGGATTTGGGAACACCTAGTGTTCTCTCATGTAAAGGTATGGTCATTTTCCTCTGGTGGACGATCTCAAGCTGATAGTGGTGCAGTCGTATTCAAGGGAATTTGCAGAACAGTTTGTCAGTTTGTCGTGGGCAGTGGTGGCCTAGTGGTTAGGACACTGCCTTTGAGACCTGAAGGTCTCAGGTTCGAGTCCTGGCCTGGG
>JBBPDA010000126.1:18773764-18786346 GCA_037974385.1 Arnoldichthys spilopterus
CACGTGTGATGGGTTTAATGCAGAGGTTGCATTTCGTTGTGGTGCTTGAGTGTGTTCACAATGACAAATAGTCACTTCAATTCACTTCATGTTATTAGGAGTCATTGTAAAAAAATGTTAATTGAGTAATTGAGGGTGGCAGTGACAAACATTAGTCTTACTCTAGCCATTCAGTAAGATGACAGTTCCCAAAGAGCTGCATCACACTCATCACCTATGCTTTTGCTCTGCATTTCTACAATTTCAGCTGTGATTCTCAGAAGACCATCTGACCACCTACCCAATTGTTTGGCCCACTGTTATATTGGTTGACCATCTATTTACAGTACTTAAAACCCAGTGATTTGGGCCTTTTTATGGAGAAAATGGAAAATGGTATTGGGCCATTGTTGGAGTAGTCTACTGCTCTGCTCTGTATGTTTACAGTTGGCTTGTGTGCTTTTTGTTATTCCTCCAGATTGCTATACTGTAGTTTACTGCATGTCTCTTATTTCCTTTACTGTCTCACTTTCCACTTCAGTTCATCTGTATAACATTTCTGCAGCATTTGTAACACATTAACTTTTGTGTTTCTCCATCTGCTTATGTATCTCATCAGATATTAAGTTTTGTCCTGATCCACTACTGTACCTCTCTGATTCAAATACAGCTCTCAAAGCGATACCATCAGCAGACTATGCTGGACAGCACTTGCGGGAGACCTGTAGATAAAGCAACGAGCAACAAACTAACAAAAGCAGTAGCAAAGCAGAAAGCTACAGTTCCCTTTGCCCAGAACCGCCACTGCAGTAGGAAGCCATGATGCGTTTGAGCATGAGAAATATAGGCTACAACCACAGAAGTGTTGAAACAATTGCCTTTATATATGACATATAAACTAGGTTGGAACATTCAGCTCCTGTTGTTCTCACTGGATGTTGCTGTGAAAATTTGAATTTGTTCTAATTTCATTAATTGCAAATTAAAACAAATACAATGATTTGCATTATTGGAAATTCATTACATATTCAGTTTATTTGGTCTGTTCATAGATGCTATAGCAACATGCACTTCCCTTTAAATGAAAAAGCTCTCTCAGTTCACTGTGAAACACAGAGTGATGCAATTAATCATGATGTCATTTTAATCATTTGACGGTGCTGAAATATTTATGGTTGTATGTTGGTGTTTTGTCATTTTCCTTGAAGAAAGTAGAGGGGCTAGAGAGGGGAAATGTGGTAATGGATTGCTATTTAAATGTGAACCCAGGTTTGCACATGCAGGTATTTTTCAGACCAGATATCAGTGATCAAGTGTATATGTATATACTGCAGTAAGGTCCAGTGGGTTATAACAGCAGGACAGGCCAGAACTACTCACAGACAGGTCAGTGCTCAGATATAGAGGGTAGAGGCTGAATGTGGGCTGCTTGTGCTGATGCTGTGGCTGGGCTTTTAAACTGGGTTAATGAGAGCGCCGCTGAGAGTCACTCTCTCTGAAAAGTTCACCAGCGATTAGACAGAAGCCTGGCTACTATCAGAGACCAACAGAGAGATCCTGTTTTTAATGGCCGTATACAGTGTGTTCGCAGCTGCGTTTAGCTCAGAAATGTTTGTTAGTCATTTTTAGCCTACTTTGCTCCCCTTTTACCACCCCCCTTTAATTTGATGTTGTGTTGAATAAAATATGCAGCATGCTTATTTGGCTGGGCTGGAAAACTGAACCAGAGCCCTGACACATTACTGGTGGCCAGAAATGTGTAAAGGCCAGAGCACACTGACCAAATAAACACACACAGACTGAACAAACAAACAGAAACGTTCAGTTGGTTTGCTACAGCTGTGCATGACTGATGGGAGAAGTTAAAATATTCTCTTTATTTACTCTGGTTTATTTGCCTTTTTCATGTCTTTTTTGGACATTCTAAAAGCCACTGCAGACATTAGAACGGAGACGTTTGTTGCACAATGTTCGGTCAGTGTGCTCTGGTCTTAAGGCGCACCTGAGTTCATGCAAGGTCGTCGTGTTTTTGAAACATGCTGTACGTATTTCTGTAGGTATGTCTTTCCCCAAATAAAGCTTAGATTTGTTTTTCTTCTCCTCTTATTCTTTCTTTTTCTTTTGATTCCACTTTCTACCTTGCTCATCTTATAACCTGTTTGTCTTTCTCTCTCTCTCTCTCTCTCTCTCTCTTTCTCCCCTTAGGTCCTTAAGATCAATTTAATTGGACACAGAAAACGAATTCTTGCATCACTTGGAGACCGGCTACACGAAGATCCTCCACAGAAACCTCCACGAGCTATTTCTCTGAGGGTAAGTAATAAGCAGCACACACAAACACACTGATGGATACAGTGGGATATAGCACACAGCCTCATGAGCATTTTCTCATAGGTAAAAAGCAGGAGCCTCTGTCTCATTTTGCTGGCAGAAAAGATATTGATCCAGCTACATTTAGATGCAAAGCGCCGCATGGACCTGGCTTATAGCTTACTTACTCCCTCCCATTTTACAACCTTAAGATGCTCCACAAGGGGGCACTATTTAGACTTGTACAGCCGGAAGAAAGGGCACACTTGCCGTAACTGATCTAAGCTCCTTATTTAAACAATTTAGACACTGTTTGTGTGTGAAATGTTGATTCTGTGTTGAGCTGCTAGTGAGAAATGGTGGTTAAAGGGAGGCATGAGAATCAAATAGTTCACACTTCTTCGCAAAACCATGATAAAAATGACATAACAACTGCTACGACAAATTAAAATAATAAATAATAAAAATTCTTTTAGAAATGATGACTTGCATAGTTCAACTGAGGGACCTCTTAAACAAGTGGAAATTGCATTTTTGGCAAATGTGGGAAAACCATTAAACCCCAAAAGTTCTGCGCAATGGCAACATTAAAAATCTTATGAAATGTGATCATGAAGCACATGTAGGTAATCGAATCTCACTCTTTCTCTGTCCTTTGCTCTCTATCCTGTATCAGCTATGCATCTGTCCTTAGGGACCCCTTCACTCTTATTTAATTCTCTCTTTCATAAAAAAGTGCTAGAATGTTCCTTCACTTTCACATTAATTATATCTACAGTATGAGAAGACTAAGAACTAGCCTTGTACTCATTCCCACTCATTCCCCTTCACAAAAGTGAGGAAAGAAAAATTGTGCATTCAGTACTGGCCATAGAACTCTTTCTGCGATGCACTTCATGGTTCTGGCTCTGAGGACTGAAGGTGCCTTTCCTGTGTGGATCATGTGGCTTTTTTGTCAATTGACCCAAAGGCAGCAGAAGGCTGTGTAGCAAACCTCTTCTATACCTAACACCAAGGCCAGGGAAGTGCAATGCCTTGATGCCTTGAACACCAGATGCCCACTATAGCTTTTTATTTATTAAAGAAGAATTTTTGTTCGTCTTCTGGGATTTTCTTCCATTACAGCTCGCTCCCAGTGGCAATGTGCCCTGTCAGGTGCCTTTTCTGAGGCCACATGAAGTCTGCTGCCTCTGCCTTTCTAAATACTGGCCAGGACTCAGTCAAATAATAAGCGTTTCACTCTTAACATGTGAGCATGCAGACACACCATCTGAGTGGTGCAGTGCTTGGCATGCGGAAAGAGCTGAATTCTGTCATCTTCCCCCAAGAACGCTAGCGGTTAAACCTCTTAAAGACTGTCTGCCAACGAAGGCACTTGGCACTTCTGGCATTTGAACTGAGCTTACATCTACTGCAAGGAGTAGTTTGGCGAAAAATCAAGTTTACACAATTTTCCCCATTACCCCAAATTCAGTCGACCTGCCAAGACATGCTTGTTGTCTGAAGTTTGCTTTTTTAGTTTCGCACTGGAGCCACAAGACTGGTGTAGCTAACAAATAATAGGAACTCATGACTGCCAGTTATCATCATGCCTACCTAAATCATCAATATTTGGATAAATGTGTAGAGAACAGTCATTTGGTTTGAATTTTGTCCCTTGGTTTTACAGTATTTTACAGCGATAAGGCTCCAACTCTTATACTATAACTGTTTGCTTCCACTTCAGAGGGTCTGTCTAACAATTCTCACAAAATGTGTCGCCAATTTTTAGCATTATTTAAGTTACATACGATTATGTGCTGACACTTTGAAGAACTTCAGTGACCATGTGTTCAGAAGCTTTAGTAGAAGGTCTTATAACAGACACAGTAATACACTCATTAATAATGCTAACGGCAGCAACATTTTATTCCAGTCATTTTGAGATGGTTCTGATACTAAACAGATGCAGGAGTAAACGTAATGATAGCATGTGAGTTTAAGCTTAATCTCTGTCAAATAAAAGATAAGTTCAGTCAAAGAAGTGGTTGTAGTATATTTTTTGAAAGGGTTACAGATGTCACACAAAGTTTATCATTTCATGCTGTGGTCTTTGTTTAATGTGTGAAATGCGAAGTAAGTAAGTAAATCAATAAACAGACACCAGTTTATTAGACCATCACTGGGGGCTGCTTATGTGGTTTCCAGTTTTGTGCATGGCTATACAAAAACTTTAGCATTAGCAAAGCTTTAGCAAATTTCTGTAGTAGCAGCCATTTTGATTCCTGTATGTTTGTCTAACGCACCTAATCAAAGAATCAAATTTTAGAAATTCAGTGCATCTTGCCTTATCGACTACATTTTAGGTAAAGGGAATATAGCGTGAATTTGATTTTTGCCATTTTAGTGCACCACTAGTTTACTTTGGTGTCAGAATATAGTTAATTTCATTTATCTATACAAGGATATAAATTGTCTGTGATGCTTATATATTTCCGAATCTTATGTACCATTTCTTTGTGCTATCACCCCCTCAGGAGCCCAGTGGGAATCACACTCCTCCTCAGCTTTCTCCGTCTATAAGCCAGACAGCCTATCCCAACGCCGGCTCACTCGACGTCCAGCACCTCATCATGCAGGCCGACGCCAGGCGCAGACGCAATGACAACTACTTCGAGGACGTTCCACGCTCTAAACTGGAGAGGCAGATGGCCCAAGTCAGTATGGTGAGTGAGTGCACTTGACTCAAGTGTGCTACCTCAGAGTGTTGCTGTATATAAGAGGCTGTGGCAGCAGCGATGAAGAGCGCTCTTTATGTCCTATAACAGTATGTGAAAGTCTTATGTCAGTGCGGATTTGTGACTGAGCGCTAACATATCCGTGGCTGATACAGATCGCTGTTAAAAACAATGATAATAAAATAAAAAAGGAGGAGCTGTACGCAGCCCGGTTGTAAAACTGGCTACTTTGATGGATGTGGTCTGACATTTATCCAACATGCCACAGAGTGACCATTGTGGGCTTCTTTCCTTTATGAAATCTTTCCTCCGTGGCAGGTGGCATTTCGATGTGAGTGTGTGTGCGCATGTTTGTGTTTGATCCTTTATTATGTTGATAGACGGCTTATCATTACACTATTCACACTAGCTCCCGTTTAGATCTGTGAACATGTGTTTGTGAACCCATGTGTGAATGTGCTTATGTTTAGGAGCCTTTTGATCTTGCTCGGTGCTGATGGAGAGCTTATCACTGGTTGCACTCATTGCTGCTCGCGTCTCCCTTAATTGTGCCCCTGTGTGTGTGTGTGTGTGTGTGTGTGTGTGATTACTTAATGTGAATGGAATGATTCATTGCACTCCAAAGCATATTGACTGAGGATAAATAACACCTCTGTCTGTCTTTTTATCGGCCACTCCAGCTTTGCTTGATGAGTGAGAGCAGAAATGTTCCAAGAGCAAAATTAGTTTCCGCAGGTTCCGTGGTATATATAATTGTATGCAAAAGTTTGGGCACCCCTGGTCAGATTACTTGTGTTGTTGATTTGTAAGGTGAAAATAAGCACAAATCCTCTGTTTATTTGCTGAATTGAACATATTGGGAGAAAGATGAAGCACAATATGTTGCCTGTGCAAATGTTTGACATATTTTATTTGTTGTTTTTTTTCCTAAACCTAGGAAATAGCAGGAAATGCCGTATTTCCCTCTGTAGAGGATGTGTCATTATTTTATAAAAACTCAGTGGAAATGGACCTGATGGTTTTAGGAATAAAAATAAGAAAATAAGACTTTCACATGTGACCTGTGCTCATTTAATCTAGTTTAAGATGTGGAGCATGCACATGCTCGACATGGCTATGTTTATGATCTAACAGCTGTCATCACCTTCTGTGTTTCAGCAAGGGGAATGGTGTGAGCCAATCACGTTGCGACCTCCAAACGAGGCAACATCTTCCACTCCTGTACAGTATTGGCAGCACCATCCAGAGAAGCTCATTTTCCAGTCATGTGACTACGAGGCCTATGTAAGTTTGTGTGTGTGTATGTGTGCTTGTGTGTGTGTGTGTGATTGTTTTTGTGTCTCCATTAACATGCAGACGAGTGTGCTTGTCCTTGTCTCTTTTAGTGTGATGTGCAGTGACAGGCCCAAGGGTTCTTTTGTTTTATGAATTCTGAATTTACATTTCAATTGTTCAATTATACTGGAAATAATTGCAGTGTGTTACACACGTTTTGAGTGTTTTCATAACTGCTATTTATTTCATATGTGTAGTGCATTGAAGCCATTGTCTTCTTAGGCACTGTATATTTAATGTAGACAGTAATTGTGAATAATGCTCAACCATTTTGACATTTGACTTTCTAAATTTTTTAAATTTTAAACTTGAACAGAAATTATAAATAAACCGATGAACTAAATGTTTCAAATGTCTGACTGTAATTTAACCTTGCATAATATAATACACTGACAGTTTCACTCTTCACAGTAGATATTGAATTAAGTCCAGTCAATTTACCATTTAATACAACAGTTTGAAGAATTTTATGATTAAAATGTTGCTATTTGTGTTTGCTGTATGCTTTTCATGTTTGTTCTGTGTCTGTTATCTGTTTGATAAATGTTGTTAGTGTGTGTGTTCTGTCTGTGAAGTGGCCATGGGTTTGAAATAGCTGCTATATAAAGAAAAAATATTGTTTTGTATTGAACACCCATGGTTGAAATTAAACTTTTGTTGAAATTCTAAGTGAATATAAGTACAAATGGGGAAAAACATAAGCATTGCATTTTTCTTTAAATTGTGGTGCGAAATTAAATTCTAAGGATTTCTAAAGATGCTAAGTTTTGTTTTCATATGTAAAACGTACAGTGTACAGATTACAATGAAATTGTACATTTGAAATAAACACTAAAATCTGTAAATTAGGTTTAACCTATTGGGAAAATATCAATAATTTTTACACAGGCCACATTTAGTTTTATTTTTTCCAATATGTTTAGGAAATAAACAGTAAGTTTTCTGTAATTTGCATATAAAGTGGGTTCTCTTTACAGGATGTGTACTTATTTTCACTTATTTGTACTTATTTTTTTTTATAGACAGAGGTGCCCAAACCATTGCATACAACTGTATATGATTTTTTGAATTCTCTTCACAGTGTGTTTATGAATACAAGCTCAAACATAATGGTCTATAAAAAAGTGGGATATTTTCGCACATATTGAAAGGCTCCTGTTTTTCACAGATGTATTGATTGTAAAATGTAGACATGACAAGCAGCTTAAAATCATCAGGAAAAAAGGGAGAGGAGCTGTGAGGAACCTTTAGTTCTTCGTCCCTGAATAACAGTATTTCTCTCTTCAATTAAAGTGGCGGCCTGTTTTTTTAGCTTCTCTCCATCCTGGAGTAATTTTAGCTGGAGGTTACATAAAGCTGCTCTGTTACCTAGCAACAGCACCGTAAATCTGCTTGGTATATTTTGCCCGCAAGTGAAACGATGTCGGAACTGTAGATTATGGTCATATTGTGCTCGTGCAAATTTGATTGGCCGGCATGTGATTGGTGGCCATAGCAGACACATGTCTGGATAAAAAGATGAAGGAAAAGGGACAAGCAGATGAAGGGATCAAAGAAGAGCCTGCAAGATGAATATTTCAGAACATTTCCTCCATGTGTTTATCATAATTATCCTGGAGCCAGCACCAAAAGAGCAGTAAAAGCCCTGAGCCAAGGAGTTTGTGTGTGTGTGTGTGTGTGTGTGTGTGTGTGTGTGTGTGTGTGTGTGTGTGTGAGAGATATAATTGTCAGGACAGCATCTGGGAGGTCATACACTGAAGACACACCCCATTCTAGCAGTTGCTTTCAGTGTCTCTGCAAACAGCTTTTTAATCTCATCAGGTTCCATCTATTGATCAGCTCAACATCCCTCGACCTTACAGCTGCTGTTTCCAGAGTGAAATAGAGACAGAGGCTTCCATACAGTCCACTGAGTGCTCTAGTTTTACTATAAACACTGTCTTTATTAAATCAGTACCTGCAAAGTGCTGTCTTTGTTTAACCTTCTTTTCCTCTTTCACATGCACCCATACTCTACAGATTACCTTAATTTATAGGGTCTACAGAGTGTCCAAATGTACTATACAATATGTACAGAATGTTCATCTACACCATAGACTCTAAGGCTCAATTATATCCCTCCTTATCTGCCTTATACCACCTTATTCCACTGTTTTCCGCCTTATTACACCCTATTCTGATTCACTACTCCTTATACACTCGAGTCATTCTGACTTATTTTGACTAATGTTACTTTATTTGAACTATTTCTGTCTAATTCCACCTTCTTCCACTTTATTCATCTTTATTCCAGCTTATGCAGACTTATTCTGTCTTGTTCTGTACAATCTCTACTTTACTCATTTCAAAAAGGGACATGGGACAAAGTCACTAAACCACTTTCAGAAGATGTTGCAACTGCATAAAAATGGGTCACAGCTGGCGTCTGACCACTCCTGCCTTATTTGAAGCAGAGAGGCTTTCAAACTGACAGGATGTTATCACTGATAAATGCCTCTAAACATAGCTTCAGATAATGATAACTGTGGTGGAAATGTTCAGCACCAGCATGTTCAGACATATTGTCCATAGTTATGTGGAATAAACATAAAAGGCAGGTCAAACTGCTTTGTTTTTTCATACTTCCACATTAAAAAATTGCTAAATTATAAAATAATACATTTTGTGTGAATTTTGTGGATGTTTAATGCGAAAATTCGGGGAAAAAATGAATTTCTCCAAAAAAAATGGCTGCTGATCATTGACAGTTATACATAGAAAGAAGTGCTACAGACAATAAGGGATATTAGTAGCCTCAGCTTCTTGAGGTAATGTGGAACTGAAGCTTGTGGGTATCTTAGTCTCTCCTGAAGTTATTCAAGGTTTCTGTACAGGCTTTGCATTTCATTTTAAGTATATTTACTCAGTAATCATGAATTGTCTTTACTCAGTAAAAGTGTGTGTGTGTCTGTGTGTCATGCAGTATCTGGGCTCTATGCTTGTGAAAGAGCTGAGAGGAACGGAGTCTACACAAGATGCTTGTGCAAAAATGAGGGTAAGACTGGTGCCCCAGTAAAAGTCTGTGTATGTGCCCACACTTCATTCCCTCACGCTCATAACTACATAGTTTGCACATGAACTTGATAATCGTTAATAATAATAAGTCTTAAGATTAATGATAATAGGCTTGTAGATTAGGAGTTATCCCCACAACAAGCAAACAAACCTAACAGGCCTGGTTCTGTGCTCTATACAGCCCACTGGCCACATAGTCGCAGTGCTGAGTGACAGTACATGTCAGAGAGAAAACACTCTGAAATGCACCTGTACTGCTATGGTTTATAGGTTACATAGTTAGCTTAAAGCTCTATAGAAGAATGTTCTCCTCTAACACACCCAGAAGGGACTCTCACTCTATCTCTTTCTCTCTCTCTTTCTCTCTCTCTCACTCCTTGGCTCATACATCCCCTCTCTGTCAGGAGTTCCATGACTCCTCTGTACCACTGTTTTAATATTCATGTAATATGCCCCCTCTCTCTCTCTCTCTCTCTCTCTCTCTCTTTCTCTCTCTCTCTCTCTCTCTCTCTCTCTCTCTCTCTCTCTCTCTCTCTCTCTCACACACACACACACACACTTTCTCTTGCTCTCCCTTTATCTCTCTCTCTCTCTCTCCCTTCTCTCTCTGTCTCTCTCTTTGTCCCACTTTTTCTCTCTATAACTCTCTCTCTCTCTCTCTCTCTCTCTCTCTCTCTCTCTGTCTCATTTTTTAAGATGTAGATTTTGACGGGTGCAGTGACATGCTGAGGCAAAGATAAATCCTAACTGAAAAAAGCAATGAACAATAAAGTCTTGAATATATTACCGTTATGACGGCTAGATAGAGGTAAAGGGTGACACAGAAGTTAATTTTGGGCATTTCTATTCTACCATCAGATTCACGTAGTCATGAAATATTATATTAGATTCTCATTTTAAAAAGGTTATATACAGAGCAGAGAGGGAGAGTTTTATATCTCCTTGAATGCCTGTACAGTGAGTTACTGCCTGATTTTGCAGGGAGGAATTGGTTTAAGTTTCTTTTTTGGGACACTGATTTCTTTCTTGCTTTGTGTTTGGGTTTATATTGGGCTATGAGTTATGAGCTGTAGGTGTTTTGTTAGCTGGTGAGTTTCGGGGGTTGGGTTTTATGGTGTAGAGAGGGTTGTTGATGCTGTCTGATGATCTCCTCTCTTCTGCTTTGTAAGAAGTCTACAGAACAAATGAAGAAAGTCCCTACTATTGTCCTCTCCGTCTCTTACAAGGGGGTCAAATTCATCGATGCCACAAATAAGGTGAGAGGCAGCTTTTCATGTAGTTACTTCCCTCTCATAGTACAGTCTGGAACAAATGTTATGCAGTATCAGCCTTTATGGAATATTAGGCAAAAGCCAGTGGGCTCAATAGAAATGAAATTATTGTTTTTTTCTTTCTATTTAGAACATTATAGCAGAGCATGAGATCAGGAACATCTCGTGTGCAGCACAGGATCCCGAGGACCTCTCCACGTTTGCTTACATCACCAAAGACTTGAAATCCAGCCACCACTACTGCCATGTGTTTACAGCTTTTGATGTGGTCAGTAAAACGCCTACACAGTTTCACACGTGGCAAATGCTAGCACATCCACATAGTCAAAATCAAATTTACAAAAAAATGACAACTATTAAGCTTGTGCATCAGACAGCACTGCTAAATATGAAAAAGAGTTCACGAGCATAACTGGCCCAGAATAATTTGAAAATGCCAACTGCCATTTACATTGTGTCAGAATGTCTTGAAGAATGGACCAATGGATTTGGTTGTATGCATTATTCTCATACTTGGCAGATACAGTTAGAGTAAATTGTAGGGTTTTGGGTTAAGGAAACAATCGTGAGTAGTATTAGCAGTAAAAGACTTTCATAGATGATGCAAGTCAAACAAACACGAGGAAACAAACTAAACTGAAAGAACAGAAACAAGTATTAACATTAACAGTGAACGGACGACAACTGGGGCAAACACAAGGGTATAAATACCTAACATAGATCAGGATGTATTGTTTTAATAAATAATTTAATAAATAACACAAAAATTGTATTATGAAAAATATATGTTCAGTTTCAAAAACGTTGTGACAGGGACATGTTGCACCTGGATTGCAGCATATGTTGCTCCAAAACCTGAATATATCATTCAGCAATAATGGTGCCTTTCCAGATGTGCAGGCCACCCATGTCATGTGCACCGATGCACCCCATACCATCGCAGATTCTTTTACTCATATTATGTACTGTAAATGAAAAAATCCCCAGATCCTTTGCTGTGTTACATTATGGAACATTACTCTTAAACTGTTACACTATTTGCCAGTACAGTATTTTGCAGAGTCTTTCTGTCATAATGTCAAATGTTGATCAGTGTATAAACTTAAACATGCATAAACTTTCATTGTCATCACATTCAAAAGTCATTATGTTTTATACTGATTTTCTTTGCCTGTTATTATATTTTATATATTATAATATAGTATATTACATATATTCTTTCTGTATGCTGTGGGCAGAATCTGGCCTATGAGATCATCCTAACACTGGGCCAGGCATTTGAGGTGGCCTATCAGCTGGCCCTGCAGGCCAGGAAGGGTGGTCATGGCTCCTCCACACTGCCTGAAAGCTTTGACAGCAAACCCTCCAAACCCATCCCAAAACCTCGTGCCAACATCCGTAAATCTGTGAGTATGGATCACACACACACACACACACACAAACGCACACACACGCACACAGGCACACACCCACACTCTCTATACTGGCTCTGTCTCATTTTGCTCTGTCCTCTCTCTTCACCTGTCCTTCTGTGTATGCTGGCCCTGTGGCTCACGAGTGCAGCTTTGTGCCTAATGCTGCTAAATCTAGACTTTCATCCTCACCTCTTCCCAAAGGCATCCTCTCTAATCGCTTGCTTTTGGCCTGCGCTTGATCGACTCATGATCCAGAAATAATAAAAGATTAAATGTCTTCTTGAGTAAGTCCAGTGCAATGGAGAGCTGTCATCATGTTGAAAGTCTTCATTCCATTTTCAGACATTTCCTGTAGTATTAGTGGCATCTTGTTTGCCTTGGTTTACATTACATCTTTGCTTCAGTGAGGGAATGTGCAAGGAAGATATATATATATATATATATATATATATAGAGAGAGAGAGAGAGAGAGAGAGAGAGAGAGAGAGAGAGAGAGAGAGA
>JBBPDA010000126.1:18786446-18798266 GCA_037974385.1 Arnoldichthys spilopterus
AGAGAGAGAGAGAGAGAGAGAGAGAGAGAGAGAGAGAGAGGGAGAGAGAGAGAGAGAGAGAGAGAGAGAGAGAGAGTCATCTATATATACTACAGGCCAGAAGTGTAAGTGAATGAGGCAGAGATATATTCTGGATAGAACCAAAAATGACATGATCATTAAAACAAAACTCAGGTATTTAAGCCTTGCAAATCCTCCACCTTGCATTTTCTCTCTAATTCGTCCATATGTCAATCAGCACCTACATAACTGTATGCAGATAAAAATCACATTCCATTTACACTTGTGATGAATGTGGTGAAGATTAATCTCTGAAAACCTCAGAATTTGGATTCAAATATTGAATTATAATCTGATCACAAAAGCTTAACTGGCATCTCATGTATGAAGTGAGTTTAAATCTGATCCAGTTTCTGAAAACACATGCAAGGTTAACACTGAACACAGGCAAGAAACATGTAGGGGCAGTGGCAAGAAGTAGGATTCCTTACTGAACATAGGTGAGGACGATAAAAGATAATAAAGGAGCAACATAAAAGAGGAGAAACAAACCAATACAAATACAAAAGCACATTGCTGGCAGGCATTACAGGGTGGAGCAGAGACTGGGAAACCATGACAGTCCTTGAAAGACCAGTTTTGATCTTGTTGGTTTTCCTGCAGAGTTTTATAACAACATCATATCCAACCAACTCTAATATGATATGATATCATATGCCGCTAAAGGCTAAGTTAACTCATTCAAAAGTGTTAAAAAAGAATAGTTTTTAAGTAATGTAAAAAAATTCAGCTTGTGAATTGTTAGATGTAATAATTATAATACGAATTCATCACTGCAAACCAATGAAATTGGCTAAAAGTGGCACACTTACATCATGAAATAATGATGCTGGTAAGTTTGTACTGTAACTAATGTGTAACGATCGTGGGTGTTTGGCAGCAAACGCAGGCAGGATGTTTGTGAATAAGGACGAAGACTCACGACACTACACAAGACTTGACGACGATACGATCATAACAGTGACACAAGCAGACCAACAAAGACCGACCCGGAAGGGTGGTTCACAGGAACCTTTATACACACAGATAATTGCCCACAGCTGGGCCTAAGCTTCGGCTCAGCTGTGGGGGCGGGGCTAAGACTCCCTTTCTTACATAATGTAAATAAGCATTGTGTTTTGGTTGTTGACAAACTGACCAGGAAACTGAAACAATTATACAACATTATCAATGATACGGACAATAAAAATTATGATCATTTACATTTTAAAACAAATAAATTTTAATACAAATTATCCTGACGAAGGCACCCATTTACCTATAGGGTCATACAAATGTGAGCAGAAAAAGGAAACCATAGCTGGAAAAGGAGACTGCTGACCATTAAGCACAAATGGAGTAAAGAACTGCAACAATTAGTCTCCTCAGTTCCTAAACAATTAAACTGTGTAATTAAAAAGAAAGGTGATGTAACACAATGGTAAAAATGCCTTAACTTTTTTTTAACAGTGTTGCAGGCATCTCTTCCTATCATGTCTTTGACCTGTGGTGTATATAGATATATAAAAAAATTGTTTTTTAAGATTGTGTTTAACATGTGTATGAGTGTGCTTGTAGCTGTGGAAGGACTTACGGACACAGGTACTTGTTACTGTGTGGTCACTTGTATGAGCCTGTGTGCCTGGAGGGATGGTGTGTGTGTAAGTGTGTGTGTGGGTGTATGTGTTTGTTTGATGGTCAAATGTTGCCCTCTGTCTCCTCTGTGGCCAGTGGCTTAAAACTGAAGGTGACTGATGAGGTACCATTGCTCAGAGCTCCACAGCTCAGCTCTGTCTAGCCCAGAGCTTGTCTCCCCAGCCACACCGGGCCCAGTGACCCAGTGACAGCTATGATTCCTGCACCTTCCCCTGACACCGGCAAGCATATTACACTAATCTGGAGCAGCCCCAGAGCAAGGGATGAGCGCATTACAAATGCGGAAGTGATGGATAACACACAATGTTTTTGCGATGGATGCTGATTTGAAGATAAACTAGTATTCATGGCTCCACTGTCCTCTTAAGGGATCCTGGTTTCAGTCACAGTCTTGTCTGTCTCTACTGGGACAATAACTTTTTTAATTCAGAGACTTTCTGTCTCTAATCTTAAGCCAATAAGGCCAACAATATATAATCACAATTTTGTTTTTAGTTGCATTCGCATATAACTAGCACATCAAACTGCTGATGCACATTCTGCTTGCTCTGCTTTTTCTGGGAAAACATTTTGCAGTCAGACTGTTAATATGTGGGGCAGTAACCAATTGTCATACACATATTTAGGCTGAGATTCAGTATCCGGACACACCAAGCAAATAAACTCAAAGGCAGGGCACTGTTACATTCAAGGATTTTGGCCACCAAATCTGCTGGTATTCTAGCAACATGCCTCTAAAGAGGCCAACAGATGGAGAGGGAAGCAATTTGACTACTACAGGTTTCGAAAATATCTACATGTAAATCTAAAAACCTAACCCAAAACAAGTTCAGACCTTTTATTATTATTATTATTAGTATTATTATTATTGTTATTATTATTGTTATTATAATTGTTATTATAATTGGCAAATAAACATTCCTGAAATCTGAGGATACTGCAGTCCCCTCACTTTTCCCTCTTTCCATGTCCCTGGAACGGCATTATCATTTACAAATTAATCATGTGACACTGTTAACAACAAATGAAATCATTATCATTTTATCCCACAGCTATAGCTCAGACATCTCAGGCAATGATAAGGGTGGTCAGTGCTGCTTGAATGCTAAGGTCACTCTAGTGTTTCTGCAAGCGCAAGCTCTTATGCCAGTACTTCCATGTGTGAAAGAGTGTGTGTGATAATATGAGTTACCACATGTAAAGGGGTCTGCTGAGTCAGCAACTTTACACTGACCATTAACTGCTTCCTCTATAGCTCCTCACACACCCTGTGTGTGCACGTGAGTGTGTGTGTGTGCACCTTCACCCAAGGAGTACAGCATACAGAACAGACACACTAATAGATTTCATCGATCTTCCCGAGAGCAAGAGAAAGTGAATGTTATGCTGCTACATACTCATCTGCTCACTCATCAGAGTGATTTACTATATCCCTCATCCCATTAGGATTCATCCCATCTCTTTCTTTCTCTCTGTCTCCCTTCGTCCTCCTCTTCCTCCCCAAGTTTTCATCTCTGTGTGTGCGCTTCGCTGGGTGCGTCTGTGCCAAAGTGTCGCCACTCTCGTGACTTCTGAGACCTCGATAACCTCTGTCTTCCACCCCTAGGTCATGTCCCCCTCTAGCCGCTGGTCCCTGGGGCACATTTACACCCCGCACCGGCCTCCGCTTCACCCTCCTTCCTCACGACTCCTCCTCCTCCATCCACACAAAGTTCAATTTCAGGTCTCCTTGCATTTTCCTTTCCTTTTGCCTTCTTAGCTCTCATCCCATCAGCTCTCACCCCATGCTATTTGGTTTCTCTTGGTAATTTTCCGCTGCTATCCCTTTCTTTGGTTCCACTTGGCCTCGTCTGCATTCAGTTGAGTTTGCTTAGCGCTGTTTTTAAGGAACAGTTTGGTGAAAATCAAATTTACCTGTTTCCCCTTAAAACATCTTTAGCATCTGAAGTTTGTGCCTGAAGTAACTGAAGCTTACACCCATAGACTTATTTCACTGTACTTAAGTGCAACTTTGATCTGTGCTTCACTTACATTTTTCTTACACTTCTTTTTGTCAATAAGAAGAGAGAGGTGAATAGTCAGAGTACGTTTTCCATCTACTACATCCAAAGTGGGGAAAGAGACCAATAAGTAGGGAAATGTAGCTTTAGAGGTGATTCTGGAACTTTTTTGTATGATGACAATGGCTTTGCAGCAGTATGAACGATACTTCATGTATTCTGTCCATTTTGGCTTAAAAAGAAAATTGTGTAAATTCGATTTTTCCCAAAACTAGTCCTTTGACAGCACTCTTTTTGACTGGATCATTTTTGCTTATCTGGTTGACTCCCCTGTTGACAAATGTGTGTGTGTGTGCGTGAGCATGTTGTATACCATTCGTCTGCATTAACAGCTGAATCAGCATGCTGTGGATTTCGTCACATCGGTCTGTGAGATCTGTTTCTGCAGTATAGAAGACCACTCTGCATGATTTTGTGAAGCCGAGTTCCCTGCTGGCAGTGTGCTGTTGAAATATACAGCAGCTTTGCAGGCCTCAGACAGAGCATCAGTAGGAGTTTTTATTATAGAAGATTACCGGATGTTTGCATTTAATCAGAGGTGTGTGTGTGTGTGTGTGTGTGTTTTCATACGAAAGATTTAGTCAGAGGTAGTCAGAGTGAGGATTATGATATTTAATATTCATGTGCCTCCATATGGAAGAACTAGATAAAGAAAGGACGATGTAGATGACAGAAGGCGTAGGTTACTGCATGTATGTTGTTCATGTAGAGAAGCTCTTGGGCTGAGAGTGGAGATCTGTACAGAGTGAATCTCAGGCACCATGGATACTAGGACATTGGAGTGATTGGGGTAAAACCTGGGTTAGTTTTATCTGTAGGAATGTGACAAATTGTATTTAACTGATGAGATTTATGCTCTGTATCTGCAGGTTCAAGTCTACACTTCAGCTTTTTGCAAAGAGTGACAAAAATATTAAATATGTTTTTCTATCCACTAAACAAGACTGAATGTGCAACAATAACACCTCAAATTCAAATCATAATATACACAGATCAGTTACAACATTAAAACAACTGACAGGTGACGTGAATAGCACTGACTATCTCTTTACAGTGGCACCGGTCAAGGGATATATTAGGCTCCATAGAGTCAGTTCTTGAAGTTGATGTGTTGGAAGCAGGAAAAATGGACAAGCATAAGGATCTGAGCAGCTTTGACAAGGGCCTTATTGTGAAGGCTAAATGACTGAAGTGAGTCAAAGCATTTTCATCCTGTGGATTCTTCCATGTATGTAGTTTTTAGTGTGTACCAAAAGTGATCCAAGGAAGGATGTTTGTTGACAGGGTCATGAGTGCTGGCTAAATGAAGGCTGGCTATAAAATAAAGGTAGTAGAACACACAGTGCACCACAGTCAGAACTGTTCTGGCAGTATGAGGGTGACCTACACAATATTAGACAAGTGGTTTTAATCTTATGGCTGATCGATGTATCTGTTCTTGTTTTTACAACCACAAATGTGGTATATTTTGGAGGTTATGAATCTGTTCTTTCACACAATTTTGCGTTTCAATCAGAAATGAGAGAAAAGTAGTTACTGTAAAATTACAACATACCTTTGTTACCATTAGCAGTCTAATGGAAGTCTAAGGCAAAAAAAAAAGGAAATGGATCTAAACATCTGTTCCAAACATGCATACTCACATACCAGAGAAAAAATTCTATAAAACTGAAAAGCCTTCATCTGATTATAAATCTTTAAGGTCGAAGTCAATTTTTGAATAACTGCAAGTTCTTTAGAACAGATACTGAGGAATGGACTTTTTCTTTACTAACTAGCTCAACAGCTAATGCAGAAAGAAGCCTGGTGATTAATGTTACTGCTAGAATACTTTGTTTTATTACAACCAAATAACTTTTCTGTCTTTAAAATGCTATTGATGAAGAACTTGTATTACTTGAGGAGAACAAAATGTAAATGTTAAATGTATATTTAGCAAATTAGCTTGCTAGCTGGTTAGCTACTTCACCTCAGTTTCACTCCTTTTCTTAAGCTAAGAGGGAAGGGTCTCTGGTGACCACTGCATGTTGAATAAAGGTAGAATCGCGGTAATTTGCTTTTAGATCTCTGCTATAATCTTAGGGTTTGAAATGTTGGCTGGACATTAGATTATTAATAGATAATATCAGATTTACATTCTTTCCTACACTGGTTGCCATGATCGACATGTTTGAATGTTCTTTAGCTTTAGTGTCAACTAAAGTGAAAAACTTATGCTTTCTCATGTTTGACACACCTGGATATGGAACGGAAATTTCCATCTGAACTGTGTATTTGACAAAGAAATACATTATGCTGTTGAATAACCAGTGCAACTGAATTAAACTCTTTCTCATTAACACTGGATAATATTTGTATTGGGGGCTCTCAGAGAGCTGTATCTAAATAAGAATATTATGTTTCATTGGGGGCGAATATTACATTCGTTCATAAGACCCAAAATCTCTACCTGACAGATGTATTTAAAAGCATCTAGCAAGCAGGAGTGGTTGATTGTGATAGGGATTTCCACTGGTTATATGGTGTATTTGTATAGTGCATTCTGGGTACTTTAGTGAGAGAATGTTAATGGGTAAGAAACAGCAGTGAGAGGATATAGATATAGGTGTAAAGAATAATGGTGAGTGATAAGATGTCCTGTTTTATAATACATACTATGACAAATAACTGTGCTAGTCATATGCCAAAATGTCCCTCAAACAGCTCTTGGAAAACCAGCAGGTTTTCAGATATAAACGTTTAAAATTCAAGAGTTTGTGCAAGCAAAAGTGCTTTCACTCAATTTTTGCTGTGCCAGTGGTTGTTCGTGTGGTTCACCCTACTCTGTCCTTCAGTTCTCTCTTTCTCTCCCTCTCTTTCTTTCGCTCTCTCTTCTTAATACTCGCTTTCTTACTGCCCTTTTCCTCTCTTCCTCCTCTGTCTGACCCATTCTCTCGCTCCTGTCTCCTACCCCAGATGGAGCAGCCCTCGATGGACCAGAAGGGCCATGGCAATGTCCCATGGATAGTGGAGCCGGGACAGGAGGCGAAGAGAGGCGTCAACACCAAGTATGAGACCACTATTTTCTAATATACACCCACACTGTCCACTTCCTGTGTGTGTGCCTTTCAGAGAGCGCCCTCTAGAGGCCCCCCACGGAGCCACGGGCCCAGTGACCTGTGACCCACCCCGCGTCCCTCCGCCCGGTCCAGCCGTATACCGTGGCCTCTGCATGATGTCGCTGCTGCTGTCTCTCTCTCTCACTCTCTCATTCTCTTATTCTCTCTCTCTCTCGCTCCCCCTCTCTCCGACTGCAGCTCTATACGGGAGGGTCACGCTCAGCCCTCAGGCCGACACACTACGTGTCACACCCTCCTTTACTCCGCGCTCATTCTCCTCCAACAAAAAAGTGGTGCAATTTTGTTTTGTTTTTTATTCCCCTGTTTTTTTCCCCTTCCTCCGTTCCACGCTTTTACTCTCTCCCTCGCTCCTTTCAGGAGCGTCCGACCGATATCCACCCCACCGAACCACTACACACAGCACACACATCCCCACACCCTCTCGACTGCTTGAATGAGAACATTAAATCCATAATGCTGCTACAAGCGTGTCGCTGCAGTGTTTAAGTTGGGAGGGGGTTTACTATTGCTTGTCAGCAGGCAGCGCGGGGTGCAGTTAGCCGTTGAGGTTTTTGGGGCAGGACAAAAAGGGAGGTAATTTTGAGACGGCCACTCAGAATGGCCATTGTAGGAATGGAGGTTGGATGCCACTTAAGGACATTTCGCTTGTGTGCTATGTAGCAAAATTTTTATTTGAATTTTTTAAAGAATGCCTGTCTGAAAAATGATATTTCAGATGTTTTTTCTTTTGCAAACATATCTAAAATAACCTGTGCGGCGCAGCCTGGGGTTGGGCTTTCTCCAAACCGTGCTGGAGATTGAGCCATGTTTTCAGTCAGGGTGTTCCGTTCATGTCTGCTCTGTCCTGTCGACAAGCGCGTCAGAACAGCATTTAAAGGAAGCTTATTTTACGCTGAAGCATTTTCTAGCTGTTTTATCTCTAATTGCTTTTCCTGTTTTTTGTTTTGGTTTGTTTTTCATTTGGCTTTGAAAGCAAGTGGCCCTAAAACAGGCACTTTGGCCTGCAAGAGAGCATGTGGTCCGTGTTGGACTGGTGAAGGGGGCATCTGAGAGGCTGTTTTTTTTCTTTTTTCACTTTTTTTTTTTTTTTTTTTTTTTTTTTTAGTGGATGGACGCTCTGGATAAGTGATTTAATCTCCTTCACAGGGCAGTGCCGGACGCCCATGTCTATTACTGTGGAAATCAAAGAATGTAGCCAACCCCTAACATGGACCCTCTCATACACACATTGCAAAAAGGACTACAAATGTGGAGCCTAAAAGTGTCACTGGACTACAGACATGGCAGAGCCTCGTGTGAATGGACTATTATCATAAACGCTGTGTGCAAAAGACTACCGGTGTGGACCTATGGCCTTTTACACATGCAAACACACACATGCACACACACACAGACACACTACAGTGGACCACCAGAGCGGCAGGGACCTGTCGTGTTTGAATGTACACTTCACTTGGAGCCACTTCATTGCATTGAGCTCAGGCTTTGCCACAAGGGCCCATGGACTATGCTGTGTGAGGGAGAAAGTTGAGGGAAAGGCAAGGTGCCATGGGGATAGGACATATACCATGGTCACTCTCACAGACTCATTTTGCCCGGGTCTATAGCCCGAAATATCAGGCACGTCAAGACCGAGGCACAGATGGACCTCTTGGTTTGCTGTATTTTTAATTTTCAGTTGTCCTCTTTAGTCTCCCTTCAGTTTGTTTATGATTGATATTACCTTATGAATATTATGCACAATGTGAATGGATTTATTGCACTGGACAACCATGAAATTGATGCGTCTCGTGCCAAAATCACTACAGAATTGATGTTGACATGATTGACAATACCATGCATTACTATTCATATTGGCAAAACATTTTAATGTTTAACAGAGGTCTATATTGCCATTATTCTGATTCTTAATTACCTATATTATTATTATTATTATTATTATTATTATTATTATTATTATTATTATTAATGTGCAATTCTTGTCTAATGTTGTCTTAATGTTATATTATTTTTATATGATATGTTGGGCTTGAGAATAATAGCCATCCTAAAAAATGATAATAATTGTAGTAAAGCAGAGAATATGTGAATGGCTCCACTTAACTTTGCTTTCAGGTGAAAAGGCCATTGTTTCTCTTGGGGCTGTTACATAGAGACAGATGTACTATTTTAACTCAGTGTCACTGTAGAGTTTTTTGCCACAGTTTTCCTGTAAATAAATATTTTGTTGACTCATTGTTCATACATGTAATGTAGTTTAACATAAAAAGAAGAAAACATATTACAGAAAAAATGGAAAAATGACATCACACTGGTTAACATGGTACCAAATTTCAAAGGTCAAAAGTGCAACTGATTTTACTGTTGAAAAAGAGCTTGTGTGAGCGGAGAAGCAGAGTTGCTAACCTACATGTACATAGGCTTGGGCTTCCAGCACTCTAAGTTTTCTAAGTTTGGTCTTTATTTATATCCTGGCAAAGCACATGGAATAAATTGGACTTGTACAACCATTCCCTGATGTGTGGCCTCTGCTTCCTCTGCTACCTCCATTTCTGTTCCACGAGCACCCAGCCTGCAGACCTGTCTGTCTCAGAGTCCACACACACAAACACACACACACACACACATACACATACAGTCCTAAATGCATTAAAATAGCTTTCAGTTGTATATTCTGTGGTCAGATCACATTTTTAGGAGGAGGAGGAGATTTTTTTCCTTCATTTTATTTCATTTTCATACAACTGTATACAAGTAGTTGTCTTGTCAAAACAAGATCTGGTATCTCCAGAACGATTATTTTACAGGACAGCGAGTGAGTGTGCGAGTGAAAAATATTCGTATTGTTGTATTTAATATATGAAAAATCTCCACGAGTCCATTCACTATCAAAGTTTCACACAGTTTGAGTGTTTATCATTTAAAATAACCATCTACTCCTTTTCTTTCCATCTACTCCGTTCTTTTCTTCTACTCCTGTCTCTCAAACCGTCAACCTAGGAGCTTCCATCTTCTCCAGGTACAGTGTTTCTCAGTGCTGCAGTACTCCTGCTCTGTATATATATATTTTTTTTCCTGTTTTAACACATTTGATCCAAGGCAGCAACTAATTGAGAAGCTCTTCCCAAGTTACAGTGAGTGTGAGAAGGCAAAGATGCACATGGTGCTCCAGTACTGAAATTCACAGTGCCAATGTAAAGTAGAAGAACTTTCAAGATTTCTTAGACATCCCTCCCCTTCTGATGTCCCTCAATCACTTGTCATACACTGAAACTGTGACCTTCCCTAGCGAGGTTTGTACAAAAGTGGATAGCCTTGTAAAATATACAAACTGCTTAAAGTACTCGGCTTATTACATCTACTTTTATTCAATAACAACATGGACTAAAATGCAGATTAGCAGTTTTTCTTGTTACAGAAGTGTGTTATGAAGGTTTGGCATGTCCTGGCCTTTAAGGGGAATTAATAAGATGCTCCTACACAGCTTCTCTATGTCGTTAATCTGTCCCATCCTAAATTTTGCAACACTGAGGCTAGCCTGGTGGTGGGAAATAAGGCATGTGTGTTCTTCTATGGGCTTGACTCTTTTTTTCAGCTTTCTGCATAAGGTACATCAGCTTATTAGCAGCCCTATGACGCCTGTCACACTGCATGACATTCAGCTCAGAGACATTGGCCATCTTATGCGATACATTCTGACAAGGATGTTGTGTGTGTGCGTTGTCAGGGTAATATCGCCCTTGGGCGTGATGAAAAATGTGCTTCATCTGTGCTGGCCTCTGTTGCCATGGAGCTTCCACCTTAACATTCCTCTACACCTCTCCTACTTCATTAGTCCTTCAAAATTTTGCTTCTGTGCATCATGTTCACTCGGTGATGGAGACGCATGAGCTACACAAAGCAGCGGCACGGTTTAAAAGAAGACGTTTATGGATTACCAAGTACACCAAGCAGCTGAATAGTGTTTCAGAGCAGCGTATGAGCTGTAGTGCGGCGTACCCAAGAATGAGAGAACTTGCCTTGACGGAGATTAATGAAGCATTTTTTGCAGCTTCTGAGAATTAAGAACCTGTCTTGTTTAGCTTGGCTGTTTTTTTTTAACTCAATTTAGGGCAATCCACCAGACAGAGGGAGGCTTGTATTCCATGCAAGCTGTGTCTAGCAGACATCTCCAGAGTGCTTTATGTGAAGGTTAAGTTTAGCTACTGATCCCACAGGAGCTCTGTCAGGAACATCTACACCATGTAGATATTTTCCAGCCTTGTGCCTCACTAGCTAAAAGTTTAATCCTCTCGGTTTTGCTGAAAGCTCACCACACCCTTGTTTCACAAGCATAGAAATCAGGACAAAGAGGCTGCTGCTTTCCTGTAGGCACATTAAACAAGGAATCTGAATGGCATTCTAGTGAAACCGTGGACTAATTATTAAAAGTTATGCACTCTTGCCTTCATCACGAGAGAACTGGAGGATCCTCGTGTCCCAGATGGTTTGTATCCTCCAGCCATTTGCTAAATTAAGTATCAGAGGATAACCGTTTATGTAATTATATCACAGATTAATTAATTAGCACTTACAGAAAGTGCCAAATAGATTTCGAGTGAGATAAGGGGAATAGTCATCAAAGTAATCGTGTGAAATCAGCCAGCTGAACGCATCATAAGCACCGTTGTACAACAGTACAGTGAAGAACAATTATGATATTCTATGCACTTGAAATTAAGCCCTTTTTTACGTTTTAGATATGTTTTACCTGTAAGGTTTTAATAAGTCACTCCACATGCAACAGTAATACTGTATGGCTGTTCCATTAGGATCTTTTCCTATCATTAAGAATGAATTTATGCTAAATTTGGAATACAAAAATCAGATCAGACAGACAGACAGACAGACAGACAGACAGACAGACAGACAGATAGATAGATAGATAGATAGATAGATAGATAGAT
>JBBPDA010000126.1:18800319-18814996 GCA_037974385.1 Arnoldichthys spilopterus
AGATAGATAGATAGATAGATAGATAGATAGATAGATAGATAGATAGATAGATAGATAGATAGATAGATAGATTCTAAGTCTGATAGATTGTGCAGTCTCACAGTTCTTGAAACAGTGCTGTAGTTTGAAAAAAAAAAATCTGGCTTGTAGTTTGGCTGGGATACAGCATGTGATCTGTCATCACCTCAGAGAGGGCACGCAGTGGGCAGCGGCTGGCACCAGCCCTCTGCCAGCTCCACCTCCAGCACTACAGGGTGCTCCTCTCCACCCCACGCCTCAGAGGGGACACTCGAGGGCCAGCCAACACACAGCACAGACTGCTGGCCATTCGAACTTCCACTTCCACAGCAGCCATACAGCCAAGAGAGGTGAATGAGAAGGTGAGTTTATCAGTGGAACTAAGGCTGAACGTGGCCATCATGAATAAAATTCCTTTTTTTCTTTAAATATACAGTTGTGAATGGTGGATTTAGACAGTAGAGGAGTAAAGACTCTTAAAATAGTCTAATACTATATAATTATATTATGAAATAGCCTAAATGAATACATGCTCTATTAAATATTATTATAATTGAACATAATCAATTCTCTGCAGCCTTTCTAGTTGGCAGCTGAAGTAAAGTAAAGTGCTGCTCATGGTGCACATGACAATATTCACAGCTTGCATAAAATGAGGCCTTCAATGCATATTTAATAATGCTATTATATTATTAAGATAAAAGCATAAGGCCTATTTGGGCCAGCACTTGTCAAGGCCAGGCCCAGTTATCTTTCAGAACATTCTGTTGTCCAAAGCCTCAGCGCCGAGCACCAGCTATGCTGCTGACTAAACCCATTCTGTCAGGACAAAAGCAGCTTAAGTGGCTGCCTGAAGTAGGGAAGGTATTATCAGCAAATGACAGCCTTTACCTACACAGGGTCTCTCAGCCATACGGTGTGCATGCACATACACACCGACAGAAGCCCATGCAATTATGCACTCACTCACAGACCAGCACTGACCAGCAGTGTGTTCAGTGTCCTTATCTCAGGGGCTGCAAAGTGAATGGTCACAATGGAGGCCACACTCTCGAAATCCAGATTAAGTGAACTGCCACCACAAATTGCCTCCCACTTCAGAGGAGGGGCTGTTTTTACAGAAAACCGGAAAACTGATCATCTAGTATCAGACTCCTTTCTGCAAAAGATAAAACTGACTCACTAGGTATTAGTGGTGTAAAGATGCACTGATGCATTGGTCTGACAGTAGTGATATATTTAATAAAGTACACACACATTCTTGAAATCTGAATTGTTTGCTTTATGTTTTATTGATGTGGCACTTCTTGAAAAAGAACGTGCTAAGAACGTAGTTATGCTTTGTTGCTGAAAATAAGAACAGAAATGTTCACATAATGCATTTTTTTCTTTTCTTATCTGATGTCTACACACAATGTATGTGACTTTGGTCGGGTAGAAAAATGGTCAGAAGTGATTTTACAGTTTTATTTGTGACCCTTTGTGATATGGCTCTAGAATGAAACAGGCTGTGTTAACCTTTATTTGAAGTGCCCACAAACGTGTCTACAGAGATCGCTACAGCGCTCTGAAGTGAATCATGGAGCATTTAGACAAAGAATCGCCGCGACTGATGTTCTTCGGATTGGCCTGTTTCGGCCTGGTGCTTTGTGTTTGCAGTGTTTGCATTTGAAGGAGACAGCGGTGGTTCTTAAGGCTTGTAGTATGTTAGTTCTGTGAACCGAACACTCCATTTTCAGCTATGCCTAGGTGAGCACAGTTTTCAATTCCAAACCCCTTTAAATATGACATCTGCTAAATGTAGTACACAAATTACAATTTGCATATTACATTAGAAAAAAAGTTCAACAAATAAATGGTAATCGTGTTCTCTGTGTATTTATTTTCACTGACATCAACAAAGCATGGTAATTTTACTAGGTGTGCCCAAACTTTTGCATACGACTGAATGTGTGAGATTTTGCAAGACAAGGAATGTTTTCTATTCTATTCATATACATATATGTATCTCTTTTTATTGAGAATGTTCCATTAAGTGATGCTTTGATTTTAAATTGTCAGAACTTACTGTACTACCACTTTTCCAACCAATGAATGTTTCAGCCTTTCATTCTTCCTTTTCATTTAAGTGTGTGTGAGAATGCTTTAGGTGTAACAGGACCTTGCTCTTGCTCTGAGGGAGGTGTGGGAGGGAAGACCAATAGCACACTGACTGCAGGCTATGGCATCTGCTCTCACTTTCACTGTATCTCACCCACACACACACACACACACAAACACACAAGTGGATTTATGCCATCTGACCTGATGAGAGTGAGCAATAAAGTGAACCCCAACAGTGTGACCAGCTGACAGGAACCATTCTCTGGCCAAAGATCAGTGAGAGAGAGCGGTGGGAAAGATTACGCCTGCGCACACACTGCACTGCCCACAGCTAGCCTTTCTGCCTGCAGCAACAGGAAGGGCCAATGTCAGCAGGGTGAGAGGGAGGGAAGTATATGCCAGGTACCAGTGATATGAGCTTTGCAAGGTTAATACAGAACACATGACTAGTACACAGACAGATACCAGCGTACCAGTACCAAATTGAGTACTTTTATACCCTTATAAAAATAATAGTTAACTCAAGCACCACAACAAAATGTGACCTCTGCATTTAACCCATCACACATGCACTCATGGAGCAGCGGGCAGCTATCAACAGCACCCGGGGAGCAGTGTAGTGGGACAGTACCTTGCTCAAGGGTACCTCACTAGTGCCCGGACTGGGACTTGAACCTGTGACCTTCAGGTCCCAAGGGCAATGTCCTAACCACTAGGCCTCCATATGCCACTGGACATATGGTTCTAGGAGGAAGCTAGCTATAACTTGTATTGTTATGAAAAAGCTGTTTTACTCAGGCCTCAAGCACTGAGTGAGAACTTATGTGTAGCAGACGGCTAGCCCACTTAGCATTTTCTAAAGGAAATGGACATTCAATAAATAAAGAAACAAATATTATAAATATCATTTTTACAGGTATGCTGTTTAATGGTTTGCCTTTTCTTATGCAGCACCTATGTTTTTTCCCCTTATTACTAGTTCAGTAGCATTCTATAATCATTAAACCATTAATGGCCACACCAAGAAAAAAGCAATGAAAAAGTTTGTTTGTAATTAATATATGTATATTAATCGGGGGCATTATAGAAATAATGTTTAATTTTTTATTCAAAAATGTTTTAAATATAGGCCTCTATGAAAGAGTGAACATTTCTCATCGTAAAACTCTAAATACATAAATGAGTAAAAAGCAAATTCATGGGTTCTCTTAAAACATCTGTTACAATCATACAATTTGCTTAAATGTGTGTTAGTGCAAGAGAACCACCTGTAACTAGCATGCCCTTGTATAAAGTCTGGTGAGGAAGCTCATTGAAAAGGTCTGCTGATTAAAGACACAGTGAAATCCAGTGGATCTTTTGACCATAACAGACCTGAACCAAGTGGTAGGGATGAAGTAATCAGGTTCAGTTTAGTGCATGTTTCAGTTAGACATAGGGACTTAACATTTGCTCAACCAAATTACTGACCAGAACACCAAAGTCCTACTCAGATTTTTTTTTTTTTGCTTGACTACTTGAAAGCTCAGCTTGAGCTTTTATTACACTGAAGTCACATTGCTTTACTTGTGTAGGGTTTAAAGCTGCTCTATCTGGCTGGGTTGGTCTATGGTAGCCACTCTTATTAGCACTCATTATGCTTCCTGACATAACTTAGTATGCTAATAATGCATACAGTGTGCTATAGAGTGTGGCAGAGGTCAGTGTATGTGGAGGAAAGCCAGATAGCCACTGGGCAGTGATGGGCACTCAGCATGACTGATTTTTCTGTGCCAGCCTGTGTTTTGCCAGGCATTCTGGATTAATAGCAGTGTACCTGCTCAGGCCTTTAATGTCACAATCACCTCCATACTCAACCTACTTTCCATCTGATAACAGTTAGGACATGGTAATTGCTAAAACAACTGATACAGTGCACTTCAAAAACCTACAGCATGCCATCCTGAATGTACCCTGGCACATACATGATCAGCCATAATATTAATACTGCTGGCCTAATTTTGAGCAGGTTCCCCTCATGATGACGAAACAGGTCTGACTGTGGTGCACAGCTTTTTTCAAGAGTCACCATTCACTTCTTAAACCACAGTAGATCATCTGTGTCATCAGACCAGATGGGCTAGCCATCACTCCCAACATGCATCAATGAGCCTTGGGTGCCTATGATTCTGTTGACCATTTACCAGTTGTCCTTCCTTTGATCGCTTTTTGTAGGTACTATTACATACCTGTAACACTTCACAAGATTTTAGCCATCACAATAAGACCCTCGTCAAAGTGGCTCACATTCTTACGCTCTCTCATTTTTCCTGCTTCCACCAGATCAACTTCAAAAATATAGCCCACCCCCCTGACAGATACCATTGTATAACATAACGTATATTCACATCACCAGGTGTTAATGTTATGGCTGATTGGTGTAGATGGTCTAACCTCTGTTTACTTCAGTGAGAAGTATAATAAGGCAACACAGAGTCTACAACTGACTTCAAATCCTATTTCCTTATTTCCTTTTGGGGGAACCAGTCATTCAGTAGAGCAGATGCAGACAGTGTTGTGGCTGCGACTGAAGGCATGCTGCAATGGATTATGTAACATTTTGGAAAAATAGCTTGAGCAAGTGTGTGTGTGTGTGTGTGTGTGTGTGTGTGTGTGTGTGTGTGTGTGTGTGTGTGTGCAAAACTGCTGGCATGAAGATTTCAAAAAGTAAAAGCGCTGAAAAATTAATGAAATTCGAAAAACAAGGAAGCAGAAAGACACAGTCAAAAGAGAAAAAAGGTAAATCAAAATGTGCAGAGCACTGCGCCTGAGGACTCTGTATCTTAATTCAGCCCCAGTCTGCTCATGGCACTGTGGAAAACACAGCCCTTTTAGTACTATGAGCGCCCAAGCTTTGATGCATGGTGACAGGCCTTTAAAACGTTAACCCAGACATGAATTCATCTCTGTTTGCAGCAGTCACACTAGCAGAAGCTGAAGATGCAATGAACAAAGTTGCTTTTCATATTCTCCTGTTCAGATCCTCAATTCATTTTCACTTCAGCATTACTGTCATTCTGTTGTTACAGTGGTCTCTCTGGTGTAATGTGTCTGGTACACCAAACAGTACAAATGATGAATGACAAAGGACCAAGCAGTGTAGACACAATACAGCTGTAGAGACACAGCACTAACGTGTATTTTAGTGCATTGAATAGTTCAAGAAAACACACAGACTAGACAGACTATAGACTGGACAGAGAGTACACCCAGTATATACTGGACACAGTATAGACTGGACACAGTACACACAGTACAGACTAGACAAACAGTACAGACTGCACAGACAGACACATTGACTGGCAAATAGATCAGCCAACAGACTGCCCGACTCACTGGCTGACTGCCTCCTCAGAAGTACTGTTCATTTGCTGAAACTGTAACAAAGTACTTAAGTTCAATCTCAAGCCTTTTGGTCTTGTATTGCACACAAAGGCACATGCACATTATGCAGTAATTTTGGAAACCTGTTGGACAACATCCTGTTCTGTGAGACACTACAAAGAGAACTAACGTTTATCTTGCTAGCTAACTAGGTTAGCAGGCATGTTCCCTGTTTTATTTTGCTGGACGGAATAGCATTTGTTCATTTGCTTATTTTATAGTTAATTTTAAAATGTAAAACAAAGTGATATCCATTTTTTTTATATTTTAATAGATTTACAGATATTTACATACATTTTAACAAAGATGCAGAGAGAAATATTGCATGATGCTGCAAGGAACTGAAAATTAAAGGGTATGTTAGCCTTTAGTAAAATAGTTTTCTGTCTTTTTCTGTTTATCTCTCAAAAAGTGAATTAAATAAACAAATGGGACACATAATTCAGCCATAAATGAAGTTAATTGTTTGACTGTTATTCAGTTCCAGCACTGACTAATGTGTAATGTAGTCCATGTAATCCTGGGCAGGGCTGCATTGGAGGAATTCACAGCTGACCACTGACCACTTTTTTTCAGCATTGGTCCAGCGGTCTCTATCTTTTACTTAATGCCAAAACTACTATTGCAATTTGATTAAGTAGATACCAAACATTTTAGTACCCAAACCTACTTTAAAGTCTTCAAAGGGTGTTAAAGCACTGAAAACATTTTAGCTGCATTTGATGAAAGACTGAAATACAATATACATGAAAATAGTAGATTTTATCACAGATTATGCATTTAACATGAAAAGAGCTAGAGCACCCAGATGATTGTGAGAATGAGGACATGACTGGAGAAGAATTGCATAAGAAATTTCCTCTAGGTTCTCTGCAATAGCTGTTTTACTCATACCCTTCAACCAGTAGTGGAAGATAGATTAAAGCTGGTAAAGTATCTTTCTCAAGCAATCTCCAAAGTGTCAAATGTCTTTGCCAATGTCAAATGCATACCAATGGCCAGATAATTCGATAGAATTCCAAGCAAATGCAGGAGTCACAGAACTGGACCACACAAGCTTGAAAACATCATCTTTACACCTGGAAAATGGGCCCAGTAGAGAGAACTTGGTTTGATTCTTTGCCTTTTGGCTGAAGGAACAGATCTAACAGAGGGAGACAAATCAAGATCGCAATCAGCATAGTTGTCCCAACAACGCTTGACTTGAATAATCGCCTGAATCAGTTGGAATCACCAAAGAGTCCCTGCAGACTTTTGGTCAGGGTGCTCTGAGAGTCACTTCAGCAAAGGCTTTCAAGCATCTTCACTGCACTTTATTTTGCCTTGATGAACCATTTAGTCATGAAATCTATGCACAAGCTGCAATGCTGGACCCTCAGTATAGAGAGAGCTGGGTACGCATGGATGTGAGGTCTAGTGGCAGCACTGTCGCCATAGAGAGACTGGGAGAAGAAGTACAGAAGTCACTGACAGGTTTGTGTTTCCTCCTCTGAGGACTTGGCTTTACATTATGGTATATTTTCAAGGTACTTAAGAAGGTCTGAGTAAATCAAATGTGTTTCTGTTTTCTTTCTTCCAGATGGTTTGATAGCAGAAAGAGTTGACAAGTGAGACATCCATACCAAAGAGAAGCCCACAGCAGGACCACCTCAGAATTGTCCCTCAAACGCCAAGGCTCTACGACTCCTTGCAGCATAAAGTATAAAACTCAAACGCAAAGACCTCCCACTAAGGCAAGCATTGTCACTCAGTGAAACACTCTGAAAGACATCCAAAGCTTTCCTATACTCCCTCATGTTATGATTTAAGAATAAGAATAAATTTTCATGTTTGCCTGCTCTTGCACTGAAAGTGCTGTCTCTCCCTGTATCTTCAGCACCAGTTGAAAGAGGTTTTATAGCTGGAGCACCCTGAGTCTCCTTAGAGCAGCAATGAACTTCTGTCACACTGAGGAGAACATTGAGGCTTGTACAGTATGAGCATTAGATACAGCCTGTTCAGGGTTGTTCTGCTATTGCATACTTGCATCTATTTCTGTACTAAAATTGCTAATGCCAGTCCCCTTGGGGATTTTACTTGAGCAGTATAAACCTGAATATGTTCACATGACTTATTATCTTTATACAGAGCATCATATTAGAAAGATGACAAGAATCTGTAAAAATCTTATAACTGAGTCAGATGTTGAGGCTGTCATGTTGAGTCAATGAAAATATGTAGTTGAGCTTTACGTAATTTTGATCCTACAGGGTTACACTGGACTTCCTTTTTGACCATTACAGATGATCTAACAGTGCAAAACAATCTCACAATTGAAGATTTATTTATCTTCTGAGAGATATACACAGGTCAGTAAGTCTCATAGAGGACTCGTATTTCAGTCTCAGTCCTAACTCTGCCTCATTTGGACTCTGTCTTGACCTGGCTTCCACTAGTCCGAGTCTTGGACTCAACAAAGCTGATCTTGACAACAGCTCCGCTGTAGCAATTGCCATAAGGAAATGGACTAGTATTTGAACACTGAGCACTATTTTCCTAAACCCAAATTAAGACTTAGCTTAGACTTTAGTACCGAAATGCCACTGGCTTTGAAATTTATTCTACGACTAAGCTGAAAATGGGGAACCAGCTGTGAATGAAGCAATAAATGACACAGTACTTCCTTTAGTCACTCCATACGGAAACTACTTACTTATACTTACAAATGTGTAAGGATCTCATTCAAGACTAACCTCACACAGTGTTTCCCACAGGCTGCACTTGTGGGCCAACCCTTTTTGCCCACACATTTGTGAGAAGTGAGAACACTGTCAGTGGTACTGCAACAGAAATGTACAACTGAGTGGTTACTCATAGCACACCTTGTTGGGCGCTTAACCTTTTTTTCCAGAGTTGCTCTGGTGTTAAAGGTCCAGGGAAGGTTAACAGGTTTTTTCACACTGGTAACTAACTCAGCAAGCACTCCTCACTGTTACTTTATCTGCACTGCTTGGTCTGCGACACCTTTTGTGCTTCCTGGGGTCAGTAATTATAAGAGTAAAAGGAGTTTTCACAGCTTAAGGACTTTACATTTGGCTGTTTGTTCTCAATTGCCAATTACACATATTGTTTCCAGTGATGAATCGGGGGGGGGGGCAGTCATGGCCTAAAAGTTAGAGAAGTAGGTTTGTGACCATCGGGTCACTGGCTCGATTCCTGGAACTAGCCAACAGGCTAAGGTGTCCTTGAACATGTACCCAACCCCCAACTGCTCCCCAGGCACCACAACTCTGGATGCCTACTGCTCTGGGCGTATGTGACAAATCTTAAATCTAAGTCTTAACACGGACACATTATGGAGCCTTTTTTAGTTTTACAGCTGCTTCTCAAAGACGCAGAGTAACCTGTTTACATGGAGAGACAAAGCACTGAGAATGCAGTTCACCCTGTTAGTTTTGTTCTTTTCTGGTTGTTAGTGAGCAGTGGGGGGTGCAGTGGGAGACAGTTGGACATGGCAGCCCACTGACTGCCCGCTCTCATCAGCCAACTGCCAAAAGGAAGCCTCTAAAACAGACAGAGCATGACCACTGCTGTGTCAGCAATGTCAGCTCTTTGAGGGCTCGCTCACCCGAGTTCCCTTCTTGCTCACATGTGGTGCAAACCAGATATTCCCACATCTTTTTTCTCAAACACACACACAGTTTGAGCAGAAATTCCAACACAAATGATTGCGATCATGTATTAGTCGAAAGACATACAGACAGCCCAGTATGACAGGGGCTTTATTTTCAAAGATACAGCTCTGTTTATCATTTTCTTACTATTTCTATAAGAGCTTGTAGCCGAAAAGTGGATAGACTGCCATCAAGCGATCAATAGGAATGTCACAGTGCAGCCTGAAGGTGCACACAGTGTCAAAACAGATGTCTGCATCATACGTTTAAACATTTTTCCATATTACCAAACACCAGCGATTTCTTATGACAGGACACTCAGCACCTACATTAGTGTTATCATAAGGCTGCACAAGTTTGAACTTGTTCAAAGGATTCTCTCAGCTGGTGACAGATCCTCTTAAGGTTTTTTAGTCTGACAAGAAATGATCATATTTTCATATTTGTGGTTGAGATTATCTTTGCAGAGATTAAGATTTGTGGCAGTTCAACTGGTTTTAACAGTCCACATTAAAAAGAAGTTATAAGCAAGAATCTCCCTAAAAAACTGGCTACAAACGTCATGGCAGATGCCATAAACCCTTTAGAAAGTGTTCTCCAAGGGTTCGTTAGTAAAGGCAGTGGCTATATATGGAAACCTGACAACTTGAAGCTTAATACTTAAAATGTTCTTTACCTGGTTAAATGGTTCTTCTCTTTGTTGAAGAGCCTTAAAAGGACCTTGGCACTAAATAGCAGCAAAAATATTCGTTCAAGCCTAAGAACTCTTTTTGTAAAGAGTATACAGCCATCAGCCATAACATTATGACCATTTACAGTTGAGTAACTTTATCTTGTCTTGTTACAATGACACCTTTAATGAAATGGGGTATATTAGAAAAAAATTACAGTCAACTCTTAAATTTAATGTGGAGAAGCAGAAATATGAGCGAGCACAAGGATCTGAGCCATGTTGACGATGTGATGGGTGAGATCATCTTTAAAATGGCATTTCTTGTGGGGTGTTGCTGATTTGTTGTGGATATTACCTACCGAAAGTGATCCGAGGAAGGACAACCGGTGAATCGGTGACAGGGTCAAGGCATGAGGGAAGCAGCACTGAGCTCACCTGGTTCGATCCCACAAAAGAGCTACTGTTGCACAAAAAGGTCATTCCGGCTATGATAGAACTTGAGCGGTCATGAGTGATTTAACTTAACAATTCGGCACGATCATGTTCTCTTTACTGGTAAATAACATGGCAGATGCCAGGAAGTTTGAGGTCATATGCTAATTTTTGCAGTCTACTGTAGTCAGAAGTATGTCAAACATCATGACATCTGACATGGCTGTTACTGGTAATGGTAACATGAAAATCATCTGTTATGACTGCTTATGATGTTTATAGCATTACTACATTAATGCTATTCAGCAGGGTTTAAGCAAAGTGTTACATGATAAAGGTATTGAACAGGCTTTCAACAAATTTAAATGAGAGAAATGAGAGAAAAGGGCTCAAATCTAACAGTTTTATTGGCATGTATGTTGGAAAGTATGCCGCAATTGCAAAACACAAACACAGTAGAATCCCAGTTTCACCTGAGACACAGGCTGTGCTGTAAATGCTATGAGTGCCATAGGGGATTTTAGAAACAAAGCCTTAAAAAAGGTCATTTCCACAGACAGAACCACCTCGAAGAACAGTCAGAGGCCAGCACCATATTAATAACACACTTGAGCAAATAAGATCATGAATGCATTTACCTAGTCATTAGTCTTATTGAATACTTCTTAATCCTTCTTAAGTAAGCACAGCAAAGTTAAAAATGCACAGCCTTTAAGGTATAGTGCCAAGAAAAAGATTTTTATTCATCTATTGCTGCATCTGTGCTTGCCCACACATTAAGGAGCTGCTCTGCAGTGTACCCGCTACTTGCACTGTGATTGCACATGCCAGATAATATAACAAATAATGCTGGTAAACATGAGCTGGATTGTTTGGTTTTAAAACTCAAGCAAATATTATTTCTTCCCTCTAATTCTTCACACAACGTTCTACACTAGCACCCTGATCATATTCAGTCTATTCGTTTTTTTATTATTAATATATTACCTACTCTTTTATTGTGCCTGACACACTTAAGATTAGAGTCAATACTCTTCACAGTAGTGTATTTTTGGAGATTTTAAGGCTTCAGATCAAATGCTCAGGCACAGAGGAGCCAAGACAGAGCTCCTTACTGGCTCCAAAAAAAGACAAAAATATGTCAGAGAGGCTTTTGTTAATGTGGGTCATAGCGCACACATTTCAGATTAGAACAGCAAAGATGCCGATTGTCCTAGAAAAGCAATGATTCAGTTCCTCAAGGCAACATAACGTGGTTAAGGCAGGTAATTTTTCAGAAGTTCATAGCGAACATTGTGGTAGAACATGACAGTAAACAAGGATATAAAAAACTTTCATCGAAACTAGAGCATTACAAAGATGAAAATTCCTGTTCTCACAGAATGCAGAGGGACAGCTGATATAAAAGCCTTGCAACACGGTTTGGAATAGTAAGACTCCGTTTTTGAATCTATGGTCATGATGGATCCAGAATTTATCCTCTAGAGCTGGCCGCCTTCCACCTGCTTCAGGATGTAGAGGATTCCAATGTTGTCGATGGTGACAAATGTTCTGAAGTCAGGTGAGACATGGATGCGCTTCAGATTGGCTCCTGTGGTGTAGAACGTCTGCAGGGCTTCTCCTCTCTCCACACTCCACCACTGCAGCACAGAAAAGAAAGAACAGCATTAGGGCCGTCACAATTATTTGACAAAGCTCAATTACCTTGTTGAGAAAAACAATGACACTGTACCTTCTCAATACACAATTATTCATTTAAAATAAAAGTTTCCTATAATAAACACTACTGTTTCAAAATGTACTGTTCACTCCTCAGTCCATATGTGGAAATAAAGCTACAAAAACAGCACATTTTGCATTCACTGGTTTTGAGATGTCACAAAAACAACAATTTGACATGAAACCACAATTTCAACTGCAGTGGTGTCGCTCCATGCATCCACATTGAAACTACACTGAAGGATTGAATCACAGTACAAGGCAGCTAATCACAACAGAGGTCATTTACATAGATCGGTCTTAAAGGCACAGTGACAAAAAGGATAAAGACAGGCTTGGCAAACACCACCACACCAAGTGGACCTGAGAGAAAATGCAAATAATGTAGTATACAGGCCCTTAAAATGATCTTAATGGATTCTTTCAAAATTAAACAGATCGCCATGGACACCCCCTCTTACAAGCATTTTCTGTAACATGGTAACATGAATATTTTATACAGTTTTTCCTTTTCGACCTTTTTCAAAGAATTCATTTTGAAATCTCTGAAAGGCTATGTTGTGGTTTGTTTTTCGGTCCTTTGGTTATGTGGCCTCGTTTAACATTCTGATCAATAGATCAATATCTCAATACTGTTACTAAAATGATTAACAGTGACTGCTCTAAAATCTATTAAAAATGGGTGTGGAACTCTGTACTACGCACAGAGGAGCACACTTCAGGGGAAGCCTTAATACGGCAGTTTCACGAGCAATAACACTTGAGATTTGTTGTCGAGAAAGAATTATTCTTGGACTGGGTGCCAGACTATTACGTCACTGTTGGCTGCACGAACATCCCCACCTGTCTATGGAGGAAGACGGGCTGCTTATACCAAACCATCTGGTCCCTGAGCTGAATATTCTAACAAACAGGCGAAGGGTTTTAGCTACATTTTCTCAGGCTCATTTGTGAAGCAGAGCTTATTGTAAAATGTTTTAATAGAACAAATCACCACTGCATATATAAAAAGAATGACACGGTCCAGTGCAGTAGGTGGGACTATAATCCACTGCATCCAAACTACCATAGCATATGAGAAATCTCAAGAAAAGGAGGTCACTGCACAACTACCAGGCATCAGTGACAAGAAGTGATGAATTAACCAAAACATGACTGGTGTCTTACTCCACACACACATCCAACAGGTTCATTAATCATGTCATGCTTTGAGAGAATAAATGTGGCTCACTGGCATTTAAGCAGCTCAACGATCAGAACACAGAGCTGCAGTGTGAGACAGTTTAAACGGTAGGCCCAGCTGCAATTGCTCCAGTAAGGACAGAATTGGACACTTCGCAGCTACATCTCCATACAATACACAACAGCTGCTGCAAACAACCACACAACTCTATATCCGTTACCGGTTTTGATCAATTTGATGGGCTCATATTGTCCATGTTTCTCAAGGCCATATTTCTTACACAGCCATTTTCTCATCTCCCTTTATCTCTTAAAAAAAATGTGGGCATCTGACCATTTCATCTATGTGAACCTATTGGACATCCCATTTGAAAACTATGGATATTAATATTAATATGGAGCAGTTTTGTTTTTACCTATAAAAAAGTGGACTACATCGCAAAAACTCAGGAGTAGTGGCAGGCATCTTGAAAATATTGCCTGATCTTTTGTCCACTTTTATCTATACAGCATCAGCAACCACACACGAGGCTAATTAACGTAGTGTCCACTTTGAATGCTCGTGAGCTTGGCTTTGTGGAACAAAAACAAAAGAAGCAAATTTAACACACCAAAAATATTTTTGGGGCAAATGGGATTTTTGGGCAAACTACTCCTTTAAAATGTAAGGCAGCATTTAGAACCAATGCACATACACACACATCTTTGCTGAACCCTGCTCTGCTCAGGCCTATAAAGGTCAGCCAGTTGCACGCACACAGATGGTGGCAGAAGCAGTGAGTAATGGCTCATGGTCTGCTGTGTAGAGAGCTCACATGAAAAACAGCCAGCTGCTGCCTTCAGCTCCAGCAGTTTGAGGACACACACAGAGTGGCCGTCTGCCACTGCATCCCTGCTATACCTCACCAACCACAAGAGGAGCTGAACCATTATTACTGCAATAAACAGTACAGCAGAGCACAAAACAACCCCATCCCAGCGTGATTAATACAGATGCAATTTATATTACTGCACTGTAACAGAGCGGTACAGACAGTAATGGACAGATATGCATTTACACAAAGGTGCAGTTATGCAACCTAAAAGAAGGCCAGCTTCAATTATTCAACTTCTGAAAAGGCAGATCTCCCCTGGTCCTTAACTGCTGCCCCTGCCACCACACCCTGTCTCTCTTTTATTCTGTAACCACAAAGCAGCAAGTGGTGTTGTGTACTAGCATAGGTGAAAAACAAAATCCCCTATGTTTTGAAAGTATCTGCATTGGTCAAAGGTATCTACACTTCCAAAGCTACTATGAGTACATGAGTCAATTGTGTTACCACAAGTAGCTTATTAGCCAATCACATGGCAGCAACTCAATGCATTTAGGCATCCAGATGTGGTAAAGACAAGCTGCAGAAGTTTAAACTGAGCATCATAATGGGGAAGAAATAAGAATTTAAGTGACTTTGAATGTGGCATGGTTGTTGAAGCC
>JBBPDA010000126.1:18818476-18840375 GCA_037974385.1 Arnoldichthys spilopterus
GTAGTGCCCGGGCCGGGACTCGAACCTGCGACCTTCAGGTCCCAAAGGCAGTGTCCTAACCACTAGGCCACCACTACGTACAGAAAAGACTAATTTTTAATGAGTGGACATGTTAGCATTCAGCACAAATGCCACAAAAACACACAAACAAGAAATACCTATAATGGAAAAAACTACTGCAAATAGCTTACAAATAGATTCAACAAGAAAATTTTCTTTTAAAAGTTGAAGAAAAATGGATCACTGCATTGTACGTTACATGTACATATTACATGGACCTGATTTGGATGCTGGGGAAATACACAAAGAACTTTTGTAATCCAAAGATTAAATGTCACAAAACCTGATTCCTGGCCAATGTCCATGGACCACTGGTTCCAAGCTGTAAGGATTGTCGAGACGAACTGCTTTTAATTGTTTGTTTTACTCTCAGTTTATAGGCAGCCATGTTGCAGCATACTTTGCCATTCGGTCTGAGGGGCTGTATTAAAATGGGAAAGTACTGTCAATGCATACCCTCTATGCCTAATAAACTGGCATCAATGTAAACAAAGTGCAGAAAAGTTGGGCTGGGGTGTCGAAGTGCGTTTGTGTGTGTGTGGAAGAACAGAAATACTGGCTGAAGGAGTATGTGGCCATGAGTGTGCTCAGTCTCCATTAAACGCTACGGCACGCACACAGAAGAGCACATTCCTTCGGGAGAAGAGAGCGACCTTGCTCCAGTGTACACATCAATCAAAGCATCCAATCAGCGTAATGCAGTGCAGCATCTTAACTGCAAGTCTCAATGGCAAGATGGTGAGAGCTGAAGGTGAGAGAAAGCCATTAAGAGCTTCAAGAACATGCACAAGACAGAGGCAAAAAAATTAAGTGAGAAGTGTGAGAGACTGGCTTTGTGAAAGCTGACCGTCTGGCAGCTCCTCATCACATAAAGAAATGAAGTGTGAAAAAGGGAGAAGAAAATGGAGACTAGTCACTAAGTGAGTCTGACAGACAAAGACAAGAGCCGTGTCCAAAATGGTCTCCTAATCACTACTCCCTACCCCATCCATTCACAGTTAAGGTATAAGGAGTGTTTCAGCCCAGACGGCTATTCAAATGAAGAACAACGGGGACAGCCAATCAGAACAGAGGTCATTTACATCAGTCTTATAGGTACATTTATAAAAATAGCCTGGTTATTTCAAAAGAGATTAAGTGAGGTCAGAACATGGTCATGCAAAAATCAATCATGGCTGTTTTGGTAAATAGAACCACATAACATGAGAGGCACTTTAGCTAATGATAAAGCAACTTGCTTTAATTGCTCATGTATTTATTTGAATGATCACCTGAAGTTCTTTATACCTCCTGTACAGAATGTGGTGGAAATACCAATGCTGATAGACCAGTCGGCTAACTGTGGATTTGCCTGTCTTAAAAAACAAAAACAAACTAACAAAAAACATTTAAATTAGGTTTATACATATAATCAATTAAATTAAATTAAATAATCTTATTTCAATTACTATTAATCAGAGACTAAATATTTTGCTATTTAAATAATGTTTAAGGTCACCTCTTCCGAGTCGTCCTTCCTTTACACGCTTAAAATTATCGCACACTTGAAACGATTTCATGCACAACAGTCTAGCCCCTGACGCAGGCCTATGGCTGCATCCAAAAGGCATTCCAGCATACTAGATAGTGTGTAAGGGGGGGAAAAAAGCACACCACACTATTCAGTGATGCGGTTTTTGTAGTAATGTAGTAAATGTGTGGTCTGGAATGCAGCTTAGGGAAAGCAGTCTGAAAGCTTTCTTTTCTGTCCTCGGCATGGCTTCATACTCTACAGAGAGCTTCAGAAGTGGAGACATTTTTCTTGATTATTGTGTTTGAACCATTAAAATTTCCATTTAACCATTAAAATAAGGCAGACAACAGGCTCTGTTCCTCAAACACTCCCGGTGCTAGTGGTAACCTCCTTTGCTGATGCATCTATAGATATTACTGAACTGTCAGATAACTTAACGTACTGTCCCACGTTTTTCAGTCGAGTTCATTATTCAAGTGACAAACCTAAAGTTTCCAAAATCACATTCTGTCATGTCCATCAGTGCATTACAGTTATTCCGTTTCTGCTGATGTGCAATTGTAATTTTGATCACAGTCAGGTATTAAGTGTGAATGAACAGGGTTCACAGAATGAGAGAGAGTGAAGAGACTTCAGAGAGTGAGTGAAGGAAGTGCGGTCAGTTTTAAAGGTTTAATGACCGGCTAGTGCATGAAACAAATAAATGTTTTAAGAAATGTCTGCCTGGTCTGTACTCTAAAACTCTAAAATGAGACTGTCAGACAGAACCTGCCTCGGCGGACCCAAACCACCAATTCATTTCCATGTCTGAGTCTGCTGTCCAGAGGGAGCGTGTCCCTGGGATAACCTTAAGAGTGGTCCTCCTGTACTAGGATTGGGAAACTATGCTCTCATGTGTGAGGTTAATCCTCAAGTCTGGTGCATTCTCCACTCCCTAACTGACCTTAGACACAAATTGACTGTTATTGTCATGGTTCAATTGCCATGTCATGTCATGTCATTGTCATGCATTCAATTCATATTAAACAATTATTTATATTGTACATACAAAAAAAGACAATTACAGTTATGCAATCGAGTGAATATTTGAAATCTGCCCTTTCAACAGAATTTGTGTCAGTGAGATATCAAAGCACAGGGTAATAATTTAGCAAACTCTAGGTTTTGTGTTGATGCAATAAGGTACCGTAGTAAGTATTTTAATGACAGCTTTTGGTCAACTGGTGACACAAACATTAACCCAGCAACTGGGCTATCCAAAAACTTCCCCACACCCTCAAAATTACACAATAAAATGACCGAACAGGCACAAGTTAGCACTAGGTTAGAAAAAACAACCTAGCAGTTTTTAGAGTGCACTTGTCACTCTGTACTGCACTTTCACAAATAAAAATTTTGCTGAAGACCTGACCATCTGACCATCTGTGGCATTGGAGGGTAAAACCCATTGTGACATCTTTCTTTTTTTGTCATCTCAACCACAGCGGCTTTTCCCTTTACCCCAGGCCAGGAGGCTCAGCATTACATAAGAGTGTGGTCACACCTCAGCTGCATATACGAACACCCGATGTTAGGAACATGTTAATAGGGCATACATTAGAAACTTATGCATCACAGTGTGTGTTTACCAGTTCCCAGCAGTGTAGTGGAGTATATACTGATATACACCAATCATAAAATTATGACCACCTGCTTAATCAGGTCCCCCTCATTTTGCTGAAACTAGTTCGGACTGTGGTGCACTGTGTGTTTCTATCAGAGTCAGCACAGTGGATCTGTAGAATCATACCAGACATGCTAGTTAACACTCACCACATGCATCACCAAACCTTGGATGCCCATGACTCTTCGCCAACTCTCCTTCCTTGGATCACTTTTGGAAGGTACCTGGAACACTGCACAAGACCTACTGTTTTGAAGATGCTCTGACTCATCTAAGCATCACAAAAAGGCCCTTATCTACGTGGCTCAGAGCCCTACACCTGCTCATTTTTCAAGAACTGACTGTTCACTTGCTGCCTAATATATCCCACCCACCCATCAGGTGCCATTGTAATGAAATGACTGATCGGTCAATGTTATTCACTTCACCTGTCAGTGGTCATTATGTTATGGCTGACCCCCAGCAGTGTGGATACTCAAAAGACACGCAGACGAACTTACAACAGTGAGAGAAGTGTTTGTGCTTGATTTTAGCCATGGTCACAGAGAGCAAAAACTATGCACATCCAATCACAAGCTGAACATGCAGCATGCTCCACTTTTTGCTGTTTTTTCCTAGCATTCTTTATCCTGCCATCATGCTCTACAATCACCTGATAAACCTGGGTATTATCATATGACGACAGTATGTCTAAGTTGATTTGAAAAAATCCAAAGCTGAGTCTGAACTATAACACCACTTTTACATACTTTCTGTAATAGCCTATATACAGATTCATTTTTGTGTGTATTTATTGCTTGTGTTTATATATTGCTTATTGTTAGCTTCTCTATTTATATATATATTATTTGGGGTTTTTTGGTCTTGTAACTATATGCCGTTGCACTGTTCAGGGATACATTTCACTACACATTGTACTAGTATAACTGTGAATATGACAAACAAACATCATAAATCTTGAAGTGAATTGAAACAAACTTCCAAATTCCAAAAAAAAGTTTACACATACATGTTGTAATTATCTTCTTTTAGTCTTGAGTAAATTGCATGACTTTGTCAAAATATTACATTTGCAAATATAGAAACGTTATCTCCACATATTTAAACCTGGGAGTCTAGATTGTTCATAAAACTAAAAGTGAAACAGTTTGAAAAATTATATGCAATATATGGCCAAAAGGTTTCCATAAGACTCTCTGTACTCCTATGTCAGTATTTCTGAGGTAGTAACTTGCATGATACACCTAATGGGACACCTAATGTATCAAACAATTTGGCCCTTTACTTTAATAATGTATTTTAAAATATGAACCTAGTGAAAATGTGCTACTCCAAACAAAGTTTGAGGTCAAGCCCCTGACGCTTTCTGAAAAAGAAAGGAAGGAGATGAATAAGATCCACAGCTTTAAAATAAGAGAACACTAGCCTACGACACAAAATACATCTCTCGCTCTCGTTCTCTCGCTCTCTTGCTCTCTCGCTCTCTTGCTCAGAAGAAAAGGATCTATTTGTGTGTCGTGTCAGGCTAATGTTAGGTCACTCCTGTTTGCACACAGTTTGACATTGTGACAAAATTGTCTACCTCACTGAGCTATAGCAGCTTTAAAAGGGTGTGGTGTGTGTGTGTGTGTGTGCGTGTGCGTGCATGTGTGCATGTTCCATTTACCACGCCCAATCAAACGGTCCAGTGATTATGCAGAGCAGCAGAAACCACCATCAGACCTCAGGCAGGTCTTCTAATAAAATGTCTTCCCAGTTAAAACATGCATTTACCACCATTACAGAGGGAGGTTTTTTTCAAAAATGAAATATAGTCAGCAGTATCTCATTCTAGGTTTATACTGGAACTACAAGGCTAACAAGTGTGTAAATGTGGCTACATGTTGTGTGATTTAGGCATGCAGTTGACACAACAGAAATGGCTGGCTATAACCTTCAACCTCTTGTTAGCTACATCAGCCTACAAGCTCCAGTCCAGAAGCAAACTTCAAACACCTGACTGACCAAATATATGGTTATTGTGTAAATATCTTTTGACCACTGATACAAGTTTTGACCACTGTATGGAAGACCAACTGCAAATATTTGATAAACACAATGTTGTCTTAAGACACATCTATAAAGCCTATTACTCACACTGTCAGCTACCTGACATAGGCCATTTCTCTCAAAGTCAAGCTATTCGCCACATCTCCTGTGGCTTCTCTCAGGAGAGTAGAGCTAAATTCAACACAATTTAATGCCCCCTGCCTAAAAGACTGGAAATATAACAGAAAAGATTCTGAGGACAGCTTAGATTTTCTGAGTCAAGGTTCTTTTGCATTCTCTGTGTTGCAGACTTTCACTCCCTCTCTGGTAAAGGTCAGTATAAGGCTTGCTGTAAAGAACCATTAGCTCTTCTTGTGCCATGTCTTTGTCTTGTGTAATACTGCACGTGAAAACCAACTAGAGCGCAAACAATAGTAGAATCAATAAGCTGTAGACTATTGCTGTAGACATATAGAGAAACCCAAGTGCTATAATTAATATTTTACCCTTTTTATCTCTTAAAGGCATACTGTTATTTTTACATTAGTACTGTTCTCAAATGTGTGGCCTGTAGGGTATATTGAGAACGTAATGTCACCAAGTACTACAAGCCTAAGAGTATTACAGACCTAAGAATAAAAGTAACTTATGAGTACTATAAGGAGTTTTCCATACCTAGAATACAATTAGAAGTATTACAAACCAGGGAGAATTATCAACCTGGCCAAAGTATAAACCCAGGAGTATTATAAACCTCCACATATTACAATTCTAGGAGTATTAAAAATCTAGGAATATTAAAAACCCAGGATTTTTATCTACCTATTACAAACCAGTACTATCAAAATACCTAGGAAAATTACAAACAGGGATGATTATAAACTCAAGAGCATTATTAACCTGGGAATATTGTAAACTATGGAGTATTATAAACCCAGGAGCATTTTCATCCTAAGAAGATTATAAACCTGTAGCACTACAATCCTAGGAGTATTACAAAACAGGGAGCTTTCCATACCAGGAAATATTCAATCCTGGGTGTATTCCAAATCAGGGTGTATGATAAATCTTAACACACACCTACTATCATAACCCTAGAAAGCACAGATATCACAAACTACGAGCAACAGAACAAATAGTCACTAGCAAATGGTTGCTTAAAACCCTAAGTCACCTTTCCACATAAAACCCTCTTAACTTTACTTCTCCTTCTGATAGTGAATATTTATACAGGAGCCAAAGGAGAATAATGGTCTTTTTATGCAGTAGTTGTATATTGTTTTGCGGTGAGACTGATAAACTAATGTGGCATTGTGCTTAATGTGTGTCATGATGAGGGTGAAGATTTAGAGGCCCTTGGAGTGAGGGGTATGAATTATTATAGGCCACCAAATCACTGGGCAGGGAGCGGTAGAGGAGAGGTGTGTGTGTGTGTGTGCGGTGTGTGTGTGTGTGGCTGAAGTAATGTCTTTCCCTAGTGGAGCTGTAATATCCTGTCTGACCTACACATCTCTCTCTTCACTCCTCCAGGTAATCTCTATCTTTCACACACTATATTACACTCTGTGTCTCAAAGGACACACAAACAACAGTACAAGCAAGACTTATTTGTCATTTATGTGCAAAAGCACAAAGACAGATATTGCCAAACATCATGGTAATAAATCACTCCGTACATCCTATCCTGAAAAACACACTCATACACACATACACGCACACACACACACAAATACACACAAAATCGATGCACTGACAGGTGGTATTTTATATGAGTACTTAATGTATATAAAAGGTTAAACTGCAAGTTTTACATGAAAAAGGCTTTTTTGACAGTTTAATATGAGTTAATATGACAAAAAAACAGATAAGAAACACCACCTCCCTACCTCCAAAAACCAGCCATTTAAGAAATTGCTTTAGTATCAACTGTCAGATTCCATCACAGTCATACTTCAGTATAGAAGATAAACCAAGAACACCTAGAACAACCAAGAACACCAAAATAAAAATAAAAAGATGCCTTTTGTTGGCTTGACCTAGACACGGAGCACTTGTTATCAAGCTCTAGATGATTTTTTCCTTACAATTCAAATAATGTAAAACATAAAAGCATGTACTCATTGTGTGTGAGTGTGTGGGGGTGTGTGTGGGTGTATGTGTGGAGAGAAGCACTGCTCTGTGGTTGGTTTGTATGAAAGATCAGCATGTGTACAAACTGCAGCATGAGCATGAAAATGCATGATAAAGAAAAGGTGAACTGACCTAAACCCCAGTAAACACACACCTAATAAAATTTTACCAGAACCTGAGAAAATTACCTTCAACTGTGAAGAGAAGAGAATACCAAAGAATACCAAAAAAGTCTAATGTCCATTAATGGCTCACATTTTTTATTCTTTTCAACCAAACTTTGGTCTTATGAAAATTTTTACTTTTTTTAACAAAAAAAAAGAGAAAAACTACAAAATTAGAGCATTTTTACTATGATGAAAATGCTTGGATAAACGTTGAGAGGTAACAGTGTTTGTAAGTTAAAGGAATAATAAAACGTATCAATATTGTAAAGTAAGCTGAATATATTTCCCAAAATGTACAGTTGCTGTACTACAATCTGTTGCCTTCAAAGCTGTTATAAAATACTTCATATGCACACATACATCGGTCAAATTCTGTATTTATATGCCGAGTTATTAAAACCTATGGTTCTGCACATGTATATACGTATCCAGTGGCGACAAGTGATAAAGTACCTACAGAATCAGCAAGTGTTCCTGACCTAAAAGTTCAAGAACCTTATGATAGTACCACAGTGTGATGTAATCTACTACACATGCACCCTGTAAGGACAAAAAGGGGAATTATTTCTAAAACATAAATGCTGTTGTGAACACAACGCATTGACTGATTACTTACTGTTCATTGTAGAATAATAATGTAGGTGCCAAATTGTGTCAAACTGTGCAGATGAAGTTAATAAGCACCAAATACTGCAGAGTTTCTTTGTAAAAGCCTTATTATGCAAACAGGAAGAAAATCTACAAATCTAATTGGATGTAATGCATGTCTCAGGGCATTAACTGCTGATAATCTGATTGAAATGATGGAGATGATGTTCAGTGCTTTGATTCAATTAAATAATAGATCAGCATGGTTTCCAGTCGAATGTGTATGCTTTGTAAACAGGTCACCAACAAGCAATAGGATGCAAATACCAAAGAGAAGAGCGTCATACAAGGACAAATCAAACCACCACGCACACTTACAACAATCCACATTCACATGATGTCACATCTTGCCTTAGAATTAGATCAGACATTTCACATAACACTGCACTCTTTTTTGCAGTGGCACATAGAAATGTGGTCTGTTGGAAACCATTGCCACATCATTTTAATGTTTTAATGAAAAGATCAGACGTGTACACAAAATGTACTAGAGATGTGAAACCAGTTAAAAAAGAATAACTACCATAAACTATTTATAATATACATAAACTATAAATCTGTGTTTCACAGTGTGAACATTTCATGTAGTGCAGGGTACATTTCACAGTTAATGTCATCGCAACAATTAGAGGATTTCCACTTCAGTGAAAATGCTTGGGTGAACCGTAGAGAGGTAACAGTGCTTGCAATTTGTATTGTAAAGTAAGCTGAATTTATTTCCCAAAATGTACAGTCATACAGTACAATTTGTTGCCTTCAAAGCCGTTATATTATTATTATTATAATTATTATATGAATATTTCATATGCACATATACAACACATATACCTGTATATCAGTCAAATTCTGTATTTATATGCCAAGCCTTTAAAAGCTATGGTGCTGCACATGTATATACGTAACAAGTAGCAACGACTGACAAAAGTACCTAGAGAATCAGCAAGTGTTCGCGAGCAGGATACATTTCACATTAACGTCGTCTTTGTGTAAACTTATGTAAGGCATTGAATTTCATTATCAGTGACGTTACCTCTGCCAAACGCTGCTCACCCATTACCATGGACTACTAGAGATCATTGTTGATCTGAAAAACCAATAAATCAATTCGATAATAATAATGAAAGGTTAAGGTTTTTAATCGGTCATGTAGCATGAAAAGACTGTTCTTCCAAGATATTCATCTTGCCACAAACACGAACTGTACAGATCATCTTCAGTCTTGTTAATATAAAGCGATGCCACATTTGCACGAGTCAGGCAGGCTAATGGTGAGTGATGGATAGAAAAATCACACGATCTGCTGCAATGATTAATCTATCATCTCATGTAACACAGCCCCACATCCTGACGGAGACGAGTGCAAGATCAATCACGTTATTGCCCCACATGCTCATCCATCAAATCCAGCAGTGGACACAATGAAACAGTGCTAAATGAAGTTGCTTTTATACACTGACCTAACGCCATTTTCTGGTTGCCATTGTCTGCCCTTGTAATGGTCGTTCCTGTGATGTGATTTCTGTTTTTCTTCAATGTTCCAGCACCACAACTCCAGCTGCACCAGCTGCGCCACTTATCCTGTCATTTAACTAAATTGCTGCCATACCAGTCATGCTTTTCCTGCAAGAACAGCTAATGCCAGCCAGTCATAAATATCTTCTTGATTGAGAGTGAAACAGCTAGCAGAGCAAACTGAGGTGGAGAAAATGAGAGCCAAAAAAACAAACAAACAAACAAAGCAAATTCACAGATGAGGTGGTGACAAAACTCATTATTCCTTATTTAGAATTATTGAAGGTGGATGAAATAAAAGGAACTGTTGGACAGGGATTGCCTTGCTACCGTTGCAATTAAGAGCAAAAGTGTCTCACATTAGGAGCATATCAGACAAGAGCGATAGGAGCTAAAATAGTCTGGATTCAGTTCCAGCCCAGATGAAGTTCAACAAATCATTCGCTTTAACTTCATTCACTTTAAACAAAAAAACAACATTTTTTTCACTGTCAGTCCTGTTACACGAGCTAACGGACATCCACACTGGCTAGCATTGTGCTGAGTGCTGAGAGGAGAAGAAGGGCCCTCCTACACAACCAGAGAGACCAATGGTGATGGCCTGGCAATGGTTTGTCTCCTACACGGAGAGTCGTTGTTATCAGGTATCAGGGATTTATGTTGACACCTTGAAAACTCTTCACTGCTGGAAGCATAAAATCTGGGAATTACTTTACATGAAGGTCTCACATTTTCATCTCACATTAAAAACCTTTTCCAAACATGCAGGTGTCTTCATCAGGAACATTGGTCTATTCCACAAATGTATCATCATATTTTTACATTTAGATTATTTTATAATACATGAAAACTCAAATTTATTTATATATAATTTATTTGGAGGAAGGCTTATCTTTTACTACTGATCAACTTATAACTTTAAATAGTAAATATGATCCAAGGTATATAGTAGAAATGATGTGTTTGTCATATTTATCATGAATCACATAATTATTCAGTTTCAAATGATGCAGTGATGATTCAGTACATTTTTTGAAACAGAAAAGGAGTGACTGGAAATGTGCCTTGCATTAATATGTTAATGTTTCTATTTTCAGTTTATTTGAGCCTTATGCATTATGAAAGCAACATATTTTATTCCAAGCTGCAGGTTATGGTGTTATGTTTGCCACTATGCTAGTCACTTTAAAATGATATGACAATATGATATGATATTATACGGTACGACATGATGCAACATGATATGATTCACTGCAATACAATTTAATTCAGCATAATTAAAACCCTAGTAATTTATTGCTGAAAACTTAGGCGCATGAGAAAATGGTATTTTAAAGCTGTTGAGTAAATGTTTTTTTTCCATCACTAATATTAAAAAAACACAAAAACATTAATACAGTAAACAGTTTATGTTGGTCAATGTGTTTGCTTAATCACTTACACACCTCTCCTTGTGGAATCCAAGTATCACTAGTAGTTACCACCTTATGGTATAGGCAGTTGTGGCCTAGTGGTTAGGACCTTGCCCTTGTGAACAGAAGGTTCACTGAGGTACCCTTGAGCAAGGTATCGTCCTGCTACACAGATCCCCGGGTGCTTCTCATAGCTGCCCGCTGCTCCTTGTGTGCATGTGTGATGGGTTAAATGCAAAGGTCACTTTTCGTGGTGGTGCTTAAGTGTGTTCACAATGACAAACAGTCACTTTCACTTCACTTATACCTGATTTGGCTCAAACTATCTGTCATTAGATTACATCAGGTGCTGCTGACAGAGTTTCATACATTTATGCAATGACTGGAGGCATTGAGGAGAACTCTAACCAAACCTGTGTTCTTCTAACCAGCTTCCAAAAAATATTAACTACTTTTCATACACAAAACAAATCTTCATTGCTTTCTGGTTTGTTTGTATTTATCTGAATGTTGACTTGCGTTTGTACAGTGCTAAGTCTAGGTAGACCATTTTATTTTGCTTAAATCTGAACCTTCATCAGTAGTTTGGAAATAGCAGGTCTCATAGAGTGTGTGCACGTGTGTGTGTATATAGGTACCTTGATGTATCCTCCGGTGGACACAAGGACTTTATTGTCAGGTGAAAAGTGTAGGTCAGTCACCCAGCCTCCATGGAAGGAGTCCATAGAGTCCTTACTCTCACGGGAACAGATCTTCAGCAGCGTTCCATTCAGCACGTTCCACAGCTGCATGTGAAAGCAATCAGAAGAAATCACCACCATCGTTATCTTCAGAATTCAAATGTGAATTTCTGAAATGTTGAAATAACGCACTACATCGCAGAAGAACTGGATGCAGAATTTAGCTGAGGACAGACATTTTCTACTACTGTATTATTTTAAATTCTCAAATAAATGAAAATGATGAGTTGCTAAATCTAACTATACAACTGACCAGATTTCACAATGAGGCACACAGAAATTACAATATACTCATGTTTCCATGGTTACCAAAATGTGCCAGCACTTCCTCTTCCTTGTCCTTGCCAAAGCAGTAAAAGAGTGTATAAATAATGGCGAGTTTGAGCAAAGTGGCACCGGAGGGCTTGAATTACACACATCAGAGTGTGGTGTGTTACTGCTGCGGGCCACTCTCTCTCTGAGCAGCATGTTTAATGGATAAGGCACAGCTTCAGTAGTTTACACAACTGAACACTACGGCTGTTCTCTCACAGCCAGAGACAGAGAGAGAGAGGCTGACGGTTTGGCAGATGAGACAGGTGTGTTACAGAGGAGCACAGAGGACACAAGAGGGGAGGAGAGGAGAAGAAAACAGCAGCTCAAGGAACTGAGGGTGAAATCTCTATTCTGACTTTCCAGAACCGGTGTTATGACGTGCTGGTGTGTCGCTAAGCAGTGGGATGTATGGATCCCTGTTGCCCTTCTGTCCTAATTAGAAGGCTACCTGTTGCTTTCTTGACAGCTCACAGGCGTGGACACCACAGAGCACAGCTGGGATTCAAACCCTCCCCAAGTTTAAAGGGATAGTTCAACGAAAGCCTAATGCATGCATTTTGATCCTCACACCCAATGTAGCTGATTAGCAAATACATGTTTGCTGTCTAAAGCTTGCTTCTTCAGTTTTTGAACTGAAGCGGTGAGGCTTATGTAACTAACAAGTAATGGAAGCAAAAAGCATCTTACATAGATAAAAACAACACCAGCAGGCCCCTTTAAGTCTGAAAAAAACTGTCAAAAGTTTTGTCCATGTGAACAAAATGCGACTATTTGTCATTGTGAACAGACTCGAGCCCCACAACGAAAAGAGACCTCTGCATTTACCCCATCACACGTGCACATTTGGAGCAGCGGACAGTTATCAACAGCGCCCAGGGAGCAGAGAAGCATGACGGTACTTTGCTCAAGGGTACCTCAGTAGTGCCTGGGCTGGGACTTGAACCTGCGACCTTCAGTTCAGAAGAACAAGGTCCTAACCACAAGGACACCACTGCCTATTTATGCCATAAAGCAGAATAAAGCAGACAAGCAAGACCATTTGACATTAATGAACAACTCAGTACAGTTATCCATAACTGCAGGACTAATAGTAATAATATTCCTCAATGGTGGAATGAGCTGCCCAGCTGCATTAGAATTGCAGAGTCTCTCTCCACACTCAAGAAGCAGCTCAAGACTTAACTGTTCCGCACCCACCTCAGCACATAAGCCTATGGGTCACGTGCGATCTATTGCTACCCAATAACTGCTTAGAGAATGTGTCCCAGATAGTAATGTTCCACTTATAGTTTTTATTGTAAAACCTGCCATCTGTATTTATTGTAGCACTTGCCATCTATTCTAGGACAAAGATGAATGTGTTGGACTTCTTTTGTAGCACTCACTTCAGTGATGTCCTGTTCAGCTATAACGCTTGATTGTTCCTGTGTCTTGGAAGTTACTTTGGATAAAAGCATCAGCCAAATGAATACATGTAAATGTAAACTGTGAGATAATGAACAGATCAGATTCCACGGACCTTAGAGTATGGGCACGGATATACAGGAGAAGCAATTCCGCTCTAGAGAACGGTAAAGTGCTCTAAATGCAATAGGAAAAATAAGAGTATTATATCTGAAGTAACAGGAGCTACTGCTTTAACCCTTGGGATCATAATTACTGTTGGCAAAAAAAAAGGATTTTGTGACAATATGTTCACTGAAGCAAGCAAAGAAATTATTTTTAACATGCAGATCCTAAAATTGAAAATGGTGGGGCTTTTTTTGACAAACCAGATCATATTTTTTACATTTCCTCCTTGGTACTTACTGCTCCTGTAACCTGCAACCTCCTCATTGTTTAGTTTTCCATTCAGCTCACACCACTTACTCTGATCTCTCCATTGTCATCACCAGTAGCAAGTCGTTTGCCATCCCAGGAGAAGCGGCAGCTGCGAACACAGGCTTTATGGCCTGTCAAGTGGAGCATCATCTCCCATGAGGCACAGCTCCACACCTGAGGGCACAGAGGTCATTTGTAGGATGAACATGTTTCTCCGTCATCCGCAATCTGAAGACAAGTGCCATGTCTTAAACTTCTGCACACGACAGAGACAAAATCCCAAAACTCTGAGGCACTATCAACAGATATGATTAGCAGATATTATTTCCACTTGTAATCAAACCAGAGCTCTCAGGGTTCTCGTTGTCCTGCATCTGTTTCACTGCTGACTGGCAGATGGCGATGAACATGGCATCTCATTAAAAAAAACTCATCAGTGCACACAAAACTGCCGAACAAAACACTGCTTCAACTCATTAGCCCCTCGTTCTCGCACACATTCAGACTAACAGACTTCACTATGACCTCAGAGAGAAAATGAATGTCTGTGTGTGTGTGTGATTGCGTGTCCAGGCTAAAGGCCTGCTGCGCTAATTAAGCAATCCTGGACTGCAGCTGCACAGTTAATGATTACACCAGCAGAGATGGCACGAAGATATCCAAAACAGAGCCGTACTGCATTCCACACACTAAAAAAGGTCTTTTTTTCCCCTCACGCACTCCTACAGTAGAGGCAGAGCAGATACAGGTGGGTGCACAGCCTGAATCCTGAGGCCATCCACACTCTGAAGGAAAGCGAGCTGTGTTCCAGTGAAAACATACCCCAGCTTTGTCTGCTAAAGCAGGGTCTCTTTCAACACCTGTTTTCTCTTTACACTCTAGTAGCTAGCTAAAATCACATTAGCATTTTCCCTCATTTTTGCCTAGTACAAAGGCAGCATGCATGGAAGATAGCACGTAAGTATTGATATCTATGAAGCAGGACAGCTAATCAGGCAATCTGACCACTTTAGTCCTGTACTTCAATAGCCTTTAACTTTATTACTACATTAAGAAATAAATATGTAAATATCAATTAACTGTCAGCTACAATTATACGATCTTGATAGGACTAGAATAAAAAAGGGTTTGTCCCTCATTAAGAGTGCTCAATTTCTTATTAGTCTAGGCATACCGTGAGCTAGAAATTTTCCCACTGAATCATTTAAAATGTTCAAGCAAAATGAAATAATTGCTCCTGTCTAACGTGACGTTTCAAATTCTAGGTTTCACAGGTGACTTGACTTCACATCAGCTGAATTAGGAATGTATATAAAAATAAAGTGGCAGCTGATAGCTTGGCCAAAAGCAAAATAAGTTTACATTTACATTAATAGCATTCGGCAGATGCCCTTACACAGAGTGGCGTATAAGGGTGCTTTCTTGTCTAAAAAGAAAACCTGTCATACCAGTAAACCTAGACTTCCATATGTTGCACTTTCCGTTTTCAGAGAACAGACCACTTCTTAAATTGAATATGTGGCTCAACTAAGATTAGCCTTTTAAACATACAAACCCCATTTTCAACAAAGGTTATATATATTGCAAAATGCAATAAAATCAAAGTCTGTGATATGAACCATAATTTAACTGACAAAAATAAAAAATACAAAGAAAAGATTTTCAATAGTTTTACTGGCCAACTTCACTGTATTTTGTAAATATAAAAGTTTGAATTTAGATGATTTGATGATTGCAACACACTCGACAAAAGTTGGGACGGAGTTACAATAAGAGTGAAAAGTGCATAAAGTATTAAAGCAAACCTGGTTTGGAAGACTCCACACTAAGAAGGCTAATTGGTGGCAGGTGAGGTACCATGACTGGGTATAAAAATATTAACATCACATTTTTATTTATTTTTTTATTGCATTTTGAAAAATATCTCAACTCAGGGTTTAAACATTTTAGAGATATTGTCCTAAAATGAAACCAAAAATGTCAATTACTCTCTTTTTTCCTCTTTGATTTTAAACATGTAGCCAAATAGTACTGGCCTGGCACAAAAAAACCTTTAAAAATATAAGAAAGTATGTTTTAAAACCTTTAAACACAAGAGCTCCTGAAAAACTGAAACATCAGGGGGGAGTCTTACTAGTTTCTACCATCACCATTCTGAGCCATTAAAACACTTAAACACCAGTTAGACGAAGAAACTACACAAATTCACTTGCTCTTTTCTCAATCACTGTGACAGAAGCATGCATTTTAGAGAAATTAACCTGTACCATGTTTGATTAACTGCTTCATTGTTCATTAAGTGCAGTTAAAATGACAGTAAGTCATGTGTTTCTGGCAGGTTTTTTCCTAAAAGTTGGAACAGAATACTTATACTGTTTTCTGTTCAGATCTGATATTTATGATGCATATCATTTGTGTTTGTAAGAGACCCATAATCCGGCTTAATAGTAAACAGACGTCCCACATGTGCATATTTTATCAAGTTAGCTGCTGCTGCTAATTGATGATGACAGCAGTGATTTGTGCATGTACAGTGAAGTGACACATATCTGAAGCATTTTAAAAGATTATATATTTGTATTCATCCAGCTCTAAGCAAATCAGTCCTCCCTTCCTTACCTTTGCTGTCTTGTCTGCCGAGGTGGTGGAGAAGAGGCATCCGTCAGGAGAAATGTCACCTGATAGGACAGCACCCTGGTGGCACACTATATCCTGCAGCTTCTCTCCACAGCTCAGGTCCCACACCTAAGTTACAAACACAATACACAAACATTTGCAGAATGAGAGCACTAGTAAATCAGCGGATACCAGCGATCATCACCACCACCACCCACCACCTCACATTTAACACAGAAAGCATCTTTAAACACAACTGAAAGTAATGGTTATACAGTGTGTTGGTAGTAGCAATGGTAGTTACCTTGACAGTGCCATCAAATGACCAGGATAAGACAGCAGGTGAAGAAGAGGAGGAACCGAGTAGATGAAACTTCCTGACTGGCTCCTTGTGTCCTGCTAATAGTAGACATTCTCCAGTCCTCCACTTCCACACCTACAAGGGGAGAGAGAGACTTTAAAACCCACTTTCCACTGGTGTGATGTGCAAATACAGAAGCTGGCCTATTTATGATATCCACTCTTTCACGTTTGACTTATAAGGCAAAAAAAAATGTTTTTGCACAATTATTCCCTTACTGGTATGTATAATATACACAGATCAGCCGTAACATCAACACCACTGACAGGTAAAGTGACATTATCTATCTATTTATTTTATTACAAATGGCATCTGTCTGGGGGTGGGACATATTAGACAGAAAGTGAACAGTCAGTTCTTGAAGGTGATGTGCCAGAAGCAGGAAAAATGGGTGAGCATAAGGATCTGAGCCAGTTTGACAAGTGTCTTATTGCAACGGTCAGAGCATGGTCCCCAAAACTGTTCCAGGTGTGCAATAAGTAGTATGTACCAATAGTGATCCAAGGAAGGACAACTGATGAATCAGCAAGAGGCTGATGGGCACCTAAGAGTCATTGATGCATGTGTGAAGTAAAGGCTAACCCATCTGGTCTGATCCCAAAGAAGAGCTCCTGTTGCACAAAATGTTAATGCTGGCTATGATAGAATGGTGTCAGGACACACAGTGCACCATGGGGAGGGCTGTTTTGGCAGCAGAAGCAGGACCTACACAATATTAGGCAGGTGGTGTTAATGTGCTGATCGATGTGTATATATCTCAATTACTCTTTAACCACATAGAGTCAGTCTGTTTTTAAAAGCCATTATAAAAATCTGCAGTAATAAGCAGACAGGGCAATTGAAGTAGATAATAAAGATGCCTCTCACAGAAAGAGCATGCACACTAGATCATGCTGTAATGGAGAAGTAGAGCAATTTACCCTGACAGTAGTATCTTCTGAGGATGTGATCAATGTTTGTCCATCATCAGTGAAGAGGCAGTGGTGGACTGTTTTAGTGTGGCCAAGAAGTGTAGCTAAAATATTACCAGAAGGAATCTCAACCACCTGCATAGAGAGGACACAGAGAAAGTGTCAGATAGTGTACACACAATAGAGAGAGATAGAGACAGAAACACAGAGGCAGAGAGAGAGAGAGAGAGAGAGAGAGAGAGAGAGAGAGAGAGCCAGAAAGACACAGAGGAGAGACCGCGAGACAGAGAGAGAGCGAGCGAGAGAGAGAGACACAGAGGAGAGACAGTGAGAGAGAGAGAGACACAGCCAGAGAGACACAGCCAGAGAGACAGAGAGAGAGAGACACAGAGAGACAGTGACAGAGAGAGACACACAGTGAGAGAGACAGTGAGAGAGACAGTGAGAGAGACAGAGTACAATATAATAAATTATTAAAGTATTGAAGTGAGGTAGATGAGGTGAAGTACTGAGATAAAAATATAAATAAAATATTACTGTGCAATATACAATTAAGTCTAAATAGATAGAGAGACAGACAGAGAGAGACAGACAGAGAGAGAGAGACAGACAGGCAGATAGAGACACAGAGTAAGAGACACAGAGTAAGAGACACAGAGTAAGAGACACAGAGAGAATTTTTATAAGCAGAACCTGTTGGTGAGAGCGTGACCCTAATCCTAAGTTTCCTAAGCCTAAGCATGAAGCAAACCACCTTAATATATATATAACCCCCCCCCAAAAAAAAAAAAAAACAAAAAAAAACTAAAGATGAAAACCATGTCACATAGGAGAAAAAGTCAAAAAAAATGCAGACAACTGATAAGAGGGACATAAAGAAAAGTTGAACAGAAGGCATGGTTTGAAAGGCTGACAGCGATAAGGGACATCAAACAGAGCCTTACTCTGTGTGAGATTAATCAGGCCTGTCTGCCAGATCAGGACTGACAGCTCTTCTAACTGTCTGCCATCCACTCAAATTCTCCCAGAGTGAGAAAAGAAAACTTAGCATTCAAGGAACTGCCATCAAGAAATATTCTTCTATTACAAAAGAACGGTTAGTGAAGCCAATTCTGACATCAATGCAAATTAGATCATCAATATTCAGAGGTAGAACTGTGCTCTGTGCAGTCCAAGGTTTCTTCGAGAACATCCGAGTGCTGGATACATACACACAAATTTCACCGACTCAGCTAAAGTGGCAGATTCTTACCCTAAAAGAAAGTGCGATGTTTCAGGTTCATTACAGGGTTCTGTATAGAAGTCTTTGTGTTATAATGGGAGTAAACTGGGCCTGCGGAAGCAGAATGGGCAGTGCAGTACAATAACTCAAGATGAGTGTGGTCTCACTGACATGTAATCTCATTACATGCACAACACACCCTACTGAGTGAAACGATGCGAAGAGCTGCCCTTTATCGCTGATCTGAGACCAGTTTTGCTGCTTCTATATTAGGAGCTCTACACTAGAAGCTCTTGTAATATCAGCAAAAAAGAGAATTTTATAATTAGCCATATTTTTTTTCTCTTATTAGGGCTTCCAAAGCAGCCTCAGGGTATCTGAGCAAGTATTCTCATGGGAGGAATGAAATGCAGGTGTTCCACATAACAGCAGCAGACAACACTGCGGACAAACGGATTGAACGTATGCGATTCTTAGTCTTTTTTAGATTATTTGTTACAAAGAAAACAGACAAGGAAGTAAAGCTTAATTAGAAGTGTGCAATATGGAAAAAATACATCACAGTAAGAAATATTCATACACAGTATATGTCTAAATATTTTGGATACGTTAAAAAAGTGAAGTGAAAGTGACTATTTGTCATTGTGAATGCACTCAAGCACCACAACGAAATGCAACCATATAACCCATCACACGTGCACATGTGGAGCAGCGGGCAGCTACCAACAGTGCTCGGGGAGCAGAGTAGCGGAATAGTACCTTGCTCAAGTGGGCAAGTGGTGGCCTATTGGTTAGGACACTGCCTTTGGGACCTGAAGGTTGCAGGTTCGAGTCCCAGCCCGGGCACTACTGAGGTACCCTTGAGCAAGGTACCGTCCCACTACACTGCTCCCCGGGCGCTGCCCACTGCTCCACGTGTGATGGGTTAAATGCAGAGGTCACAATTCGTTGTGTTGCTTGAGTGTGTTCACAATGACAAAGAGGCACTTCACTTCAAGGGTACCTCAGTAGTGTCCGGGCCAGGACTCGAACCTGCGACCTTCAGGTCTCAAAGGCAGTGTCCTAACCACTAGGCCTCCACAGCCATCAAAAGACAATGTGTTGTACAACGTTACTATCAAAACATGGTGCAACAGTAATCTAAACCACCTATAACGAAGCATGCAGTTAGTCAGTGTTTCACAAAACATATTGTGATGTAATTTATCATAATGATAAATATCATATTGCCCAGGTTTATGCTTATGTAGAAACCGAAAAAGTGACAATTAACTAATTTCTAAAATGTGAAATGAGCCTACGCGCTCACTCAGGGTGACCAGGGTGAAAATGTGAAGAAAAAAAGCTTTTTTTTTTCTCTGTGGTGCTGAATTACATGTAGATAAAACGAGAGTCAATGCCTGTCAGCATATTTATCTGAATAACCTTATTGAAGTCCATTATTAACAATCTGTTCTCTTCCTGCTCACCTCTAGAACACAAACCTTTATACACACGCAGACACAAACACACCACACTATACCTGAACTGTGCCTAGCTCTAAACCTAGTGCCAGCACTGATGTGAGCTGGGGGTTGAGCAGCTGCAGAGCTTTCCAGCCAATCCTCCTCAGGACCTGCCTAGCACTTATTCTTCCTGCCTGTGATTGAGTACAAACACACACAAACACGGCCGCAATCTTCTTTTATCAGTGTCAGGTAATTTCACCATGCTAGATGAAAGAATTAAGCAGTGCAACTCCACAAATGGGACGAGGCTATCTAATTAGTGCTGAAAAGTCTGTGTGGGTAAGTTTCCCTCTGCTGGAGTTAAAAGACACTACATGCATAGACAGAAGTCAGCACCAACAAAATATGGTTCATTTCAACAACTTGGATGTCAATAATAATGCTAATTTTGCTCAATGCAAAAAGGGGCCAACCCAAAATGTAAACAAATGTCATACACTACACATTCAGCAGAGTTTTGTATAGATTAGAAGAAGGGAAAACACGGTTATTAACAACGTTCCTCTTTTATGAAGTGTCAAATTTACTTAAGTTCTAGCAGTGTCCTCTAGTGGAGATGATCTGGCCTGCTAAATGTGTGCGAGAGCGAGTGAGTGAGAGAGTGAGAAAGTAAGTGAGTAAGAGAGAGACTACTGAGGGTGAATGAGAGAGAAAGAGAGAGAGAGAGAGAGAGAGAGAGAGAGAGAGAGAGAGACAGACATTTAAAACATTTGTGACAACAGCGCTTAAAACCAGTATTTTGCCCTTGTATCCAATGAAACACAGTATGCAGTGCAACACAGTCAATGCAGCCATTGTTGATACTACTATGATGGATAAGTTTAATGTGCCACAGTGTTTTTCCTCGACTCCACATTTGCACCTAAAAAAAAAAAAAATCAACATATGTTGAACTCTGACACAACATTAGCTTTCGCTCAACTCTCTCCATCATTACCAATCTTCCTCTCCTCCTCACTTGGCATGGAAAGAGGAGAGAGTGTTGTGGGGCTAACGCTGAGGCAGAGATGGAGAGGCATAATTAAAATGAAGGAAGGCTGCTGTTGGCCGAGGCTAAAGGGCCTTTAATAAATGTGAAAAGGAGGAGCAGCTCCAGCAGGGAAAACTCAGTCCATCTGGCAGCAGCAACTACTGCTGGGGCTTCCCTCGACTCGTCACACAGGTCACAATCACTACAGCATGGCACAACTCGCCTCCAGCAGAGAGAGAGAGAGAGAGAGAGAGAGAGAGAGAGAGAGAGAGAGAGAGAGAGAGAGAGAGAGAGAGAGAGAG
>JBBPDA010000126.1:18849509-18862274 GCA_037974385.1 Arnoldichthys spilopterus
GATAATGATAACATTAATATTATTATAAATTATAGAAATATAATTGTTAATGTAATTAAATACAGAATACAGGCTTTTAAGTCCAAAGAGAGAAATGTGAACAATTGTTTGTTTTTTATTATTATTTTGTCCTGTATTATTTGGTTATTGAGCAGCAATAAATAACACTTAAAATATAAGGAGTTTTCATGTGATTTTCTTAACTAATAATGTTTTGAAATTATTTAATGCATAATAATCATGATAACCGTGAAACCGTGATTATTCCTCAGACTATAATCGTACAACCAAAATTTATAATTGTTGCATCCCTATGTCAGAGTCGAGGGCGCGAGCCCATGACTCTGAGCTACCTCGGGGCAAGGACCAAGTAGACCAGGGATACATGCTCGAATACTCTTTATTAAGCAAAACAGGGCAAAACAAAGCCAGGCATGGGGGCCGTCATATATATATATATATATATATAAATTAATTATGTAATATTCAATACTGTCATTAAATAAAAATCTAAATTTTATATGCTGACTTGTCAAGAGCTCAAAAGCAAAATAAAAAGGTAATCACTCAATACGCCTGAAAAGAAACACATTCTATTCATCATTGAGATACCAGTGATCCTGTTCCATTCTGCTGTCTGGACCGGTCTGACCCATCAGAATCCATATGTACAGCTTTGCTCCACAGAACTGACTGAAAGTCATTGCGGGTCCACCTGTACATGTGGAACTGCTGCCACCTCTTTGAACAGAGAATAGTATTATATATATTATGTATTTTTTCTTGTCTTCTGTCTATTATTGCTATCTGGAATTGATCTGAGGAGGATGGGTTTCCCTTCTGAGTAATTCAGAGGTTTCTTCCTACTGTTTTTTTTTTTTTTTTGCCTTGATAGCCTTTAGCTTGCTCATTAGGGGCTCGGACCTGGATTCTGTAAAGCTGCTTATTGACAAAGTCAGTTGTAAAAAGTGCTATAGAAATTAATATTTAGATTTGACGTGACTTATGCAATGTGTGAACGGACGTACCTACAACCATACTCTTTTGATCGAATAAGCCAGGATGCATGTTAATGCCAGTCATGAACAGGCCTAATACACACTGTGATCTGATCACTCAGACCACATGCTGAATTGGTCTGAGATACATGTGAGCATATCTTTTAAGTGAAATTAAAAGATTCACACTCAAGCACCACAACGAAATGTGAACTCTGCATGTAACCCATCACACATGCACACGTGGAGCAGCAGACAGCTATCAACAGTGCCCGGGGAGCAATGTAGCGGGACCTTTAGTTCACAAGAGAAATGTCCTAACCACCAGGCAACCAATGCCCTTTATTTTAAGTGAAATTAAAATATTTATAGTACAAACACTAATGTGTCCTGATGAGGCCCTAACAAAGACTTCAGAGGAAAATACATTTTGAATGTGTGTTCGTATTGCCTAAGACACATTTTAAAACCAATAGTTCACTTAAACAGACAAACGAAAGTCACAATTAAAGTAGAAAGCATTTTCATTGAGATGCCAAACATCATTTTTTCTTCCCCACAAAGACTTTTATCTTGGCTGGAGTAAGTTTTTTGTATGCAAAAGTTTGGGTACGCCCAGTCAAACATTTACAGCATTTAGCAGATGTCTTTTACAGAGAACACACTTTAATGCACAATTACTGCTTATGTGCTGAGTTCACTATATTTGTAAAAGATCAATATAAAATATTTGCCTTGTATACTTTGTGTTTTGCTTTATTCCACTATTTTAAATTCAGCAAATTAATAGATATTGTGCTCTAAAAAATGCAGAAAGATTTTATATTTATGTATGATAATTTATTTTCACTTAGAAAATCAGCAAAACATGCCATTTGTGCCTACAACTGATATAAGCATATATTTAAAATTTTAATGTGCAGACCATGAAGTTATGTGTGACTAAATAACAAGACACTTAGGTAATGTTGGGGTAAAGGGTTTTCTGCTAAACAGTAGAAGAATTAGGGTTATTGTGGCTGGGCTTTCGTTATCTTGCTCAGTTAGGAGGAGGATGTGGTCAAGGGAGCTCATAATGTTTACAAAGCCAAAGTGGTGTGTAAGGGGGAGATCAGGAGCTGCTGCTGGTGTGGTGGTTTTGGCTTTGTGTGTGTGCAGCACAGCCCTTCTCTCAAAGAAGCTGCTCTTGTCATATAGGTCATAGATCATGACAGAGAGGCCTGTCCACTCCCCTGCAAAGAGCTTAATAAGGATCAGTCACAGACAGCATGGATCATTAGCAGTACTGCTGGGTAAGACCCAAGTTACCCTACTAATGCCTGTTTATTGATGATTTGTGTTTTAGGACTTAAAGAATGCTCATTGTTTTAGACTAGGTGAGTGTGACTTAGTCTGACAACCTGAAGCCAAGAGGGTTCCTGTTACAGAGGGGCAGATCAGCATGGTAACTGTGTGTTATGTGGTATGGATGTTACATTAACAGCATATCAGTCCTTGCCTAAAAGATAAACCTTTGTGTATTCTTGTACAGAATAGCTCACAGGCATGTCAGACAGATTTGGAAGTCATCTTGGAGTTTCTTGAAGAGCACTGGAGACAGGAGACTAGAAGAGGGGACTTATGGGAAAACTGTGAGTAATGGCACTTTTAAAAGACTGTTGCCCATTGTAGCCACATGCTGAAAAAAGGGAATGCATCAGTTACACATGTGTAAAATATATAATAAACATTCATATATTTGTGCTTTTCAGTTAAAAGTATTTGGACAATACCTCTTTATTCATGTAGGAATCATTTTCTCATTATTATTATTATTATTATTATTATTATTATTATATGAAGAAACAGAAGAAAATAGTAACATTTCACAACTGTACAATCAGACTTATAAGGAGTTTACAAATAACTAAAGATGAGGTTATAACAGTTTTAAATTTAGTTATAAACAACTTAAAATCATGAATAAGCAGTTAGGAACATATCTATGTCACAAAGACACAAGATCATAAAAACAATTGAAAATCAATAGAAACATAACATCACTTTAGAACAAAACACTATTAGCCACTCAGCTGTTAAAGAACAGGTGTAATATGATCACTCACTCTAGTGTATGCCACATCATTTTGAAATCCTCCTAGACTAGTAATGAAGCTGTTTGGTAAATTAGACGAATAAACACATTGCAATCAAATAAATTCAGTATACCTCAATTTTACTACAATATTTGCTACAACTCAGCAGGTCTACTTCTGTAATTCACCAACAGCTCATTCCCACGAGTGTGAGCAAATTGCTGGAGAGGGTTATAATGATGCATCATACCACTTGGATTCTCTGCAACTGCTTTCTGCACCAAAAGTTCAACAGGTATAGCAAGTGCACTCTGGCTAAAGTCAAAGGTCAAACTCTTTATTCCACTGCCATAGAATGCATGTACTGCTCAAAACTGTTTGACTTTCTTTGCTTGGCACTTTAAAGGATGCAGGACAACAGCTGAAGGTGACTGGATTTGATGCAGGTGTGCAGTTTGAAATGAGGGAATCCGTCATTCAGAGTGTTTGCACTGATCCTGCTTTAAACCCCCTGGCTGGTCTACAGAGGCCTTTAACTCCACATGTAAAAACTGAGCAGAGCACTGAACAATTGCCCATCTCTACACCTGCAGGCAGAGGTAAGTTCTGCTTTTGTGGTTTGATAGATAGTATCAGAGCAGCTAAGTATTGCCTTAGGGAACAAAAGCTTAGGAGTGGCTCCTGCCTCTAACTGCCACCACACAATATGTTTTTCTCCCTTATCTCTCATCTGTGCCTCATTGCCACAAAAATAGTTAATACTGACTATAATGGGGTGTGCAGGAGATTTTTATCTTAATAATTTCTCATCAAAGATCCCTTTCATTGTGTCTTGTAGGTGAAATGGTTTGCCTATGCCAAAAAAATGGTTACGCCCTTTAAACCCAAGCCTTTTAACAGGTTTAACTGTTTATATAATTGCAGGGAAAAAGTTGCGGCTCTTCCACTTTCTGTTTGAGATGCTAGAGGACCCTGGAATGGCAGATTGTGTGTCATGGGTTCCCTCATGTGCGGGAGTTTTCCGGTTCTCCTCCACACACAAGGAGCGTGTGGCAGAGCTCTGGGGCCAGCGCAAAGGCAACAGGAGGCCCATGACCTACCAGAAGATGTCCCGCGCCCTGAGAAACTACACCCGCTCAGGAGAAATCGTCAAAGTGAGGAAAAAACTGACCTACCAGTTCAGCAGAGCCACGCTCACAACGTTAAGGAGTCAACAAGGAGCGAAGAATGCTCTGCACTGACAGAAGAGATCTTCACATAAGTGTGATTACTTGCTTCGTAGTATCATATAAAGCAGTTGTGTGTATTCTGTGCCTGCCTTGTCAGCTCATGTCAGCTCTTTGGTGTTCCAAATTATAACAAGCCATAGCACTGAATGGAACAACCCAGTAGAAAAGCCTGCAAAAGAATAAAATAAAAAGGGCACAAACGTCCCATTATTAACTTTATTTGTTCTCTGACAAGGATACATACTGCCTCAGTACATAGCACAGCTCAGCTCTGTCAGCTCTGTGTAGTCTATTTACTTATTTAGTCCATAAACTGAAATGTTCAAGCAGTATCACAGACTTGATCCACTGCCATTTCGCTTTAAATAAACCATTTTAACAGAACAAACTAATGTCTACTTTAATTTTGTCAGGTGTATCTCACTGCTTTTTAAAACACTGGTCCTAGACCCCCCTCTCAGCATACTTGATATAACCTCTCTGCTAGTTCATAAGGTAAAGGCTTAGAACAGGAAAACACAAAAAAGTTCAACACCATAGCTTGGAACCTATGCTCTAAAGATTTTTTTTGTATGAGGTTAGATGAATGAATGAAATTTTTCCTAACTTTTCAACTTTGCTTACACAACCTACATCTACAACTTACAATCCGTTGTGCTGATCACAGCTCACCCACTACTGATTCCTATTTTTTAGTAAGAATGATACATACTGGGTATTTATGGCTATATTAATACAGATATTTATATCAGTATAACATGCATACCACATTAAAAACAGCAATAACAATAAACTTTAAATATCAAATACTTATACATAACAGTATAATTAACATTACTTAATACCAAACACTATATTGTATATTAGTGTATTTATATATTTGTCCTGAAGCACATATAGTGTGTTACCATTTTAGAAGTATTTTAACCTAGCATTTGTGCAAATAGTCCTGGCATCATTTTTTCATTAACATGTTCTTTCTGAATAAATTTTTTTTATTAGGTATTTTTAAACACATACGAGTGAAAAATAAATTTAACAGCTTTATACAGCTCATATAGAGGCGCTACACAGTTGGTAATACTTCACTGTAGATAATGTACAAACTTCCTATTAGTCTAAATGCAATAAAAAATCTGTGACATTCATTCATGTGAACCATTATTTAACAAAAGTACAAAGAAAATATTTTCAGTAGTTTAACTGACCGATTTAATTGTACTCAACAAAAGCTGGGATAGAGTTCAGCTAAGATTAAGTGACACCTGGGAGAACCCTCATTAAGCAGGCTAATTGGTAGCAGGTGAGTTTAAGTTTAAGACCAAAATGTAAGTGAAAGTGACCACACTCCAGCACCACAATGAAATGTGACCTCTGCATTTAATCCATCACACGTGGATGAGTGGGCAGCTATCAACAACGTCTAGGGAGCAGTGTAGCAGGGTGGTACCTTGCTCAAGGGTACCTCAGTGGTGCCTGGGCCACTAGGAAACCATTGCCCACCACTTGCTATAGAACTGAAGTCTTATATTAAGCAAGAATGGACAGAATTTTCAATTGTAAAACTACTACAATTAGTATCAAAATGTGTAAAAAGTGTTATTAAAAGGAAAGGTGATGCAAAACAATGGTAACCATGTCTTAATCCCAACCTTTGTTGATTGAATTGCAGCCATCAAATTCTAAATTTGTATATATTTACAAAATACAATAATGTTAGTAAGTAAAACTACTGAAAATCTTTTATTTGTATTTTCTGGATTAGAATAAAGGTTCACAGGAAGGTTCAAAGGAATTATAACAAAAATAGTTTTTATTGCATTTTGAAAAATATCCCAACTTTTCTGGAAATGGGGTTTTGTAGATGCTCACCTTGTCTTTATCTAGTGTTTAACTAAAAAGTTAAATTCAACTGAGCTTTAAGGTGAATATGAATGCTTCTGTTAAATCTAAACCTAACTTTAATTTACCAGTAGGTGAGGAGAGGCCAGGAAAGTGATCAAACAGCATCACCCTGACTGACTGATCTAAACCGATCTAAACTCTGGTCAGTGGCTGTGAATTTGAAGAAGCATCTTTTCCTGGGTCTTCTATGGCTACAGAACATAATAGTAAATCTGGAGTATGTGCATGTACTTAAGAGGCAGTGATCCACAAGTCCTCCAGGTGGCGATGTTGCAATAGGATTTATGTGTTGAAACGTATGTGTGTGTGTGTGTGTGTGTGTGTGTGTGTGTGTGTGTGTGTGTGTGTGTGGCAGAGAGAAAGACAGTGAGAAAGAGAGAGAGTACGTATATATGTAGTTATGCTAAGGTTGCAGACTGAGACTTAGTGCAGCTTTGCCTCTGAGTTGTAAAGCATTTGTATTTTTCCAGTAGCCAATCACTCAGGAACAGTCTGTAAACAAATCTTTTCATTGTTGTAATTTCTAGTGTGAATATGTAATTGTAAGCCTAAACTGGCACACAGTAGGCATAGTGCGCCAATAGAAACAGAGAGGTCTGAGTGTGCCTGAAGCAGATGACTTTACAGCTATGAAATTTATCATTATCACAGAATGAAATTCATGCTGTCATATAAGTGCTCTGTAAACAGCTCCACAGATGCTCCAGGGTTAGATCAGGTAGAGCAGAAGGCATGGAGTTCAAACATGTGGGAACTGTGTAATTTTGTAGCCACACTCTCCAGCTTTGAGTTTTTTTGCTATGTTGTAAAGTACACACTGGTGAATGTCTTGCTCAGCTGGCTCTTCAACTATACTTTGCTTCCCTGTATTAAACATTTTAGCATCTAAATATTGTCACTGGGGTGGAACCCTACACCTTCAGCACCTTTAGTTAGGTAAGTTTTTACCTGCCTTGAATCCATGTCTTCACTCCAGCCTCTTTATTTTATTAAGTTATTCTTTGGGAACGTGAAAGTAGTGCACCTTTAAATCTGATTTAAGGTACACATCTGGATCTTAAGGACTATTGTACCTTTGAGGCTACATTTATATATTTTTTTTCACCTTGGTGCAGTAATATTTACCAGTTCTTTTTATCTGACAGTGTACATGCCCTATTGTGGTCCAACATTATGAGCTGAGAGTAGTTTTTCTAAAGCCATCTTTATAGAGACAGGGTTCATTGTTTATACACCAATTCCTTATGCCTTCCTCACTAGGTCACAAAAGTCCAGAACTGCCCCTGTCCTACAAGGAAAGGAAAGCTGGTTTAAAATGAGCACAATACTAAACTAGGGCAGAGATAACCTTGTTCCCTCTTTTTGTTTGGGGAAAAATGTGTGCCTGTTTATGTACCTACATGCATGAGGACGTGCTCATACACGCAAGCAGATGGCACTGTGGCTGCCTGTCCCATTCTTTCTCAGCTCTCGGTGGGTGACCTCATAGCTAAACCCCTAGTGAGATGTGAACCCTTGCCCAGACCAGGCCATCCCAAATGGTTTTGTTTGCTCTTTGTAGCAGGCCCACATGATACTGCACATAAGCCCAGCATTTACCACTGGAGCCTACTCAGGGTTATAAATGGGCCAGCTAACAGGAGTGCCTGTCACCAATAAAGGCCACATACTTTAAACCCATCCAGTCACCCAACACTGCAGCAGTAGACCATGGAGCGCAGGTCTGTCAGCAATTCATGTGTCACTCGTCCCCACTGTCAATGAGGCAGTATAATGCAGTAATTGAGCCAATTGAGATAACTGGTGTACCATTTATTGGCTTTACTGTCCCCATTCTAATCTGCCTTTGCTTTATATGGCATATTTTATTTCCAAATACAGAGTCGCTGTTGTGAATAGAATGACAGGTACCAGTTGGCTTAAATGTATATGCACTTCTCAAATGACTTTAAGAGAAGACTTTAACTGATGAGGGGAAGTTCCTGAAGATAATAAACTGCTTATCCCCATAGAAAAGAAGACACCACTCTGTATAAGCCCATAATCTGAGACTCCTAAGAAAGTCGATGCTACAGTGATCATACAGGCATATGGTCACCTCATCTTCAAGAATATAGTGAACATAAAATAAAAAATCATAAAATCAACATATTAATAATTGCAATATTTTTTAAATTGTCCTTAATACACATTAAGGGGCAATAACTAGAGCATCATGAAATCAGATTGAGTTTAGCTTCACATGACATACATGAATATACATGAGGAAATAACATATATATCTATATAAATATCTACAAAAGTTATAAATCAAAATAAAATACAGGATTCCTAACTAAGGTAGTCAATGACTGATGTCCATCTCCTTGTAATAATTTGGCAGTCATGTGTTTCAGCATGTGAACAAGTTTTCTTTCTGTAGAACTTTCTGTAACCACTAATCAATCAAATCTTTGTCTTCATCCAAAGAACTGTAATTGTTTTTCTTGCCATCATCAACAAAATATGGAGTAGAGAAATACAGTACAGGGGATACTTCCAATAAAAACAATTGCTGTTCCAGATCTATTTTTAGAATTTTCTTCATTTGTTTTTTGACGTTTTTCCAGAATGCCTGTATTTGGCAGCCCCAGAAAATATGAATGTAGTCGTCAACTATATTACAGTTTCCTCAGCAATTAGAGTTAGAAATATGTTTAAAGATGTGAGCTTGTCAGCAGGGTCCTAAAGAACCAAATGTTAACATTCCATTAAAAAGGCTAAAAACTGGCTCTGTGATATCTAAAGCAAAATCGATAATCTTTAAACAGTGAATATGTAAATGTGTGTATATATATCTGTATCTTTTCTCAGCTGCTGTGGCAAGTCAATTTCCCCAATAGGGGATAAATAAAGTTTCTATTCTATTCTTTGTTTAAACTTGGCAGTTAAAGAGTGACCATTTTCTTCCATGGAATGAGTGACAGTTTCTCTGATAAATATTTGTGGCTTATCTATGGAGCATGGCTCCTGTGGGTGTCCATTGCTTGTTTCTTCACTTTTCTAAAGCTTTGCAGTAGCTACTAAAAAGCCCATTACAAACTTTGCTGATATTTCTATTCCTCACTATTTTTCACTGTCTTCAGTGATCTATTGTAGAAGCTTGGTGTTAACAGCTTAATAAGTATCTCAGCAACATCAACCATCAAAAACTCTTTCCATGTCAGATATCTCAAATGTCAGGGTTTACCATGACTTTCTATGTATAGAGCATAAAAACATCACTCAGGCATCTCATCAGAATTTCCTGCCAGAATTGTTTTAGTTTATCACCCTTAGTTTGTATCCAATTGGGATTAAACTGATCTCTGCCTCTTGGCAGAAAGATAGAGAAAAGTGTTCCTTTTTCACTCATTGCACGCTAAATCCACCTAGAAACCTTTAAGTGAAATAGTGGAGCTTAAACTATGGGAACCGTGGAGTATGGCCACACTGAGCAATATCTGCTCAGTGTCATTTGTAGCTTTCTCTTTATATGTTACTTCTTATCTTCATATGGACCTTCCCATGTATTTGGAGAAACAATGATGTTTGTTTCATTCCAAGCATTCCAAGGATATACACAAGCATGAAGAACTATTAAAAGTATAAAGTATAAATCTCTACATAATATACAGGTTCTTCACTGATTTAAAGGTTTTTCCAAGAATCTTTATTGTGTTGAGATTCTTTAAAAAGTTCTTTACACTCACAAATCTCAATTGCAAAACAATTATTTTGAGAATTATTTATGGAACCAAACACTGATCTTCTATTGCATCATGCAAATGATTTTTTCTGGCACTCTTTTTAAGTGTAGTCACAGGATAAAAGTGTGCCTAGACTGAAGAGGATCTTCTACAGAAAATCTGCACTAATATGAGGCCTTGTACAAAGCTCAGTACTCTCACAACACTTGAGAACTTTCCTCCTTGCCCCCACTTTGAAATTGTATTGCATGTCTAAGCCATCTTGATTAGGAAGAACTATCTAGGCTTTTCTTAAGCTTTCTATTCTTAAACCAAACCTTTTTTGAGTTCCACTCAAAAATTCTTCTTGAAATGGCATGGTCTTCTCTTTTTTGGAAGGTGCATTCCAATCCTCCATCTTTGCTCAGTATGATACACTGAATCCAAGTCCCTTCTCTGCTAAGGCCCTGTCCTTCCCTGGCTGTCCCTCAACAGCGGCATGAAGGAGACGGGATAAAGAGCCACCCCTAATCCCCTGCCCTGAGCGGGGGGAGAGAGGGGACAGGGATGCTTTTGGGCACCATGACCAAACAGAGGTGTGGCCCAGACCGGTGGTATATAAACCCACTAAGTTCATCTACCCCAGTTCTGTCACTTTGTCCGTCACTGTCCCCTCACCAAGGGACTGTCATCTCATCATCGTTAGCTCTGATCTCCCTTGCAGCGTTCTTCTCCTACAATCTTCTACGATCCAGACTGAAGGACCAGAGCACCATCTCTAATTTCACACTCTAACCCAGGGCAGAGGGCCCCAACTTGTGCCTGCATCCCTCATCTTGTGACACCAGCTCAAGATGCCTGAGCCCACAAAGAAAGGTATGAGTGGTGCACAGTATGCAACATTTTTCTCTGGCAGAGCTCTGAAACTGCTTTGAAGATATTTGTCAAGAAATAAAGGAAGTTTGCAAAGAAGTTAGACACTGTTTGAATGAAGACCTTGCTTAGACAATACCTAAAATTACATCATTTGCTGATATTATAAACTATTTGTCTTAATAAGTATGCTAAGACTGTAAATGGATGATGCTTAGGCCACAAAATAAGACATATCATATATATATAAATATATATAAAACATAGAAACAGTGTTTGTATGTAAGATGCAATGTATATTTCCCTCTGTTGAATTGTTTGCTACAGTCTTTAGGAAATATTATGGGCCAAGTAATCCTTATGCCATCCATAGCTTTGGGAGCAACTCTTTGGAATTCAGAAAGTGACTTTGGCATTGGTATTGTATTACTTTGAGCTGGCCCATAGGGAGAGAGACGAGGGAGGAGGTCCACAGAGAGCTTTATAAAAAGCTGTTATTGTTTTGGGTGCTGGCTTGATGGATAGGGTGCAGTCAAGGTGATGAGGAGGGTGGAGGCAGCACAGCAATGCATGCCACCAGAGGAAGGAATGGTGCTGAGTCCTGGGCCTGCGGGAGGAGGCATGGTGTGTAGCTTTGCTGTGCAACTTTTGTTATCTGTGATAGATGATGCAACACTGGTGAGCTGACATGGTACTGCAGAGCTGAGTGTGTGCTTGGGATTGGATGGTATGTCAGGGGTGATTATGTGGAAGTCAAATGGCCCAGCTGCTGATGGCTGATAGGTGAAGTAGTAACATTAGCCACCATCATGGTGGTATGTGGAGGAATACATAGAGAACTGCCCTTCTCCCTGATGCCTCTTGTGATATTCCTTTATGACAGTGGTTCTTTATAATTCTTCTACTTGAGAACATGTTCTCCACTAAAGCTCTAACTCAAGAAGACTTTGGCAATGAGTGGATAGTATGCTGTGGTGTTTCAAGACAGTGAAAAATTATACAGGGCAGGGGCAGTGCCCATGAAAGGACCATAAAAGGGGGCATTGTTGTATAACCATTGAAGTTTTTTGCATTCTTTGCTGTTATCAGTGTCCATATCAGTTGCATGAGGTCACCCATGTCTTTGAGGAATAGTTAACATAAATAAATGGACTCGTTCACAAATTCCACTCATTTGTCATCAGTGAGGGGTTAGAACAGTTTTTTTTACAGTCAGAGTGTCTCCTCCATACAGCATATGTTTATGCACTGCCCTTGTACTCATAATACTTTCCAGTGGAGATAGCAAAACTAGAGCTCACTCCATCTCGGGACAATGGGGATTACACAGTGGTATGAGGGGGGATTTGCAGGACTGCATGTCAGTCAGTTATTTTGATGTTACTCACAAACATGCCAAAACCAGTGGCAATGTGTAAGGTCCATTTCTGTACATGTTTTGGGCATATGCACAGTCAGTGTAGCTATCGGTAATGGTGCATACAGCTGACACACACATGATACTGTCAAAAGGACTGATGCTTTTTCTGCTCAGATTAGTGGCATTGTAATTAGGAGGAGAGTGATATCATCCTTAATAGTATTTCAACAGCTAGAAGGCTTGCTGTTTTTGCTGTGTATCTTTCCCAGATTGTTTGATCTTTCTCAGCAACAGAGATACTATTTGTCAAAGTCCTGTAATTGGGTAAGAGAGCCTTAATGGGCATTGATGTTTGAGAAAATGTTAAATTCTCTTAAATGTAGGGGTTAGGTAAAGGGGAGGGGGTTTAGGTTGATTTAGATGGCACAGGCTAGGCTTTAAAAGGCAGGATGATAGGATGGGATGAGTTGAGCACCAGGCCCTCGGGAACTGGATTCTTGGACCCGGGAATAGTTCAGAATGAGCAGCCTTTTAATCCCCATTCCTCTCTCTCTCTCTCTCTCTCTCTCTCTCTCTCTCTCTCTCTCTCTCTCTCTCTCTTTCTCTCTCTCTCTCTCT
>JBBPDA010000126.1:18863182-18884808 GCA_037974385.1 Arnoldichthys spilopterus
TCTCTCTCTCTCTCTCTCTCTCTCTCTCTCTCTCTCTCTCTCTCTTTCTCTCTCTCTCTCTCTCGCTCTCTCTCTCTTCTCTATCTCTTTGTGTCTCTCTCTGACAAACCTATAAGCTCTTTTACTCTCCTCTAATTACAGAAAGAGTTTTGCACTCTTGTCTGAATTTTGTTACCAGGATGGGACATATATTCCATGCGTGTATCAGCGATGCTCACTTAATTACATGCCAGATTTTAAAATAATCAAATGTGCACATAGAAATAGTCTATAGAGAAAGTCATGTGTATGTAACGGTGTGTGTACACTTACCATTATCAGCACTCTTGAGGATTGTCTAACCCCTGAGACTAGGGTCACAGATTAGGGAAGGCCCATGTCTACACCTCTCTCTATTTACAGCTGGCCATCACTCTCACTTTTACCTCTGCCGCAGACTCATTGCCATACTCCTGCTCCTCATAAATCACCCTAAACATAAACAACACTTCAACACTTCTGCCTTGCTGCCCTTCCAGGCTACTTATCCTCACTGCCTCATTGGTCTGCTTTATGTTTCCAAATCTCTTCACTGATATATTAAATAAAACATAACAAAGAAATCAACACAGCTAATTCCAGTTCGCCTTCTGAAAATTTTTTGATTTCTCCCATTGAAAAGAAATGTCTAAAAAAGAACTAATCACCTTCCACTGTCAAAGACAGTAGTGGTGCATTAGACCGATATGGAATGACAATAGCATGTGGCTGAAAATGCTCTTTATTAAGTGAGGTCCACATTAAAAGAGTTATATTAAGCTTGCTAGGCATGGACAACAGTTTGGCTCAGTGTGGAGTCAATAAGAGCCTGTCTGTCCTCATGGCAGCAGCAGTGACAGCTGAACATACCTGCGGGCTGCCCTGCTCTACAGGGATGTAAAACAATACTTTTCTCCACTCGCATTATTGCTGTAAAGGGATAGAGGAAGCCCAGGCTGCATGCCACCGCAGTGCACTCTTCACTGACAACAACATAAATGGCTCTTTGATGGTGGAAGGATCCATATCACATACAAATCTCACATGTAACTTCCAAAGGGATGAGTCACATTTTGGTGGCATCATTACATAGGGCCTTGAAGAGAAGGGGTGCTAAGGATAGCCAGTGTGGGGCAGCAACTTTTATCTCATAATATTATCCATAAAAGGGCCCCTGTAATAAAACACACTGAATTTCTACACAATACAGTAAAGAAAATATTCTTTGGCCTTTACATTGTAGTGTTTTGCTAGTTATAACCCATATCATAAGGATTCATTGGTGTGGGAACCTCTGCAGCACAACTGCGGTACATTTCACTACATGTTGTACTTGAATAACTATGTACATGACAAATAAACCACTTGAACTTGAACAAAAGTACTGTATGAAATATTATTGTGTGCAAAAGTTTGGGCACAACATCTTAATATTTAATACACAGTTACTGTTTTTTGCTGATTTTTAAAGGGAAAAATAAGCCTTTCTGTGCGAAGTTTGCAAGCTCTCCCTGTGTTCGCGTGGGTTTCTGCCGGGTGCCCTGGTTTCCTCCCACAATCCAAAGGCTTGCAGTAGTTTGATTGGATGTTTTAAATTGCTAATAGATGTGTGTGTATGAATGGTTGTCTGTCTATGTGTTGTGTATCCTGGGGGTGTATCCCATTTTAGGCCCGCAGACAGCTGGGATTGGCTCCAGCTTCCCCGCGACCCGGAAAAGTGTAATTTTTAATTACATTTTGCAATTTACAGAGAATGCAGGAGCTTAAAAATATAAAATATAAAAATATTTCCTAAAAATATGGCAGATTTATATTGTTATCCCCCCCCCCCAAAATGATAAACTCACCAAATATATATAAACTGTGCACTAAAATGTAAAGAAAAAATTGTTCTCCAGTTTAGTTGTTCTCTTTGTGCACTCGTATTCACTAGGAAAATCAGCATGATATACCATTTCACAAAGGGGGTTAAACCTTTGCAAATATCTGTATTGCAACTGAACTCCCAATGCTAATCCCTTGGGTCGAATACATTTGCCATTCAAGAGTTTCATGTCACGACAGTTTCAAAAGAAGTCTCATCTTTGCAAAAATGAAACCACTAGATGGATAAGGATGTACAGGGATGAAGTATGCCAAGAGAGTTAGTGATAGATGAATGGTAAGCAGGAGATGAAAGACTTGAAAGCTGAGAAAAGTCAAAAATATCTGATAGCTAAAGGAGGAGTGAGGCACAGGTGTCTCTCCTGGCTCTCTCTCAGCAGCAGTGTTCACATGGTCTTTGAGGCGAGGGGACAGAAATGGAACAGTCAGGGCTCTGTATTCCTCCAAGCTCTTGACAAAGGAGCTGCCGTGCTTGGCACCTCCCTCGTCTGGCATCCTTCCAGAATTCACAGGAGACAGGGCCAGGGAGTGGTCAAGGGGAATAGGGGGGCACATGCTGCAGGCTGTACAGTCAATAGTGACACCATGTAATATGCATTTGGATGTCTATAACATGTGTTTCGCGCATGTAATGAGCACTTATGCCCCCAAGGGTTGCAACATCTCTGCTGTCCAGTGTAATTAGGTGATAAATGGAGATATGACCACCAGAATCATTTATAATATATATATATATATTCAAGATGGCGCCGCAGTGGCAGCCTGTTGCAGCAGCTCCGTTCCTTTTCTTTGATTTTTCCTCTTCATTTCCTTTTATATATATATATATAAAATATAATATATATATAATCTGTATCTTTCTCAGCTGCAGTAGCAAGTTAATTTCCCCAAAAGGGGATCAATAAAGTACTATTCTGTTCTAATCTATTCTATGTATGTATATATGAATATAGTATATGAAGCATGGCAACTACAAAAGACAGGAAACTGAAGAAGTGAGCACACCAAAACCAGTCCAACTTATGTTCTTGTACCCTGTGTTGTATGGAGATGCTCCCTGCTCCCTGGTGAAATGGAATACATTCAATGACCTGTGTATAAAAAAGGCTATTATGTTCATAAAGGGATCTTTCCAAATGTAGATTACATCTGACATCCTTGGTTACCTGGCACATATGTGAAGATCTTTTGCAGGATTTACTGTATTGTGTGAAGAACCATGGATTTATAAGTGTGAAGTTCTGGCATCTTTGTCCTCAAGTGGAAGAATCAGGTGCTCTCTCACGTGGACATGCTCAGCTAACTTAAAAATAACACAGCCGATTTTATTTAAACCCCCCTGGCTTGACCACACGAGACATGTATGGACTCATTGATCCAGTAGGGCCAAAGTCTAAGTCCTCTAATCGGTTTGGGGTTGTGTGGAGGCCATATCTGTTCTTTCATCTCAACACTCTTTGCATTCTTCAGCATAATGGTGTGTCAACAAGACTCTCTGTTAGCAATTAAGATTTATTAGATGTCTAGACACATGCATCAATATGGACTAATTCTGTGGCAGTGAGCTGAATGCTGTAAAAGACGATGCAGTATTTCTTAGATATTGCTTAAGACCAACGCTATCCTGCTGAGACCATGAAGCAGGAAACCACCAGTACTAATAAAGCAAGCTGAGCTCAACCATTTCAAGTAGTTCTGCTACTCTGAGATGGATCAGTGACTTTTGTTTAAACACTAGACCAGTTGTGGGTGGTCAATGTGTTCAATTAAATGTACAAAGAGTTATTAAAATTAAAATGTGCTAAAACTGAAATTACAGTATTAATGTTGACGTGTCAAAGTGCAAATCAATTTAAACTTCCCATTTCCACTTTAAATAGTTCCAAGTGGCTAATTTCATCGTTTTACTCTATAGCTCAACATATTTATAAATGGTACCAGAGGGCAGGTCACTTTGGTAGTGGCTGTTATGAAAATGTACAATTTATATTTCAATTAATATATATTTGCTGATTTAAGGAGAGATAAATTGCATCATATTTATATTTACATCCATGCATTTGACATTCGCTCATATCCAGACAACTTAGGATGCTCCAAGAACTCTCAATGATTACCCAGATGGGAAATTGAACCCCACTTTATAAATATCAATCATGATAATATGGTGATGACTGCTGAATCTGCTGTAGCCTGCTTATACAAGCCAACCTTATAAAAAGTTAGCAAAGTTTTTTTTTAATTGTATTTTATTTAAAAATTCAAATTGGTAATCTTATATTTCTCATTTCCTGTTTTTACAGATGATGGCCAGCCTGAAGGTGAGTAATAAAATGGTTTCAAATGTCTTCCTTTATCTGACTTAAACTGGTTGGTGTAAGTGTGTAAAAGAATGACTGATAGAAAAGTTAACTGTGAATGAAAGAGGCTCCCCGAAGAAGATCAAAAAATTTCTGTCAAAATCAAGCATCACTTGCCTGGTCACCCAAAAGTCATGTAGTAACAGTAATCAGTGATGCACTGAAAAGAGTCAGAATTCTGTTCTTAAATGCCCTTTATTTTTATTTGCCTTTTTTGCATGGTTGCATTGAGTAATGATAAAAGTAATTTATTTATTAATATTTGAATGCTTTGAATTAACCTTTATCAATGTGTTTTGAGTAATACCTGGTAAAGAAAGAAATTTTTATTTTTATTTTATCCACTCTTTCTAATTCTCAACACCCTTGAGAGGTAAAGGTATCTGTATTTTCTATTTTTTGGTCCAATAAAACTGAAAGAAAGCAAATGACAAGTTAAAATATTAGATTTTTTTCAACACTGTTGCAGCCACTCAAAAAATACTGCAGCCTTAAAAAATAAAATTGTGTAATTTTCTTGAAAAGGTTTTGAGCCATTTTCATTCTGCTTAAAATGGCATTTTGACCTTTTTTCTGCTCATTTTGGTTTCAGTCTAGTTTCACTATATAAATGTGCTTATCAGGATTCATCCTGCCAGAGCCTCAACTCTAGTGCTCAAGGCCTAAAATTAACACCAATGACATTGACTATCTAGGTATTTCATTACAAAAGCACCTGTCAGAGAGCCTGATATTTTAAGCAAGTGAACAGTCAGTCCTTGAAGTTGATTTGCTGGAAGCAGGAAAAAATGGGCAAGTGTAAGAGTCTGAGCCACTTTGACAAAGGTCTTGTTGTAGTGGCTAAAGAACTGAACCAGAACATCTCCAAAACAACTGGTCTTGTGGAGTGTTCCAGGTATGCTGAAGTCAGTACCTACCAAAAGTGATTCAAGGAAGGACAACTAGTGATTTAGTGCCATTGTCATGGGCACCCAAGGCTCACTGATGCATGTGGGGAGTGAAGGCTTGCTTGTCTGGTCTAATTCCACAGAAGAGCTACTGCAGTTCAAAAAGTGAATGCTGACACTAATAGAAACATCTCAGAACACACAGCGCGCCACAGTCAGAGCTGTAAAATGGGGACCTACTGAATATTAGGAGCTCTTCGTGTTATGGCTGATTAATGTATAGGGTCAATATAAGAGACACACAAACCTCACGGTACATTTACAAATGAAAGCATATAACTGTGTATATGGGAACCACTTGACAGTGTCTGTATACACGAGTGGTCAGTATAGTGTAAATGTGCAAACACGTCACTGCATTGGTGCTGTTCAGGCCTGCCATGAGTGTAAATGTGCCTAGTTTTCCCTATAATGGAGTGCTGCTGCTGTTTTTAGGTCAGTGATGATGGTAAGAAGCTCTACATTCCAGCAACCTACCACCTGATAGTGGGTTGTTGATTCAGCTGTCACTATTAGCCTATGTGACCATGCCACTGTAATTTGGTGGCCCACCCTAGCACCATTTTAAAGCATCTAGCTGCAGCAGCTAGCTAGTGATTTTGTAGAAAGGAGCAGTGCCTACTCTGATCATGTCCATGGCTTTCTATCCTCAATATCAGTTTGCAAGGTTGCCATTTATACTCAGTGTGAGTCACTTAAGATTAAATGTTAAAGAGGTCAGATAGTTCAAATGACACTGGCATCAAGATGTGCTTTAAAGCAATGGTTTGGGGGAAAAAAACTATTTTAGGCAGTTCACACTACCTACAATACAGTTGATCAGCCAAGAAACACTTGTCAAGTTGTCTAGATGACAATCCAAATGATTTAAATAAAACTACTTTTACCTTGCTTAAACTGCATCCACGTTTTATTAATGTGTCTCAGACTTGTGGATGTGGGCTAGGACACAACATGACTTCACTTAAAAAAAAACATGTAGCCAAACCCTGCAATGTAGCCAAACAGGGTCGGTTCCACCTCAGAAGTATGACAAATTAAATAAATGGATATAATATAACCATCACAAATCTTGAGAAATCTGATCCAAGATCAGTCCTCATTATGACTTTTTGTCTTGGAGATGTATTTCTACAAGAAATGTTTAGGGTGATTGTGTTCTAGTGTTAGCTACACTGTAGCTTTAGTTCTACACTAAACAATAACTGAAAGATATTTAAGCTTTTAAAGCTGATTGACTATATTTAAGATAAGTTGAATATTTTGTTAGTTTTATTTATTTATTTATTTATTTTTCCAAATCATTTCTTTATAGAAGCTGGTGGTTTCAGACAGTCTGTCTGTCCAAAGACCTAGTGACCTGTCTTCATTTGGTCCTTTTCCATGATCATTTCTATGCTAAACTCATGTCAGCTCCATTCTTCCGTGATCACACCTTTTTCTCCAACTCCCAAGGAGAAAAAAAATTCTATATTGCCATCACTTGAGACAGTAACCCTAATCGCTACTTTTTACTGGTACTCTGTAAGGTGTGTGTGTATGTGTGTGTTATACTGAATGCTGTCGTGTCCTGTCTATGTGTGTGTATGCAGTATCATTGTGTCTGTATTATGTCCTGTGTATTGTGCGTTTTTGAGTGTATGTGTGTGTAAGGTGTTTGCCTGTATGCTGAAGCTTCATGCTGTGAAAGTGGCGCTTGCATTCCCGCTGTGTTTGTCACACACTCAGACAATGTTGCACCAGGCACTGGGGAGGCCCTGTCCCCAGCCGAGATTTCTCTTGAGGTGTCTCCGCCAGGTAGGTCTCCCTCTTCCCATTCCTTTTTCATCTTTCCACCTCTTTCTAGCTCACCATAATGTTCACCCGCAGCACTTTTCCCCTCACGTGTGCAAGGGTGTATTTGGTTTTCACTTTGTTTTGTATCACCTTTCACAACCTTTTGATCAATGCTGGTTCAGTATGACTGACCGTAGATGTACAGGCATATACACTCTCACGCACACAGGCTTTTCACATGATTGGCCCTAATACCCAACTGAGGGCTGCATACTGATGCTTTGCTTCAAGGATGGCAAGCCAGCCTTATTTCTGCTTACTTTGCCTGTTTGGACACAGCGGTAATGTCAGTGATGTCACTGTGTGTCAGTGAGCGGAGAATGAGAAGTTGCCCCTGTCAAAAGGTAAAGTATGAATCAGTAAGCACAATATTGCTAAACTCAGGCAATGGTCTGTGTGGGTGTGTTTTAGAACTGGTGAAAAAGTGTAGTGAAAAAGATTTCACCCATCCATCTATCCATCCATCTATACAAGTCTTTACCACAACCAGGTTAGCAGGAGGTGCTGAAGTGTTTCCCAGTGCTCATAGTGTGGAAGACAGTGAAACACCCTGGGTAGATCACCCGGGACAGATTACCAGTCCATTTAAAAGATGAGAACATTAGTAAAACTGTAATTGTTATTGTTTTCATGCAAAGCTGATATCAAATTACCCAGGTTGGGCATTTATGCACACCCCTGGACACATTCTGAGTTTGTGTTATTTTGCTTATTTGGTAGTGGATGTGTCATAGATGTACAATGACTAGATTTGCAGTGAACAGAATAAGATTAATATTCATTCTGTGTCCCACATAAGAGCATTTCAGCATTTCACAAAGCAGGATTTCTTGGTAAGGCCAGATAACGTAATCCCAAAGTCTAAATTTTGTCTAATAGAAACAGAGCCAAGGGACATCATTATTGGACTTTTCTCAACTTTGGGTGTATTTTATTGCGCTAGCTGAGAAATCCTACTGAAAAGGTGAGATTAAATAGCATTTCTCATTTATGCTCTTTTATAAAGATGTACTAAATTACACTTATTAATGACTTAATTTATCTATTCATTTGGGCCTTTATTAATTTATTTTTATTTATTCTGTGGCTTTTTTACCCTAATATATAAATCTGCACTAGATGGACCACTTTGAGCCTGGGTCTCTTAAGGGCCCTGGCCCATGGTCAGTAATCCATTCTGATCCAGTGAAACTCAGAGGATAAAAACAGTTGCAAAACTAGTCATCTTTGCATCTACACCTGGCATGTTGAAAACACCTGTACTGCTATTCTACAGGTGTTTGTGTGTGGGTGTGCCACTGGGCGGTAGGTTTGCTGCTGTAGTTGGCTGTGTTTGCTATGCCTGTGCAGAAGCTGCAGCAGAGGTCAAAGACCCAGAGCCCATAATCACCATGCCAGAGCAAGAGCCAAAAGCACCTGAGATCCTAGAGCCACAGCCAATAGTAACAGAGGTTACCGAGCCACCACCAATAGTGGCAGAGCCTGTAGAGCATGGACAGGTGGAGCCAGAACCCACACAAGGTGTTAAGGTGGTACAAGTGTGTGAGGTTAAAGAGGAGACCCTCATTCACTCCCCTGGTGAGTACTGCTTAGTCTCTGATCTCAGCACATTCAGGGCATGATGCATAACATTTCTGTCACAAAGCAGACTCTCAAAAAACAGCTTTTCCCAAGAGAGGAACCATTTCTGACACAGGTTTGACCTAATGAGCAAGACATGTCAAATACTGTTTTGCATTAAAATAGATTCCCAGTCTGTAAAAAGTAATTCTGCTCTATTTACAGCTCAAAGAGGTTGCTTCTGCCGTGACAGCTATAATATGACCTTCTCTTTGATAAAAACTCATCAATGTTTTTGTTCATTTAAATGTTCTTTTACTGCTCATACTGAGTGTGTAGATCAGATCATTATGTTCTAGAAATTCCCTGTGACATGCCATAACCTCATTTGATTGCAATAAAAGTGATAAGTATAAAAATAATGATGAAATATATAAATAATTAATTAAAGAGAAGAACATAGTTTCTTAACCATTGGACTTCTTGCTATTTTAAGCCAGGACCACAACTTTCTGTATCATGTAGGCAGTGATTTTTTTTAATATACCCCCTTCTTGTTCTTTCTCTCTCTCTCTCTCTCTCTCTCTCTCTCTCTCTCTCTCTCTCTCTTTCTCTCTCTCTCTCTCTCTCTCTATCTATCTATCTCTCTCTCTCTCCCTGTTAAATTTGCATGACAAAAATAGATCTACGACAGTCACCTTAATGTTTATTCTAACACTGTGCTTGCAGCTAAAATTGTTCTATTTAAATGAAATCCTGCTTTATACACCATTGATCTCTATATCTCTATATTTTAGTCCACCCAAAGCCATTATATGACTGCTTTAATTTATCTCATCAGGCCATTTACACATCAATGTATATTCCACTAGAGGATATTATTGAGTGTTTTTTCAGACCCTGATCATAGGATGCTTTGAGTAATACATATTTAATACAATTTAAATACCATATTGTGATGTAATGTAATGTATCACATAAGCAATATTATATTGCTCACCCCTATGGTTTAAAATGAGTCATGAATTATCTTTAGCCATGTAAGCAGTAAACATATTACTTCAGTTTTCTTCATTTTTTCAGGAGTTTTTTTTCATGATCGAAAACAAAGTAATCCAGAGTTAAGAATGTCCAGAAAGCCACTTATAATAATAACAAGGTTATCTCAATGATCTAAAATGATGGGAAATGCTGATCATGATATTTTTCTAAAGCAATATATAGACATATGTAAAAGTTTAGACATCCTTCTCAAATTACATATTTTGTTGATTTTTTTGAGTGCACATCTTTTACAGGAAAAACATAAAATACAGCCTGTGCCAAATTACAGCATCTTTATTTCATATTCATATTATTAACGTTTCCGCCCAAATTTTTGTTTCCTGTAGAGTGGACTTGTTTTTACTTCAAAAATCAGCAAAAAAAAGCCATTCGAGTGTTCAAAGTTTGATGAGGATATGTTAAGAAGGCATAATATTTTATATTGCAGTGTGTCTTTTATGTGTATGAGAGAAAAAGAGAGCGACAGAGAGTGTGTGTAAGAGAGAGAGAGAGAGAGAGAGAGAGAGAGAGAGAGAGAGAGAGAGATAGATAGAGAGAGAGAGAGAAAGAGTGTGAGAGAGAGAGTATTAACTTCCACCAGCCTTGTCCCAATCAGCACCACCTATGAGTGATGCAGTGAAGGCTGCTGATATGGTCCCGATAGTCATGGTGGTCCCCCCTCCTTCCCCCTCCCTCAAAGGTCTGACACTGAGTGAAGTATACTTGTCTGTCTACAGTCACTTTGTGTGTGCTTGTGTAAAAGTACGTTTGCTTGTGTGAGTGTGTATCAGCTTATTCAAATGCGCCTGTGTCTGTGTTGATTGAATGGCTGTGTACCACAATGTGAATTCTGGGTCAGCCTGTGTATGTGCTTTGATATAGGCAACTTTGTTATAGAAGGTTCACTGTGAATGGCACCAATCAAGTCTGTGTGGTAGAAAGCTCTGCTCTGTATGTTACCTTGCTTTTGATACATGTTTAGCCGTTTGGCCATAGATCCCAAATTCATCTTCTTCCATTCACAGCACCATGCAAAAAACACATGCATTGCTATCTGGCCTGGCTGGCCCTTGGACCTGCATGTGTTACAGCAAATACTATGCTGCTGCTTCACAATCACACCCTCTCATATCATATGATATCATATCATACAGCCCTCATTTCTGCTCCATTCTGTGTAAACATGTCTGCAGCCAGACAAATCTGTGTCATGCAAAGGTGTTGGCAAGTGCTATTGTCATTTTTAAAGTTCCACTGTGCAATTGTGTGAATTCACCCTGCCAAATGGGGTCATGTCTCTCATTCTGTCTGCTTATGCATGCTGTGTTGACGCTCTGGTGAATGTGGAACTCAGTGACAGGTGGGTCTGTGTGTCAATTACACCTTTATTGCAGATAAAGATGATGATATCACTGCCAGCACTCCATCACCTCCTCCCCCATCAGGTTGGTAACCATAGCAATTCATCTCTCACATCACTTGCTCTTTGCAGAGGAGTCATGGAAATGGTAGTGGAGCTCTGTTGTATCTAGTGGCACAGAAAGCATCAGTAACAGGCCTGGATTGATCAAACAGAGAAGACGAGAAAGGGACGTATTTTGGCAAGAGCTTAAAGAAAAATTCAGGAAGACTTACTGAAGGCCAGTATTCATAGAGCTCCAATGTACAAGAATAAAGCATTGATGACAACTGGCATAAACCTACAAAAATATTCATAGTTTATTCCAATAAGCATCATTTGTCATAATATTTTCCCAGACGAATTGACTTCAAAATTGATTAAAGCAGCATTTCTGACAACAGTGCTTGTTAGAATAAGCCTTTTATAAATGATAATGCAGAATTAAGTCTGTTGACATAAGTTTACACAGGTGTCATGATGCCTCACGAATACTGATCTTCGGTAAAGTGTTACTGAAAATTCCACTGATATGTCTTAATTTCATGGATAAGATGCAAACAAAGTCATTCAGAGTAGTTTGGAATAAAATGGGTGGTTGTAGAGAAACTTACTCAGAGATCTTTACAGTCGTTGCAGGAACAACAAGTGATGTCAGTATTTAAAATGGAGCCCTTTTATGTGTAATCTAAAATCACCAGTGAATCTACATGTGTCTTCTGAGTTTTTATATATGATGGTTAAATCTAAAAATTAAACAAAAAATTTGCTTCTTGGGGCATTACATTGTCCTAGAATTAGTGCAGTGGACGTTACTGAAAATGAGTAATAAGTTAACTTACTTAACTTATCACTGCATTTAAAAGTATGTAGTTACTAGGGATAGTAAATATTGTGTTACTTGTAAATGTTTACAATAATTTTGTTGTTAATGCATAAATAGCTATACTACAGTCAGTGTAGCTGCGATGAGAAAACTCATTACTGTTAAACACATTATGCACTTTACGTTGTCTTGTTTTCCTGTATGACGCTATTAAAGTAAGTACATTTTTTAAAAAGAAAAAGAAAAAAGCAGCACTACAGTGGCTGTCTGCTTCACGAGTCTTTGTGTGGGCCTGGCCTGCTGAACTGAATGTATTATATTCACTTCCACTTTATGGCTGAAATGTGAGAACAATTTAACAACCATGTTGTAATGATGGTAGACACTTCATAACCCAACTTGAAAGGGATTAGCACTTCAAGTGATCTGAAATCCCAGGTTAGAAATACTTTAGATTTTGAATATTATAAAGAGCAAAACTGTGGAACCTCGAGATAAATATGTATGTGAGCTCTGCAAGTTACAGTTAGCTTAGCATTCCTCATGGACATAATGCACAAAAATAAATAATCAACTGGTCTGAACCTACAGTGTGTTTCTTTAGAAGGAATAATCACTTTTGGCCACTTTTGGCAGTTCTCTTATTAGTATTTTCACAAAACATTTTATTCTAGTAATTGTAACAGCATGATTTAAATTGAAAAGGTAACCAGCTACAGTACTCATTACCACCAAACGTAATCGAAGTAAAGTAATTTGGAAACATTATATGTCTTTGTAACTCATTTCTACGCAACACCCTATGTGCCACTCTGCTATGGAATAATATTTAAAAGTGCATTTTATGCCAAAAGTTCTTATAAAACTATTGTTAAAAAAGAAATTTCAGACATCAGTCTGTCTTTCATAATGTTTTGTGCGGGAGCTTTTAGGTCATTTAATCCAACACCACCTCTGTGAACAATTCTGTCTCAGAAAGTTTCTCTAGGACAGTGCATTTCACAACTAAACATAAATGACTTTTTTTCATCTTAATCATATAATTGTGCAGGGATATTGGTGGAATTCCCCTTTATTAAGGCATTATCCCCTTAATGCTGACTGCTGAATGTATGTACTGTATTCAGGCATACATTCAGTATATGATCACAAATTTCCTACAAGCACAACCTTTATATATGCATATAAAGGTGCAGTTGTGGAAAACATCATACATGCATACATTGCTTACACATGTACACATATCAAAATATTCATAGTGGATGAATATGCATATATGTATGTGTAAGTGTACACATATTTATAATTGGTATGTGTATGTGTCATTACTGAGCACTTCAAGGCTTACCATACTTGTTTTAGGTCTTTGTCACATTTTGATGGGAGTCAGGTGGACAGGAAACTGCTTTAGCCGAGTACTGTTGACAAAACTGAATCATTCATTCACTGGAAGTAATTACCTGTAACAAAAAATAGAAGCAGATGCCAATAATAACACTGTGTTTCCTTTCCAGAGGATGGCAGTATACACAAGAAACTTTCTGTTGATCTACCTAGTAAGAACCCCTTATTATTTAACGTCTGACAATGAAAAGAAGACCCTTAATTAAAGCAATGCCTGGACATGGAAAACTTTAGATGTGTAAAAGTTTATGCGTGATTTGCAATAACAATTCAATTTGGAAGTTGTATGCAGAAGTATAGGTGCCCTTGGTGAAATAATTTTTAACACACTTCTGCACAATTAAATACATAACTGCTGTGTTTTTGCTGAATTTGACCTATTGGGAAGAAAATATAAAATAAAATATGTAATATTATATATGTTAAACTCAGCAAATAAATAGAAAATGTGCACTAAAATTTGCCGAAATTTGAATTTTTAAATTTGTTATTGAATATTTAAATTTCTTATTTTCACACATTTCACTAAAGGTGTCCAAACGTTTGCACATGACTGTACATATAGTAGTTTTTGATTTGGCTTGACCTGTTAATGTCTATGCAACCTCCAACAAAATATATCTGTACGTGAATGCAGTTCTGCCTAAAAGAAACTGTTGTGTAAAATGCATATGAAGACTAGCAAATTAAATACCCAAACAACAAAGCCAAACACGAAGCGAGAGCTAGACAAAGACTGCATCTTCCCCTGATCGCATGCTCTTCCCCTGTGTGAGTGTGTCCACTGCCACGCTGGATTTCGCAGTAACCATAATGTGCTGTAAAAATTTCTCTCTGTCTCTGTTTAGATGATAGCGTCCCCGAATCAGCCATGGGGAGAAAAGACTCAGGTAATCCTTTAGCCATTAAAGCAGCTGCATATGGAAAATATAGACAACATGTGCCCAATGAAACGACCAGATCTGAATACAGAGGTTTTACCAAAGTTCATTTTCCCCGAATGGCCACTTGAATGGAACCTGACTAATGCACTCCATATACAGGTTCATTCGGCCAAAACCAGCATATTTTTGTATGAAAAACAGAGCTTACCTAAAGCATCATAAGGCAAAACTCCACCTTTGCTTGTAGGAAGCTATGGGGCTTTTGGATATTCTCTGCTTTTTCATAAGCCATGGGAAAATGAACAATCTTCTTGAGAGGTAACTGGGAATATAAGAGTGGGCTACCCCTTTTTTGGCAAGACTAAAGATTTCCTGAGGTGAAGACCACCTGAAGCCTTTACAGATGAAAAAGTGGGGTTCAAAGGAAACATTCAAACATCACCATTTATTCCTGCACAGGTTTCACAGGATGTCTTTGGCTATGTTAATCATTTATCTCTTTTTTTCCCCTTTTACAGGTTAATGATTCATAATTGATTGTTGCTAGTGTCGCTTTCCATGTTGCTAAATGCTGTGTTTTCAGCTGGCAGGTGTATGTGTGTATGTGTGTATGTATGACTGAGAGTGTATTTGAGTGCACTATTGTTTTGTCAGAAGAATTATGTCTTACATGTCTGTATATGTGTGAGACTTGGTCTTCTACTAACCATTTCCACTGTTGATGATAATGTTCTGCTCTTTCTATAGTGTGGTCTTTGGGGGAGGGGCAGCCTCCTGAGGACATTGACAAGCAGATAGAAAATCCTCCCCTTTCAACCTTACTGATTGAGAAACCTCAGGGTGGTTCCATCACTGTAGGTTGGTAAACCCAAAGCTTTTAAATCTCGCGGCTGGGTTCCCTTTCCATTGCCGAAACATCTTTTAATAAGTGGCTAAAAGCCTGGTGGAAATGTAATTAAGGAACCCATGCTTCCCAGCGTATCTGTACCTATAGTACTGTGCAAAATGTATTTATATAATTTCCAGTTTAAACAGTCATTAAGTACAAATTGTTCAGTTTTCAGCCTCATGATAAAAAACTTTAATCAACAAAACATACACAGAAATCTCAAATACAATATAATGTGTCCACCTTTGCTGTTATTACAACTTCCTTTTCACGAGATGTGTATTCAATATTCCTTTGCAGACATATCCATGCTACTTGTAAACATCTCCAAAGTTCATCTCCAATCTCAATTACAAATTTACTTCTACAATGTTGAGCTTTTGTAATACTTTACAGTATAGGTGCACAATTAAACATATTTAATACATAAATTTATACTCGTAAGGAAATATTGAAATTGTGATAATAAACAATCTATATTAATGAATAACAGAGCCAAAAGATTGTCTGTACCCAACCATCCTAGCAATATAACTTTGTTGGACTTCCTATTCCAAAACAATAAGCATTAACATAAAGCTGGCCCACTTTTTGCAGTTACAACAGCCTCCGCTCTTGAAAGATTTCAACCGGATTTTGGAGTGTATCTGTGGGAATCTGTGTCCATTCAGTCAATAGAGAACTTCTGAAATCAGGCCATGATATTGTACAAGAAAGCTTCTTTAGCAATCAGTGCTCTAATTCAGCCCAAATACCAGATTAGTTGGTTTGAGGTCAGGGCTGTGTAGATAACTAGAGTTCCTCCACACCATGTGTATATAAACCATAAAGCTAGAATCATATGATTGTCTAAAATGTCATGGTATTCCGTAGCATTAACATCACCCTTCACTGGAGCTAAGGAGTGTAGCCCAAACCCTCAAAAATAATTACAGACCATTATTCCTCCTCTACCAAACTTTATTGTTGACATTATGCATTTAGTTAGGTAGGGTTAGGTAGTGTATCCATCAAGCCTAAATGCATCCATCAGACTGCCAGGGTAGTCAAGTCCTTGGTATTGTGCATAGTGATCTTAGAGTTGTGTGTAGCTGCTCAGCCATGAAACTCCATTTTAAGAAGCTGCTGATGATGTATGGTGCACTAAAGTAGAGAGTGGCAATTAAACACTGACAGATTTGATTTTATGAGTTAGTGTTGGTGACATTTATAAACGTTTCTGTTTTGTTTTTTTTTACACTCAAAAATTAATAACATACTTAATGGCTGAAAAAAATCAGCCTCAGATTTTTTTTTTAATTAAATAAATTAAACTTTATTTATTCTTGTAAATAAAGTTTTCTAAGAGCTATACTCTAAAAAGTTCACATGTTTTAAAGGTGGAGACATTACCTTTATTGCAAAGGTAGAAGCCAAGGACTTGCTTCGTAAACCAACTATCAAGTGGTTCAAAGGCAAATGGATGGATCTAGCCAGCAAGACAGGGAAGCACTTGCAGCTAAAGGAAAGTTTTGACCGCTTCACCAAGGTGATCATACCTACAAGTACCCCAAAACGGGGCCTTGTTCAAAGTCACTTTAGTTAAAATGCTTCTGCCTTTTACTGAGCACATCTGCGCATTTGAACTTGTTGCCACTGCAGATTCACACCTTTGAAATGCATATCATCAAGGCTAAGGAGAACTATGCTGGAAACTACAGATGTGAAGTCACCTATAAGGATAAGTTTGACAGCTGCTCATTTGATCTGGAGGTTAAAGGTTTGTCTGTTCATTCCCAGTGGTTTAAGATTTACCAAGGCAATTTAAGATGGGAATATTTTTAAATAAGTATTTGCCTTGGTGTTTTTTGCAGACGTTCCAGAGGTGTCTCAAAGTATTGACATTCGGTCAGCCTTCAAAAGAAGGTAACATGAGACCCTTCACCTGACATTATTCATTTTTTTCTAGTAAAATGTTTAGGCAAGTGGAAAAAGCCAACAAAGCAGGCTGTGTTGGATAAGTCCTGTGTGTTAAAAAAACATTTCAAGATGTTGACATTTTCTTAGGATAATGAGAAAAAAGTAACACATGGAAATGCATCCATGCGTATTTCTTGATCAATGTGTGAAGCTTGTTGTCATGACAAAGACCTTGATGACTCAGTCATGAAAGTAACTGTGGTCATTTATCTTAAATTTTACTTCTGTAATCCTCCACAAACCTATGTTGGAACATGGTTTGATGATTTACAGCATTGCCATGTTCACAATTAACTAATTCCAAAGATATGCATCAACCCTCCTTCCAACAACAAACTTCTCCCCAGTGATGTGTCAGAAAGCAACGCACACTATCCTGGCTCATAACGTTCTCACAAAATGACTGCAAGGCAGGATTGCAGCATGTGATGTGAGAACGCTGTCATGGGTCTCTTGGGACCACACTTCATAGGCTGTGCACAAACCAGTTCGCTCAGTGCTGTTGACGATGCTCTCAGCAACCAAGCGAAAAGCTTTTGTGTATGCCTCAATCATGCATTAGCTTGGCACTTATGCACAGATTGCAGGCAGAGGCCTTGGATGCGTTGTTTTTTATGTTAGTGTTTGTGACTGTCTTTCTAATGGAATCTCCATTAATCTCTCCTTGTTAACAACAGCAGTGAAGGCCAGGACGATGCAGGAGAGCTTGACTTTAGTGGGCTTCTCAAACATAGGTGAGAACCACAGTTCGCCCCTCAGGGGACCTAGTTCCTTTTTTCTCTTTCTTGCCTTTTCTTTTTTAACCCAACATGGGCGTCCTCTTCTTTTTTCTTTCTTTTCAATTTTATTCAGTAGAGAAGAGACCACAAAAAGAGTTTTTTTTTCTTTACATTTTTAAATATACCATAAAGACTTGGTACATATGTTCAGTACTTGTTTGTTCATGTTGTAAGATACTGTAAGTTAACCAGTAAACACTGTGGGAACCAATGACCCCTGTGGAAATCACCTGTTTGACCACCCAAAGGAGAATTTTTTTTTCTTTTTTCTCTCCACAAAAAAAAATAGTGTTTCTTGGGTTTATGCTTTTTGGTTCTGCTGATCGGTAAATAGAATATAGGAGCCTCCTTTCCTAGAAAATAAATTCCACATTTATTTTGGCTTGTTTCTTCTTCTTCCCCACATATTCAGAAACACCAGGTTAGTACAGAAAAGTAGGTAATTAAGTTAGACCTTACCCTCGGTAAGTACTGTAATCCTATAGCTTACCAAGCATGGATTGTAGCTATCGAAACTGGACAAGCAAGAGTGTTGGCCTACTGTAGTCTGGTAACACTTCATTTAAAGGCAGCATTCATGAAAGCTCCAGAAACACTCAGAAATCATGGAAACTGTCCTTTGTTTTTCAGATATTTCCTTTTAAAGCCTAAATCAGGAAGCATCAGAACAGCTCCACAGTCGCTCTAGCACATGGATTACTAATAGTGTTATGGCAGGGACTCTGGAGTTAATAATAATTGATGCTTATGGTATCAAAGTACCAGGAAATATGACCCTATACAATGTGAATAAGACAATGGCCAAACAGAGCTTGCTGAGGACCCAATGGATAAGTAGATTTCCAAGCACTGATGATGCTAAATGTCTTTGTTGTTGCACAATTAAAAGTAACCCTGTAAAATCGAACGGCTGTGTTTAGGCAGTAGATAGAAGAAAATCTGTATCAAGAAGCAAAGGGTACAGTTTTCCAGTAATTTATGAGTAGTTGGTGGACCACCTCTAAATGAAGCTGCGAAATAGTGTTATCGCTACATTTGAATGTATTACTATCAATTAAAATAAAAATGCAAATTCAGTTGCAAATGTAATCTTCAGTGTTCTTAATGCCTGCCTGAGTATGCGCAGACCTGAAACACGTCTTACAGGAAATGAAAATAATCATTTCATGCTGTTCGCCTCAAATCTTCCAGACATTCAGGAAAAATGTCTGTGAAAGAAAGGCCTGATTGATGTAGACTGTTGATGACTAACTGAACTTCACCTTCTGAAATAACATCCTCAATAACCATGTTATAACACCTCTATTCCTTTTTAATAAACCCTCACCACTAACCCCGATGACTCAGTTGTTTATGAATTTATTCATATAGGAACTCTGCAAAGGGATGGGCGATCTCAGTATATTAAACAGCTTAGATGAGACAGCTGTTCATAAACTGAAGATCATCTTACCTCTCCATCATGGCTTCATATCCACATGATCATGTTTTTACATGAATGAAATTTCCCTTAAGAGATTTGCAATAGTTGACAGTCAGAAGTAGAAGTGATTAATCTTGTCACGAATATTCAGATAATCACCTCTTTCCCACTCACAATATCCCTGTGACATCATCATGCAGAAATGACCCTCTAAATAGAAAGAGAGATTTACAAAGCAAGACTCATGTATTGAGTCTGTTAACAAAACCCTGCATTTGTCCTTTTCATTTTTGGCAAACATCCCATATAACTTTCATGATGAGAGTACCCTGACTGGTACTGAAATGAAATAAATTTGGGTTGATCTCATAGAGCTCTCATTTCTCTTGTATAACAATTCATCCATGACATCAACAGAACCAAGGGACAATATAATAAGTCTTTCTTTTGCCCATCTCTTTGTGTGACATGTGCAGAGGAACTACAGAGGAAGAACTGGTGAAACCAGTAACAGGTCCAAAACTTTGGCCATAAAGCAATAAACATTCTTTTTTAAAACAAGTGTTAGCATCCCTGTTAGCTAGCATCTCAGTTCCTCAGCACATGTTGCAAGAGCATTATAGTGCCTGTTGAGCTGACTGTTTTACTCTGTGGTGCCAGAGAACCCAAGCAAGAGGAAGTACCAGAGGTGGATGTGTGGGAGATCCTGAAAAATGCCCGGCCAGATGAATATGAGAAGATTGCCTTCACCTACGGCATCACTGACCTCCGTGGCTTATTGAGGAGGTTAAAGAAGACAAAGAAGGAGGAGAAGAAAAGTGAAGGTGCACTTATGCTGGACATTTCACCACTTTTCACACTGTTTCAGGGATCTACTGAATGGGATTTTCATGGGAAATTCCATTAGTAGATTTCTGTTTGATTCAAAAAGTTCCTTCATCGTTTGGCTAATTATTGTATCCTGTAGCTTTTGCCAAGAAGTTGGAGCCTGCATATCAGGTGGACAAAGGTGGGAAGATACGATTAGTTGTGGACATGGCTGATCCAACTGTTGATCTGAAATGGTATAAGAATGGCCAGGAAATTCGTCCCACTCCTAAGTAGGTCACTTCTTGTACTAAAGTTCTTTTGTACCATTTTGCTTATTCCCTTCTTTTTCACAAATGAAAGGCATTTTTGGGGTTTCCCCCACAAAATGTGTTTGATTTGTGGGATGGTTTTGCCTGTATCTTGTGCTGCTTCAGGACCCAGTTGTAATGGTTCATGTGAGTTAGTCGGTCTATTAGAACCCGAATGAGTTCTGAAATGGTTCATGGTGCTGTTTTATGATAGCACTTTCTTCCAGACCACATCACAGTGAACCATTACACACTGCTTAAAGATTTAAGTTGTCTTGTACTGGATGCAGAAACTTCCCATGTTAAATGTTTCTAGGCTTACGCATGGGTCCTGAGCTACTTTTGAACTGGAAATGTTGTGTATCACGAGAATAATGATCCTTTGTTATTAACGACAGGTCCTTCATTTAGCAGGAAAAGGCACTACCTCCTTTACAGGACTTTAATGGAGTCTGGCTTTAGAACGGCATCTGTTATTAAATGCAGTTCTGATAGGCTTATGGAGCTGAGACTAACAACAGTGTAATTCAATATTCAGCCTGTATCGCAATAAGACAAATTTCTTAACATTTGGTGATAAAGGTCTAGATCAGTAATCACCAGGCAATGGTGGTTAGGACCTTGCTTTTGTGAACAGAAGGTCACAGGTTTAAGTTTAATGAGGTACACTTGAGCAAGATACTGTCCCCAGGCACTTCTCATAGCTGCCCACTGCTCCACTGGCAATGGGTTAAATGCAGAGGTCACATTTCATTGTGGTGCACTTTGTGTGTTATTGAATGCATTCACAATGACAAAATAAGTCACTTTCATCAACCCTATTTCTGAAGATCTCCCTTCCTGCAGAGTTCACCTATTATAATAATAATAATATTAATAATAATAATAATAATAATAAAGGACAATAAAGGCAATAATTAGATAGGTGGGGTCGACTGAGACTGGAGCTAAAGTCTGCAGAATGGTCGGTCTCTCAGATGATTTGTCATGATAGTGTATTTGCTTAAAAACTGATTCTTTCAATGAATTAAATTCAGAAAACATCCTCATATAGGCTGTTCAAAGCCATGCAACTCTAAAGCCATTTGGGTGGTTAGTGCAAGTTTCTTGCTCTTTATTTCTGATGCTGTCTATTGTCCCAGGGGTTCTACTCTCTCTCTCTCTCTCTCTCTCTCTCTCTCTCTCTCTCTCTCTCTCTCTCTCTATCTATCTATCTATCTATATTTCTATCTATCTATCTATCTATCTATCTATCTATCTATCTATCTATCTATCTATCTATCTATCTATCTATCT
>JBBPDA010000126.1:18895338-18929687 GCA_037974385.1 Arnoldichthys spilopterus
AGGCTTGAAGTACTTCAGTTGTGTGTAATGGATCTAAAATATATGAAAGTCTAATGTTTATCAGTACATTACAGAAACTTTATCACAATATGCTAATTTTTTGAGAAGAACCTGTATATCAAATATATACAAAACACCATTGTACCAGCTGTGATACTTTTTACCTTTGTTACAAAAAATTGTTCTCAGAGGTCTGTGTTTTTTTTTGGTCTGTTTTCTTGCAACATTGCTATTATAGCCCAAAGTGATCTGGATGAAAAACAAGATTACCATCCTAGATGACCCACGCTACCGCATGTTCAGTAACCAGGGTGTTTGTACACTGGAAATCCGAAAGCCCAGTCCATTTGATGGAGGTGTATACACCTGCAAGGCCATCAATGACCTTGGGGAGGCACAGGTGGATTGCAAACTGGAGGTGAAAGGTCAGTATATGTGACATTCCAGACAAATTATGCTCTGTGATGTCAGAAAGCAGATAAGGAGATTATCTGTGCCATTATATACTGCAGCTGAATAACTGGTCTGTTTCATTCCATTTATATGTCTACATACATATATGCCTGCTGTGTTGGATCATTGTTGCTATCATGATGTTGGAGAATTTGAAGAGAATTTGGAAGATTCCAGTCCCATTTAATGATAGACGTGTGTAACATGTTTTTTTTTTTACAGTGAGTAACTGGCCAAATATAATACTTTTGTCTCATTTGTTTAATTGAGTTCTTTTTATCTACTAACAATTGATTTGGAAAGTTCCTATAGGCGGGTGCCACAGTGGTGCAGTGGTTAGCGCTGTCACCTCACAGCAGGAAGGTCCCTGGTTCAATTCCCGGGTTGGTCAAGGGTGCTCTTCTGTGCGGAGTTTGCAAGCTCTCCCTGTGTTCTCGTGGGTTTCCTCCGGGTTCTCTGGTTTTCCTCCCACTGGCTTGCAGTAGGTTGATTGGATACTTTAAAAATTGCCCGTGCTTGTGTGTGTGGGAATGGTTGTCTGTCTATGTGTTGCCCTGCAATGGGTTGGCCTCCTGTCCTGGGTGTACCCTGCCTTAGGCCTGTAGTTAGCTGGAATTGGCTCCAGCTGCCCTGCGACCTGGAACCTGGAAACGGAAGAAGGGTTTAGAAACTAGATGGATGGATGGATAGTTCCTATAGGTATTGAAAAGGTTCATATGTACACTAACATATTGCTTGAAATCTATTACGTTCTGCTGCCTCCTGATAAAACACCACACAAATGAAGTGCAGTGGAACCTTAGGCTTTTCAGAGTTGCTCCACTTTAAAATGTCATAACCTGGTTTTTAATGAATATATCTTCATATAAAAAGTTTGTGTGTTTGTGAGGGTAAAAAAAAAAATCTAAATCCAAAAACAATTTCATCATGTAAAGAGTCACTGCCAACTGTCACACATATTTGTAAAACACCAATGACAGCATCAATACGATGAAACTATATGTTTGGTATATCTTCAGACACAAATGTTTGTAGTGGGCCAAGGTCTTTAGAGGTTTAGCATTTTGTATTTTTAAACATACCTTATTCAGTATCTTAAATAATTAGGGCCTTTCTGAGGTGGTGTTAGAAGAGGATCAAGACTTATCTTTAAATATGAAACTCTTGCCTTAATGTTGTGTGTTGCTTTTTACATCCAGATACAGTAGCTGGACTTTTCGTGGTGATATACATCTGACTTGATTTAGTTGCTCTTTTGCAAAAGGATCCCGGTATCACCCACACTTGTGAGGTTGCTGCAAGCTTTGACCAAAACCCCTTCATCCACAAAAGAAGAAACACTCATAATTTGTCACCTCTCCTAAACTGTGCTCTTAATTTAGGAGTTGTTGTTGTTATTTTAAAATGTACTGTGAATTCTATTGGTCTGCCATACATTTTCACATCACCAACAGATAGAGATGTTTGTCATTACCCGATTTGTACCAGAAACCTGAACCAACGCATGTGCTTACTTTAACTAACTTACATTATTTCCGCTATTGTTTCACATTGCTCTTTTACAGTGTATTTTACTACATGGTTTCAAGTTTAATGACTGACAGGTGTTGTTCATATAACAAAAGGACTTCATATGAAATCATTTTTAAATAATAATAATACATTTTATTTATAGAGCTTTTTACTTTTTTTCAAGGTATATATATATATTTCATGTCAATAAAAAGATAAATTATTTCAAACAAATTTGTAGCAGAGACTGATTAGATAAATGTTTGGAAGACAATAATATGGGATAAATAGGATAATTCATTATATTTACCTAGTGAAAAGCTTCATTTTACTTAAAATGTAGATGAATGAGAGCTGCACAGTAATAGCATTCACATATTTATTTATACTTTTTATTTAATTAATGCCATCAATTAATAACATCAGCTGTAAAAAGTGCTATATAAATAAACTTGACTTGACTTGAATTATGACTGATCTATAACTGACCTAACTGATCATAATAAATTTAAATCCCTACAAAGATCATTCCAAAATTCACAAATTATACCATTTTAGCTTCTCCACTTATCCAAATAAGTGCATGCGACATCCATATCAGGTCTCCTGCTCAAACCGGGCAACGACAAAGTTCCTTGTAGTCTGTGCCTTAATCCTCCATGTTAAATCTGTAATGACTAAGTAAGCGACATGGCCTGACACACACATAACTCCCTCATGTAAACATTGGGTTTAACCCCCTCTTCTCTTCTCTCCCCCCAGTCACCACTCAGGAATAGTGATTGTGTTATTCTCATCTAAGGTAAGCTTTCATATGGTTTTGAACATATGAAGCTTATTTATCTCATTCATTCTGCACCTCTCAATAACCCCTCTGTTACTCTTTTGCTTAAGCATATTAAATATGTTGTGCCTTCAAAGCCTAACATTTCATTTAGTGAATTCCGAACGATGGTGAGAGCTCTGTCCCCATCAGTTTTGTTAATAGGTAGCTGTGTGTAGAGCACAGTTCAGGATTACATGCAAGCTGCACTTTAGGATGCTTTCAGTGTTCTCCCCCTGCATGCTGATGTAGCAAAGCCCTCTGACAGCTGTAGGCTGATATGTGCACATGAGGAGGCATCCTCTGTCTCTAATCACCTGGAAACCAGGGTGTCTGCGCTTCTGTCTCAGAGGACGGTCGGCTGCTTTTGTGATTCCTGTTACCATAGTAACCTGTTGCCTCAATAACATGCCCCACGATGAGGGTGAGTAACCTCGTCCTGATTGGACTCAAGTGTTATTTTTCCAGATGTTGACAACTGCAAGCCTATGGTATTTAAGGTGTGGTGTTGGAGCTGGGCCTCCTATAGCTGAATGGCTGACCTCTAGCCAACTAAGCATTTTACCACAAGCGCAGATAAGACACTGAATGCTAAAACATTCCACTGTCTTCTAGACTTCAAAAAATGCCAAATGAATTGTTAACTTTGTTGATAAGCGTGCAGAGGCAAGATACGATACAGTAGATATGATTGTACTCACAGCTTTAGTGTTTGTGCAGCGCCTGCTCAGTACTGACGTCTTTTTTATGTCCTGACTGTGCTCCTGCTCCCTTTCTCTGTCTGTCTTCAAGTCTTTCTCCAGCTGTTCATTACAAAGCTGCTCCCTTGATATGTGGGAGACGCATTTTGGACTCCGTCCGGCCTGCCATGTTCTGCAGCCTGTCCTTTTTGTCTGTCTGCATGTCTCTCCTCATTCCCAACCCTTGACTCGTTTTGTCTTTATCCCTCAGGAGGCTTTACATTCTTTGAGCTGATGAAGCGCGGAGTTCCCTTACATCTTATTGATAAGTACATGAGCGACACAAAGCCCTCTGAGTCTGAGAAGAAGGGATCTGACTGACGGCTGATACAACCCAGAGCTTTCTCAGTAATCCCTGAGTCCCCATCAATGACGTGTGCGTCCAGTCTTTGGAATGGCATGCAGTGTTCGGACATGGACCTATAGTACCCATAGAAAAACCTGTTCATGACCAGTTGTTTCCGTCAGTCCTGTTTTCATGAAAGACCGCTTTTCACACAGCCCCATTGAAGCTCAGATGCATGTCTGCAGTTGAATTGGACAGTTGCTTCAAAGTACTGAAGATGTAGTATGAAAGACTTTTTAGGGAATTCAGGCGATGAATGGGGTTATGCAGCCAAGCTATTTGTTCAGAATGTAGGCCTAGTGGCTTCCGCTGGATAGGATTTAAAATTTAAATGATGTTGAGTTTTTTTCCTGTTTTGTTTTTGCCAAGTATGTCATCCTCCCTCAAGATATACTGTGGTATATGTTATGAAATAATCATCTATACAAAGTAGCAACAGCATAAATCTTCTCTCTGATAATGAATGTGTTGTATCAGTTAGAAACCAGCCTTTTCTAACTGAAATGGTGCAGAAGATGAACATGTTTGTGTAATGTGTTAAAAAAGATACATTGGTCCATTTAGCATGGTTGATCTGAATAAATGTCACAGTAAGAAAACTTTGTTTTTTGTGTGTGTTTTATTAGAAATCTCTTTTGCCACTAATGCGCTACATTAAGAATGAATAATGGGACTTTTTTGATGAATGATGATGATGATGATGATGATAATAACAATAATAATAATAATAATAATAATAATAATAAAGATAAAGTTAAACTCAAAACTTAAACCTGTTCTGAAAATAATGTTTTGTCTGCTTCAAATTTAGCATATTCCTCAAAGATTATACAATTTAGCTGTTTAAGTTCTGCCTGGTACTGTGAGTTTTGTGAAAAAAACATGGGTACAGTGATACTGTGAGCTAAGAATAGATCTAAAGGCAGTATTTTTACTAAATGTACTAGTAAATGGTCTTACTAAAGTAGATAATATCAATACTATTCTTACTAAAATATATAGTCTGAAAATCCAAAACGTACTAGTGTTCTAATGTCCTAAAATGTACTAGCTAATGCTATATTGTTCTCACTAAAATGTACTAACTACCATTTCATTGTTCTCACTAAAATGTACTTATACTGTTCTCATTAAATATACTAGCTAGTGTTATATTGTTCTTACTAACATGTACTAGCTAATGTTATACTGTACCCACAAAAATGAACTTGCAAGTCTGGCATAGTTTTCAATAAGCTATACTAGCTATGTACTGTAATCTAGTGTTAAACCATTCTTACTAAAATGTACTAGCCAAAACATTATAACTAAAATGTACTAGCTAGTGTTAAACCATTATTCTTAAAATATACTAGCTAGTGTTATATTTTTCCCACTAAAATTAACTAGAAAAACATTGTTTTAATGAGATGTACTAGCTACTCACTAAAATAGACTAGCTAGTGATATATTGTTTACACTTAAATGGACTAGCTAGCGTTAAACCGTTCATACTAAACTGTATCAGCTAGTGTTATACAGATTTTTATTAATTGTACTAGCTAGTGTTACACTGTTTTCACCAAAATGTACTAGCTACTGTTATTTTGCTCTTACTAATATGTACAAGCTAGTGTTATATTGTTTTTACAAAACTACATGAGCTAATGTTATTGTTCTCACTAAAATATACTAGCCAGTATTATATTATTCTCAGTAAAATGTACTACTGTTATACTGTTCTTGCTAAAATGTACTAGCTACTGTTATACTGTTCTTACTAAAATGTACTAGGTAGAGTTATACTGGTCTTACTAAAACGTAGTAGCTATCGCTATACTGTTTTTACTCAAATGTATTAGCTACTGTTATACTGTTCTTAATAAAATGTACTAGCTAATGTTATACTGTTCTTACTAAAATGTACTAGTTACTAGTACTAGTAAAATATATTAGCGACTGTTATGTTGTTCTCAGTAAAATATATTACCTAGAGCTATACTGGCCTAACTAAGCACTAGCCTGTGTTCATACAAAAATGAAATGTCTGAAAGCCTATTTCCACTAATTAAACATGTTTCTCTAATTATGATTTAATATCTCTTAAGGATAGAAAATAAGTCATTTGTCATAATATGTGATCATTATAAGAAATTATTAATTCATTCATTTTGGCATTCTCTTTCATTTGAAATATTATCATTATCTCATCACATTGAATAAGCAGGAATTATGCAGTTATTATAAAATAGTATATCATCATTATTATATAATAAATCATAAGAAATATAGTATACAGAAAATATTTCTCGTTCAAATGTAGTGCTATTACTAAATGGGCTAGCAAGTGTTCTTCTCCTAGCTAGTGCATTAGTCATCCAATTGGAGCAAAGCCCTGACTACGTCTACTTCCGGGCCGCGGCTTCCTTCTCTTCTGGCTTCTCCTGCCAGCCCCCTGAAGAAGCGAGAATCTGCCGCTGCGCTGTTTAGCATGCCTGCTGACACCTAGGCGCCGCGTAGCCCCTTTTCTAGGCGGACAGTTGTAGCGACCCCGAACCGGATTAGTTTTGGCTGTGTGTGCGCTGGCCACGGGCGCCATGCCGCGGTGGCCGTGGCCGGAGCCTCTGTCTGCCGCACAGCTCCGGCGGCTGGAGGAGCACAAGTACAGCGCAACCGGTCGGTCTCTGCTAGAGCCGCCCTGCCAGATCTACTGGAACTGGCTGGTCCAGCAGGTACCAACATGGGTCGCCCCCAACACGCTCACCATTACCGGACTTATCATCAACGTCTTTACAACTGTCATCCTGGTGTATTACTGCCCTACAGGGACGGAGGAGGTAAGAACGGCGTCTCTGGAGCCCACAGTCAGTTAGGCTCTCTGGATCGGCCTGTTTCAGTTCTGAGGGGTGGGGGTGGGTGGGTGTATAAACACAAGTAGCCACATCTTATAATGCTGTTATCTCCACAGAACTGTGGAGTGTTTGTTCACAAAGGTACACTAAGCTCCTGTGATCAGGAAATTTTCTAAATCATCACCTTTTATAACAAACATCTTGTAGACATCATGTGTACCTTTGCATCATAAGTCAGAGCTGTTACTATGTTATTATAGTGATTATTTTGACTATGGGTGAGCGATGATTTGAATTATATGGATATCTGCACATATTTGCTTACAAAAATAATGTTCGCATCAGACAGATGTTTAGATTTGTCTGATTTTTCAACCTTATATTTAATTATGCATTTTTGTGCCTTTTTGTGCTCTTAGAGCAGGTTGTATAGGTGACCCATGAATACTTCCATTTTTTCTCATTATACCTCAGTTTCGATCTTATAGAAATACATGTACATTATACGCAAGTTGTATTTTCCTTATCCAGGTAGATGTAGTCCCAGTTTCTGCCCTTTCAAAACAATATTTTGTATCACATGAGTATGACAGCAGATAAGGTGCTGAAAAAAAACACTGGATACTGGCATCAGCCTACAAATCCCATATTGGTGCATCCTTATGATCACACAAGCAAGTTGTGTTTATTTGCTCTATTGTGGGGAACAGGGATGGGAATCGAGAACTGATTCAGTTGATAACTGGTTTCAAATCTGATCCATCAGAATCATATGCCTTTGAGGTTTTTGATTCCCCTTATGGATGTTGATATGCTTTTTTGACAGTTGTGTATTGCAGAAACAAGTTATTGCAAAGAGGAGCGTTCCAAAGTATGGCTTCATTTCACGAAGAAAGAAGAAAACAGAGCTAATCACAATGTCTGTTAAATGGTTATTCCTGGTAGCAGTGGAAATATCAGCCATTATATGGTTCTATCTGACATTTTTTGTCAAAATTGAGTTATTTACATATTCTTTTTTTTAATGAGAGATTGTTAATGTTATGTGAGGTGTTCTGTGAAGTTTTATGCAATTTTTGACTTTTTATTTAGAAAACAAAATGGTTGTATCATATGTTCATACTGAATGCTAAAACTTTGAAGCTCAATATCTCAAAACTGCTCAGAATGCATATAGAACCTTATAATTCCAAGGGGATGATATGGCGAAACAGCTTTCAGTGCAACATGAGCTAAAATTCCAGGGATTTCATGTTTGACACTATACACATGGGTTCCACTGCTTCCCTACCAAGTGGCAAGCCCATTACCAAGGGTAACAGCAGTAACTTTAGCAGATATTTCTTTGTTACTTTGACTAAGAAAACCTGCATTAAAACATGTCTCTTCAGCCAGCTCTCTACAGCCAGCCACTCCACTCGCTCATCAGCTCAGAACTGTTTATCAGACAGTTTTATATGTTTTTCAATTACATCCTTTGAAAAAATTAACATTGTCATTTCTTTTAACATGTTCCCATGTTATTAAGCAGACATTCTAAACTGTGTTCAGACTCAAAGATAATAAAACCCATTATTAAACCCCATAATTTGACCCAAGCAGAATAGATGACATCGGAATATAATAAAATGTTATTAGTTCCCATCTATAGTGGAAAATCTGCTAAACACGGAGTTATTACGGCTTTACTGCAAGTATAAATTCAGATTATAGATTTTAATTGATTGTGTGTGTGTGTGTGTGTGTGTAAACAACATTACAAAATAGCCCTTGGGATTAAGAAAAAAATGCTTTGTCATCAAACAGCATCATTATGCCGTGTCATCACTTCACATCTAAGGAACTTAGATGTGCTCAACACTCATAATCAGGAAAATCATATGCACACTCATCATTTCTGATGTTCTCTGCACACAGAGTGACCTGGGTTCAGTCTAACCCCGGTTAGTTGGCAGTTAGGTGTGGACATAACCCCTTGCTTATATTGGGATCTGCAGACTTCAACACACAGGCAAAGTCCGGATTGCAATACTCCTAGTTTATTGCCACAAAGATCAGCGAGTTCCTATCACAGGTTAGCCCACCTGTTACTGCAGTAGAGCAGTGTAAGATAAAGCCTAGCCTTTGTCCCCCTTGGCGAAAGGTCTGTGGAATTCTGTGACAGGACAAAGAAATGAGGTCAGCCCTTGTCTAACTAACAATAGCACTGCTATTAGGTGAGGAGGTTACTCAATACAATTGTTGGCAGGATGTAGATGAAATGTGCACCGTAGTTAAATATTAAATAAAATTAGAATACCATACTTATGCATAGTAAATAATATAATAGGCATTTAATAAATAAAGTGAATATGTCCTACTAATATCATTAGGGTACTATGAGTTTTGAAACTAAAATGTAGCATAAATTATTATTATTTAATATGAAGCATTTTATTGGTAAAACAGAAGATATTTACCCTCTGCCATGACTGAGCCAAAGAGAAAGACATTCCCTTATGGTTTTTAGGTATAAGCTCCATTTCCAGAAATGCTGGAAGATTTTGTAAAAATGCAATAAAAACAAAAATTTGCAATTTGTAAAATTCTCTTGAACCTTTTTTAACTGGCAAAAGCACAAAGAAATGAGTAAGAAATGGTTCAGCCGACCAACTAGATTGCATTTTTTAAATTTATAGCGATTTTGAGTTTGACACCTTAAACACACAAAAAAGTTGGGACAGGTCAAGAGTAAAAATAAGAGTGAAAAATTAAAAAGATATTAGTTTTACAGTTTTGTAACATTCCACAATAAGCATTTGAGCTGGTTAGAGGTGAGAGAAGCATGATTGAGTATGGCAAGAGTATCCACCGAAGGCACAGTGTTTCCAAGCAAAGATTGGCAAGTCTTGGCTAGGGCTAAATGATTTGGGAAATTAATCTAATAAGTGATTTTTTTTTACTAGTATTTAGATTTGAATTTAAATGTGATTTTCACATCCAGGCCCCTTTTCACCAAAAATGTCAGTTTTTCAGTTCTGAGGCTTAAACTAAATGTGATGTGGCAAAGCACCAGTTCTCAAGCTCTGCATTGTGTGTGTCATTATTATTGATCTCTCTGAATTCAGTATTGTCAAAAATGTTGTATAATATAGGATGTAATTAAAATTGCATTTTTAATGAAAATAGCACACTTTCAGATTGCAGTTTTGATATAAAAACAATTACCTGTTTAGCCTTAGTCGTGACTCACCACTTTAATCCAAACTTCATGAGAGAATTGGCCATTTCAGTCCTGATTGAAAATGTGACGAATTCAGTCTTAATAAGCAAAGTATTGAATTATGAAAAGCTTGTTATGAAAATATAATGTATTTGTGCTGAATGAAACCCACAGTAAATGTAATATTGTTCTATGGTGTATGTTGTATTAGACTATAGCTATTCACACGCAAGATTATTCTTCCGTAGTGCAAGTCACTGTGGTATAATTTGTGGACTGTTGCCAAGGAACCTGCCATGGGTGAGTGTAACAGTGGATTTCCCTGAAGTGAAGTGAAAATGTTTATTACTAAATAAGCTGCTCAAATTAGCTGCACTAGACAAAAATGCTTTACCGTTGTTTGTAGACAAGTGCTGGCTTGCCTCACAGTCTGGTAGTCAATGAAACATATAGTTTCTCTAAAAACCATGTCTATACTGTACCAAAATAAAAGCTTTTTTGACTTCTAGCAATAGCAGATCAATAGCAGAACCTTAGAACCTTCTTAAGGGCTATGTAGAACCTTTTCTTTTTTTAAATGTACAAGAAGTTCTTCATTATGCAGAGAAACAGTCACATGGTTCTTTGAATGTTCATTGTTCTATACAGACCCATTGTCCTTAAGGGATGATAACGCAGCCAGATAAACACATTTGTCTAGTGGTTTGTGTATTAACAGGTGATTTATGCTGTTTTTTGTCTGTACTTCATTTTGGCCACAAGCTCATGCTGTAATATTAGCCAAACTTCACTGAGAGATGCTGACGTATAAGGAAATTGCCACTGTTTAAGATAAACAAAGAACTTTGTCACTGTCAACCTGTTGAGCATGTTTGTGCTGTTATGCAGCATGTTGAAATGTGACCGGGCTTAATACAAAACACATTTTTATTTTATTTTTTTATATATTAGTTGTTGGGAGTGTGATATACATATACTTGAAGTACTTTTGCTGTGCTATGGGTCATTCCACCTTTATTACACAGAAATAAATGTATTTTGCATGAAACGCTTTACATTACAAAAGCATATACAGATATGGATTTACAGCACCTTAGGATGGAACTCTATGTTCTTTCTGTATTCGTTCTTGAATGTCTCTGTAAACTCTTTTTTTTTTTTTAAAAAGTCATTAAAAACGATGGAAGGAAGCCCCATGAAAAAAGCAGAGCAGATAAAAAGTAACTTTAGAAGCTAAGGTTATTTTGGCTGCTGTTGACCAGTCTGACCTGCTGTAAATGAACACAGGACATGCAAACAGACATGGAAACATATTATTATTGGTGAAGGAAAACCCTTATCAGAGTGAAGTCTTCTTGCTAAAAACAAGTTGTTTACAATTTGGGAACAGCAAAGTGTCATTACTGTCGATTCATGTTTTACATATGACGTATAATGTGTTATCGACTTTTTCTCTCTCCCTGTCCCCTAAACACAAACACAAACACACACATCACTGAAAATCATGTTGTTCACGAACACCCTTTCACTGAATCCACGACAGGGGTCCTGACTCTGCCCCTGATTAATTTGGCTTGGCAGCATCAAGTCAGCTGTTTTAACAAAACTGTTTTTGTTCACGTTGTGTCTGGTTTCGCTTCAACAGTGCATCATACTTTGAGTGCTTACGCTCTTCTGTATCAGCTTGCTTGTTGCTATCATTTCTTTAGAAGTGTGTAAGAAGGCGTAAAACATCTTTTTTTATCCTACACCACTGCCATAACATTAAGACCACCTGCCTAACTTTGTGTAGGTCACCAGAACAGCTCTGGCTGTGGTGCACTGTGTGTTCTGACCCCTTTCTATCAGAGTCATCAATAGGAGCTTGTCTGTGGAATCAGACCAGATGACTTTACTGCCAATGTGCATTAAATTTAACTTTATAGCATTTGACAGACGTTCTTATCCAGAGCAACATACACGGGTGTTTTGTAGTCTGCAAAGAAAAGCTGTTACTCACACCAGTAACCCTAGACTCAAACCTACTCAACTCAGATTCTACCGGAGTTAATTTTATTTTTTACAGAGAAATCTCATTTTTTAAAAATTAATATATATTGTTAGTTCTAAGAAATGTTGTTAGTTAGAGACATTAAGTTTGTGTCCTAAGTGCTTTTTGAAGAGTTGAGCCTTCAGTCATCATTTTTGAGAAGTGGGGGGTCCAGTCAGGTTGCGCGTGATGCTCTAAGATGGTGAGCTGTAATACCTTGTTTGATCATTGCAGCACTTGACCCTGTTGACTGTTCATTGGTTGTCCTTTCTTGGATCACTTTTGGTAGATACTAACCAGTGCATACTGGAAACATCCCACAATGCCGCTTTGGGGATGCTCTGACAAGCCTTTTAGCCATCACAATATAGCTCAGCTCTTCATGTTGGCACTTTTTTCCTGCTTCCAGCACATCAGCTTCAAGAACTGACTGTTCACTTGCTGCCTGATATGTCCTACCCCTCTGACAGGTGCCGTTGTAATGAGATAATGAGATATTTTTAATAAATAGCCAGTGTGAGTGCCTGTTAGCTGATGTAACCGAAATGGTGATGAGTGTTCTCCTCCAGCCTTGTGCTACAGTGTTCAATTATGTTATGTCAGCAGCTGTTAGTAAAGATGAGGTGGCAGATTTTACATTCTCAATAAAAAAAAAAGGCAGTGGTGGTCTAGTGGTTAGGAAACTTTGTGACCTGAAGGTTGCAGGTTCGAGTCCCGGCCCAGGCACTACTGAGGTACCCTTGAGCAAGGTACTGTCCCACTACACTGCTCCCCAGGGCTGTTGGTAGCTGCCCGCTGCTCCACGTGTGCATGTGTGATGGGTTAGATGCAGAGGTCACATTTTGTTGTAGTGCATGAGCGTGTTCACAATGACAAATAGTCGCTTTCACTTTCAACTCCAGCTGTCAGCGGTTGTAAGGTTCTGGCTGATTGGTGTAAAAATGTTCTGCCTAATTTATTCTCCTCCAATCGCTACTTAGAACTCCCCCATCACACGATACCACCAATACTGGGAGAGTGAAGGTGAACACATGCTTCCTCTGACAATGTAAAATCTGCCACCGTGATTGAACACCGTAACACAAGGCTGGAGGAGAACAATCATCGCCATTTCTGTTACATCAGCTAACAGGCACTCAAACTGGCTATCATTGCGCTGAGTGATGAGGGTGGGCAATCTACAATGAAAGCAAAGCCAATTGTGCTGGATGGATAGATGGCTGTGGCACCACTGGGATGATAAGGCACCCGGGGCCTGTGAAATTGTCTGCATTTTATTTTAATTTCGTGTAAATGTGCTGCTTATGTTGCCCACTTTTATAAACTATACTGCTTGATGGAAACAAAAATATTGCAGTTATTATTAATTATAAATATTTATTCAACATTGGTGTATTTTATCTTTTTGTCATTACTTTTTTAGTTTCTGTAATAATGTTTTTCCATTCTCTCTCTCTCTCTCCCTCTCTCCCTCTCTCCCTCTCTCTCTAGGCTCCTGCATGGGCCTTCATTCTCAGCGCCTTAGGTCTCTTTATCTACCAATCACTGGACGCCATTGATGGAAAACAGGCCCGGAGGACCAATAGTAGCTCTGCTCTTGGGGAGCTCTTTGACCATGGGTGTGATGCTGTCTCTACAGGTGGAACTCTTTTCATGCCCTTTAAAGGCTTTAGTCTTTTATCTTCTTTAGTCTCTCTTCTTTCTTTCTTTCTTTCTTTTTTTTCTTTCTCTGTCTTTGTGTCTTTCCTATGATGAATTTTTTGTGTTTTTAGTTTAGTCGTAGATATATTTGGAAATTACTGTACATGTACTTCTTGTAAAGTACTATGCAATAACTAATTTGACTTATTATGCTTCTCTGGTATAAATACCTTTATGATCCGAACAAAACTTTATATCTTCAAATAAAGAAAATGTTTATATCTTACAGTGCAAATTGATAATGATATATGATAAAGATAATGTTTTGAATGTTTTATGAATTACCTTTCACTTGAATGATGTATCTAATATTTTGGTAAATCAGAGTGTTGTATTACATTCAGAAAGTTAAGTGTAATCTCTAAGTAATGTAACGTTAACACTACTAATATGTAAGGTAATATGTAGTTATTATAGTTCTGGGTAGTTATAAGTAAGGGGAGAAAATCTGGACTCAGGGTGTTCAGAGTTGAACAGAGTTAGAGTTTAATCTAAATGCCATTTCACAATACTCAAACTTCAAGTAAAGTATGTGTATAGGACTGCATAAAAAGTTTGTTTGGCCGCTGGTCTTCATTCTTGCTGTCTCCTTCCATTGTTCCAGCCCTGTCCCTTTACTTTTCTCTACAGTGTTTGTTGCTGTGGGAACGTGCATATGTGCTGGAATTGGAACATACCCAAACTGGATGTTCTTCTGCGGCTTTGTTGGCTTGTTCATGTTCTTCTGTGCACACTGGCAGACATATGTGTCCGGAACACTTCGCTTTGGCATGTGAGTACATGAGTCTCAATGATCCAGTACACACTGTTTAACCTGCATGTTATTTACAGCATTGATTGTATAAAGGAATGACATGTGTGTCAATGATATGAACATATGGATAGCAGGAATGCAAAAAAGTTCAGGCACCAAAAAGGGACAAAATTGGCACAAATGAGAGTACTACTACCAGGACATTAGCTCTCTTTGGCCCTTTTGAAGTCACTGACTGTGACTAACTGGGTTTGTCAGTTGTTAGGAGACAACAACTGTGGCTGAGGCTCTAAGACCAGGCTCTTTATTGAAGGAGACTTTGTTAAACTGTTACATTCAAGGTAAAATATTCTACCTACACTATCACTCAAACATTTTAGAAAATCCAGTTTTTCCAGTCTTTCCTGGTAATTTTGTTTACAATGACTTAAAGGGTGCCAAGGTAAGTGGATACAGTGAATAAATACATCATAAAGAAAAAGTTTAGGTCACTGAAAGCTATTATTACAAAACTTGTATAATATAAAATATTTTGTAGATTGCATAGAAAACTGGCTTTCTTCCAGACCTTGAGAAAATAGTTAACTTATACCTCTCCTGCATCAATGGAAGTAAATGAAGCTTGAAGGTTAATGCAAACAATTCTCACAGTAGCCCCAACATCTGCTGATGACTTACAACCCCCACTGTGTTGACAAAGGTAGAGCTGGAACACATTGTTCCTACACACTCTAAAGCATTATTACTACAATAAAATACTGCAGGAAGTAGTACTGTATATCACTATCAGAATGGTGAGGAAAAAGCAATAAACAAAGACAGTAAGATAATGAACCAAAACATAGAAGATTCATTTCATGGAAGAGCAACACAGCCTACAGACTTGCAAAGCTGGTATGGGATGAACTGGTCAGAAGATTAAATTTAATAGTTAAAACTGGAAAAAATGTGTTAAGAAACTTTTGAATTAGTTTATCAATTTCTACTAGTATGATAGCTTTGCTTAGCAGAAATTAGCGTTGTAATGAAGATTCTAGTTTTAATGATCATAGGTTTTAACATTTATGGCTTGAAATGAAGGCCTAGCTATAATAATTTGCCATGGTTTAATTTTAAATTATTTTATTTCATTCTGTTTTCAGTGCTGATGTGACGGAGGTCCAGATTGCCATCATAATCATGTATGTGATGTCAGCCTTTGGAGGAGTGGCTCTTTGGGAGACTACGGTATGTCCCTTCCTGTACATGCACATTCTCTCAAATACACTGTGCACAGTGGCTAGTCAGTTTATTCTGTTACTGTATGACAATCTACTTTCCTGTTAAAATTATTTTGATTTCATTTAAAGGAATGAAATGAACAATATATCTTGGCTGTGAGTGACTTAAAATGGTGAAAGGGTTCAATAAAGTGTTCAGGCCTTGACTACCAAAGTATACCAACCAAGCCCCCTTGACTGCATCAGTTACTAGAATCTTGGTTGACCAGCAGCTCTTTACTTAAGTCTAGGTTTACTTGTGTTTTTTTTTGTAGACTACAAATGCTAAAAGTACAAATGCTTAGTAAATTTTGTCTTCCTCATTATACTATAAATGTATACAGCAAACGTAAATACAGCCTTTCTCTGTATGCTGTAAATGTATAAAGTAAATGTTTATGGAGCCTTTTACTTTTGATTTGTGAAAAAAAAAGGGTAGTGCAAAGGTAATTATGGTTAAGAGCTGTTACCATGGCAACAAGTCACCTGTGGTGATGATCTGGCCCGACTGACAGATAAAGGAGCCACTCAGCTTCTTATTGTGTTAAAGGAAAACTGTGAAAAATCAAAAGTAGTTTTATTTAAATTGTCAATCGTTTTTTTTTTTTGTTTTTTTTCCCCACATAGTTACCTGTGCTAGGCATTAAGTTGCAGACTTTTCCAGTTCTTGGAATTATTGGAGGATTCCTGCTTTCAACCTACAACTACTTCTCTGTCATCTTAAGTGGAGGAGTTGGCAAAAATGGCTCCACTGTGGCAGTAAGTGATCCTGGATTCTTTAGTCAATTGAAAATCTTATAATTACACAGTTTATTTATTCTGATGTCATTTTTAATGACTTTTTAATGTTGCAGTGAGTTTATATCGGGTGAGCAGTTTTAACCTCTTTGGTCTTTTGGTCTTTCTGTCTGTAATAATACTGTTAGAGGTTATTATGTTGGAGAACAGGAATTTGACAAGATCATGATTACCAGCCCTAAAGCTTCCACTGACGGCAGTAGAGGTTTTTATTAAAACAGGACTTCTCCAGATCAGCAGAGGCTTTGATTTTGCCAGAATTATTTGCATACTCTTGTCTCCTTTAGGACACTAGTGTGTTGTCTCCTGGTCTGCACATTGGTCTCATCCTCACGCTGGCCTTCATGATCTTTAAGAAGTCTTCTAGCCAGCTGTTTGAGCACCATCCATGCCTCTACATCCTTACCTTTGGCATGGTCATTGCCAAGATCTCCAACAAGTTGGTGGTGAGTACTTATGTGGTCAGCCTGGCTAAAATCCATCTCATGTTCTTTGACAAGTCCAGTCTTTGGCCTATGGCTTAGCAGCATATATAGTTCAGGCTTTATTGTTGTGCCGTTTGACACAACACCACTGACCGTAATATTACAGGATAATAATCCAGGGTTATGCGATAAACTCAACCCAAGATCAGTATCAGCGTGTGCAGGCATATGTGAATTGATGTTTCAGAGGAGAAAGAGATTTCTTAGAACCTCTCGGGAAGCCCCGCAGTTCTATTCACTTTAGTTCAGAAGGCTCTTTTAAAGACCCAAGGCTACAGACAAGTTCACGGTTTCACTGAGCTGCCTAATTGGTTGCTTTAAACAATTTCCTAACAGTTTTGTATAATTCTCCCCAGGTGGCCCACATGACCAGGAGTGAACTTCACCTCCAAGACACAGCCTTCATTGGCCCTGGACTGCTCTTCCTCAACCAGTACTTTAACAGCTTTATTGATGAATATGTGGTCCTCTGGATTGCTTTGGTGAGTTGCTGTTATCTGTATGTGTAAACAAGCAATGTAGGTTTATTTGAGCAGCTTGCCTTTTCTAGAAAGCAAAGAGAGATGCTGGGGAATTTTTTTCTTTTCTTTTAGGCCAATAAAACTAAATTCAATGATTTACATGTGATGAGGCAAAGCAAGGAGCACATTGTTTATTGTACTCATTTATATCGTTTACCAATATTGTCTACTGCAATTTTAATATTAAGTTCTCTGACCTGATTTAAGAAAATGTTTAAAAAGTGCCACACTGACATACTTGTGGTCATATTATGCTGTACCACAGGCAAATTGACATGCTACTGTGCATCATACTCCTACTGCGTCTGCTTTTATGCATGTAGACGTCTTTCTAGTAATATAGTAAATAAGTTCACCAATGGAAATTTTTAACTACAGTGGTGCTTGAACCCTTTTTCCAATATTTCCAATTTCCAATATTACTGCATAAATATGACCTAAAAAAGCAGCAGATTTTCATACAAGTCCTAAACGTAGATGAAGAGAAGCCAAATAAAATAAAACTAAAAATACTTGGTCATTAATTTATTAAGGAAAAGTATGCAAAATTACACATTTTGGCAAAAGTATGTGGACCATTTATTGGTAGAATGATTTATGTGCTTAAAGTTGTTGTGTTAATGCATTTCTCTTGATACACATGGACAGACATTTGACATTTTACTTTAGGTTTTGCTGGTACAATTCTAAAATCATTGTTCCATTAATGATGGCCGGCTGTCCTGGCCAGATGCAGCAAAACTGCTCCAAACCATTATATTACTACTACCATGTTTCAGAAAGGGGATAATGTTCTTATGCTGGAATTCTCCAATCCTTGTACTTCTTATTTCAACCAAAAAGATTTTGATTTGGTCTCATGTCATTTTGCAAACTTTAGATTGGCAGAAATATTCTTCTTAGATTGGTGGAATCTATACTCTTTAGAGATGGTTATGTAACATTTTTTTAGCTTGGAAAACAACTCAGAATGTCCTCAGAAATCTACTTCGCTCATGCCATGATTCATTTCCACAAACAAGTTTTTTTTTCATTGCTCACCTGCCTGTTATCCATTGATTGAAAACATGTAACACTCACATTCAACTGTTGACTGTTAATCCTAAAGTTTCACATACTTTTGCGACTCACAGATAAAAGACTGGATCATTTTCAAGTATAACATTTTTGTCTCATTTGTTTAATTGTGGTTTTTATCTACTTTAAGGACTTTAACTTTAAGGTCAAACACAGAAATATAGATAATTCTAATCAGTTTACAAACTCTTAAGGACCACTGTATTTACTGTACATACATGTGTTTTAAATGTAAATGGACAGATGGAACCTAGCTGCCTTCCGAATTCAGCATAACTCACTTTGCTGTGTTGTGATTGGTGTACAGGTCTTGTCGCTGGTGGACCTGACACGGTACTGCACGGGTGTGTGCCTGCAGATTGCCTCCCACCTGCGCATCCGGGTCTTCAGCATCACCCCACAGGGCCACGCCCATAAAGACTGACGTTTTGCCCGGCGGGAGGAGGAAGCAGGGCCAGCCGAGGATGCCGCCCCGCTTCTGGAACCAGAGCAGGAGAGCCAAAACCACAGCAGCCTTGACAGTGTAAAGACCGATGACTAAAAGACCTGAACTGAATCACACTTACACTCTAGCAGATTTTGAGTGAACAACTTATTGCTAAACCAGACTCACAGTTTGCTACACTGGATAAGAGCTAAAAAGTATTACATCTGATCTGACTAGGCTTTTATTATACTTATCATTATTTTAAAATGGAGCAATGCATTAGAATTTAAACAATTGAAAATATTTTAGGAATTATCTTTAAATGTTTTAAAATGTGCTAACCTGATATTAATGATGCCAATTATGTCAGCTGTTTTGAACTTTGTCTAACAGTAATTAAACAAGGGCAGGTCATATAACAAGCTAAAAAACAATTACAGGTTCTTTTTTAAATGCTCCCAATTTTATAATGTAATGATCACAGTAGTTATAAGAAAAAGCTACTGTTGTGTTTGGGTAGATATCATGCAATGCCTGGTGTAATACAACTACCTGCCACTACATTTAATAGTATTTCCATCATGTTATGTTGCCTGTCTGTTTTCTTTAATGCAGCATTTCTATGCATTTGATACCCAAACAGAGAAAGCATATTTTTTAACATTCCATAGGGATGGTGCTGCCCATTTTGTACTTCCAGAATGGTAGTTTAATCCATATTCTTCCCAAAAGCAACAGTAGCCTTCATAAAAATCATTCATGTGATTGTCCAGTGATTATAGCATTTGTATTTATTTATTTCGTCAATTTGGACTGGATTTGGTGTGCAATTACGTCAGGTCTTGAAGAAAAGAGTCATTTTGTGGTTGTGATTGTCAGGGACTGTGGATACTGGCACTGGGATTGTGTGTTTGTGCTAAAAACAGCAAGGACCCTCCTTTTGAGGACCACCCTGCCCCACCAACCTAACGTTTGCCTTTACCATCTCCAATTCCTTCTACACCAAGGAAGGAAGAGCATAGCACCGAGCCGTGCTCAGAAGCATTGGGGAGACAGACGATGAACGTTCAGGGTGCTCCTGTGCCTGTTTGATGGTGCACTAAATCTCACAACACTGCCTGTTTTCAATATCTTCTCCCAAAGGGCTAATTTACAAATAAATTGTATGTGATTTTATGTGTAATACAGCTTTGAGTTGTGATGAGTTATTTGTGTATTGAACTCCTGTTTCATTTTTATGGAAACTGGGCATTGTATGCTATCAAAGATTCCTGCATGTCCTTGAAAGAAGGAAATTCGTACACCTGACCAGTGAGATACTGAAGAATGACTCAAGTTCATTTTGATTGAGCATTAGTATTGACACCAGTCTGCCATCTTCACCTGTGTGAATAAACAAGTGCTTGACTACAATTGGGTGATATCACAGGACATAGTATTAGAGTTCAGTCAAAACAGGAAAAGCACAATTTAAGTAATTTGAACTTAAAAGAAAAACAAACTTGAAATAGCCAATGAAAAACTCTCACCCCTCTTTCTCCTAAAACCATAGCTTTTGAACCCAAGTATTCACTTTTGCCTTATTCCATATAAATTTCAGAGCTTGGAGGTCTTGGACCGCTTGAGTGACAAAAGTCCAAAATTTTATATCACATACAGGCAAAATCATTGCTTATATCTAGTGATCTAGTGAAGTCCGGTATTTCAGCACAGGAGCATGCTTACGTGAAGAGTGCAGCTTTGACCAGATAATGTTTATTCTGTACATTGTTGATTGCACTGAGACTTTTCCTTAATTATAAAATACATAAAACATGGCACCTTTATTACAGAACAGCATCAGTACATTCGACCATACACATATGAATACTTGCTTAATAGATTTACTCTTTTCAAACCCTGAGGGGGGGAATAAAAATACTAAGAGGTCACTTTACTGAGTTACTGATATTGCACATGGCTCAAATGCCACCATAGTGGCTCCCAGGTCAGATTCTGATGTGGTTTCAAAGGAAATGATCAAATGTTTATGAAAACCTCTTCCAATAACCACTAGACGATCAATTTTCAGTGAGAAAAGTTCGAACTATTATAAGCTATCTTGTCCTACCAATGCCTTCCTCTATATTTTTAAACTAAAAAAACGGGTTTAAGCAAGTATTCAAGTTTGCTTGGCCTTGGTATGAGTACTGGATTATACAGTTAAGCAGACTTTGTGCAGATGTATGCCGGATTACTAAGCTTCAAGTAACATCCCAGAATGAAGAATCTACACAAAGGATATTATTCAGAAAAACAGAGTGATAGCAGGCCTTGGGTGGCACTTTCATCTATACACCTGTAGCTGACCCAGCAAACAAGGTTAGCAAGGCAGCAAAGTGCACATACAGCTGATCAGGCTTGATCTGCAGGTTCATGTTCGTCGATTTCACCTGGATTCATTGAGACAAACTTGCGATTGTTGTCTGAGAAGCATGGAAATACAGTCAAATTTAGATGTGAAAAGACAATTACACTTTTAAAAAGACTCCCATTTCATTCCATTCCATAGCTGCAAGGGAAAAAAACAAAAGCAGACACCCATGTAAATGTGGCCCACAACTTGCTGGAAAGATGTAGGCCAAAGTGGTGATACAGAATCAAATGTACAGCATGCTGGGAAAATTTCTCAATTTCGTACCTGACACAAACACATATGGCTTCAGGCTACAATCATGGACCTCATAAACGTGCAATAAAGAGAACAAAATAAAGACAGAAAGATTTAAAGAAAGCTTGCCATATTAATTTGCGCAGTTATTTTCAAACTGGTCTTCAGCGCCCCCCAAGATTTCTACATTTTTGCTCCAAACTTCCAACTCACAAAGATGTCTAGGGAGGCTCTGAGGACTGATTTAAGAACCACTGGATAAGTGGCCAGACAATCAAAAATCTTCCTTTACGTTTCGATTGTGCTGCATTTATCGATTCTATAAAAAGAAAGAAAGGCAGATAAAGACATTAGCTTAAAGACTAATGAACAAAGCAGGAGTGACCGATCTATTCCACTAAAGGCCGGAGTGGTTGCAGGTTTTCATCCTGCGAACACCTCACTAACTGCTGTAAGACTGAGATGAAGTAAATAAACAACTCTCAGAAACAGAATCCAGTGGTCTCCTGCTTGGCTGGAATAATGAAAATCTGCAGTCACACCTGCCCTTTTGCGGACAAGACTGGACATCCTGAAGTAGAGGGCAGTTCCAGCAGTGCATCTGAAGTTCCCCAGCTTCATTCATTCTAGAGGCAAGGCACTGGTATGCAGTACAGGGAGAAAGCTTGGGCAGAGAGACAGCAACAGTAAAGACAAAAAAAAAATCATTTAAACCTCAGTCCCTCCATAACTATTATCCCTTCATCAATTTAAAATCCTATCATCAAAGGGTTGTGACCCAAACAGAGAATGCAGTGTGACATTCAGTACAGAACTGTCTTGTTCACAGAAATCCACTGAGACCAGGACAGTCAATCACAGAAGACAGAGTCAAGTGGAATGTTTCTGTTCTTCTGCGCTTCAGTGAAAAATGCAGTTCACTCCATGCACAGTAGTGTCTCACGGTTGCCCTCTTGTGGACCATGAGTGCAAATTTCCACTTCCTTAATCTGTGTTTTTTAGTCTCTCGTGGTACACTTCAGCAGGAAAGTTCATCCAATATTGTCTGTGCTTGTGTTGTGTCACTGTTCTGGGTGGGAGCAAAGGGGTGACTGCCAGGGAAAACAGGTTTGCTCTTGGATCACAAACACACAGAGCACACTCCATATCCTCTAGATCTTTACAGAGAGCAAAAAGAAAGGCAGATGCGAATGAGTTTTGTGCAATGTGCCACATTCCCTTATCTTCATACTCGTTCAGAGCTGCTCTCCTTAGTGACCCGTCGTCTAGGGAAGAACCGCCGCTTAAGCATGATCAGCTATGGGGAGAGAAATACAAGAAATAACATCAAACAGACAAGCCGATTATTTATTACTGTAAATAAATCTGTGACTGTGGTCTGTTTGGATGAAAGTTCTACATTTGCAAGTTCACAACTCACGATGCCTCACCAGTCAAGTAAAGTCAAGTCGAGTAGGCTTTTATTGTCATTTTAACCATATACAGTTCACACAGTACACAGTGAAACAAAACAATGTTCCTCCAGGACCATGGTGCTACATGAGACACAGGACCACAAAAACTACACGACTAACAACATAAAGAGCATTGTGTGCCAATGCATTCTCCAATAACAGCATATGAAAGCTGGCATTAGTGCATCCCAATAAGTATACAGAACTGTGCAAAAAACTTTATACTACAAATTATGTATTATATTAAATGTAAAATATTAACAATATTTGTTTAAAACAAAACAAACAAAAAAAACACTACATATCATTATCATTACATAAATAGAGTCAGACAATAGTTTAAGCACCCCTGCATAAACTATATTTTGTTGAATGCATCTAAGGGAACACACTACTGTACATTTAAATATAAACTTACTGTTTATTTGCTGAATAATTTATATGCATTTTTACTTAAATTGCAAATTTTCTATTTCTGTTTTTGTTTTTCCAATATGTGCAACTGACAAAATACACAGAAATGCACTAAATATGCATTAACATACTTATTTTTACATGTAAAATAAAAAAACATTGCATTTAATTGGGGGCGATGAAAATAATGCATTATTACAGATAAATTCTGAATTTAAACAAGTTATTCACTGCCTGCTTTAGTTAATCAGTCCTTTAATAAAGTTGCCATAGAATGCATTTATTCTCTTTTTTAAATTGTTATTTGATGTTTGGTTGGACAGAAAAATGCCCAGAAGTGATTTTACAGGCTAATTTATAATCTTTGGCCCATGAATGAAAAAGGTTATAAATGGGCTCTGATTGTCTGGAGTACAGTGTGCCACTGCAATAGAAGATGTCTACAGTGATGGAGCATTTAGGCAGAGAACTTTATATGTTTGAGCCTGAATCCAAAAATAATACAAGTATATTATTCTGATCCAATGCCCCCTGACAGTTTGGTTCTTTGGGAAGGGTATTAAAAGGTGCAAGCAACCCCTGCACAGTCTGTCTGTGGTCTGCCATTCTCTGAACTAGCAGCATGGCCAGAACATGCGCTGGACTATGTAATTTTTTAATGTTTGAATTTTGAGTATTAATGAGCCTAAATGTTGTTTAGTAATCTTAGTTTGTTGAGATTTGCCCATTTCAGAGCCTGTTCTGCATTTGCAACTTTATTTGAAGAAGGCATCATTGGTGCTTGATACTCATGTCATGTCAGTGCCATGTACCAAACTTAACTTGTTCAACATTGCGTGGGTAAGCACAGTTTTCCTTTAGGACTGTCACAAACAGATTTTCTCTACACAATTATCATGGCCAAAAGAGATCAAGACAACTAAATTATCAGGATATATGTGTGTGCGCCAATACACTGCCATATTTACACGCAGAGGTTTTTTTTATTTAGGTGTACTACTTTACAGCCGACACTCAGACCGCAAGTAAATCGCACACTAAGATGGTAGACACACCGATATACTTGAGAGCAAAACACATGCAATGAAAAAACGCATACATGCTGTTCCTACGGATATTCTGCACAACTGTCATAACACATCACACATTAAAGCAAAAAAAGCATTTTTCTTTTTTTTTCATTATCATTTTTCATTTTCTTTGGCACCTTTAATTATAATCAGGAGCTGCTGATTTAAACACAATAAAATGTATTGACTGGAATGCAGCAGGAAGTCAGAAACCAAATATATACTATCTTTTACCATGGTCACATTTTACAGTACTAATGTTGATTTGTTTTTAATCTAGTGATATATAATGTTTCATTAGTAAAAAAGCACACTCACGGCTGATGAACGTTTCACGTTCTTGGTTGCCTATGACTTTTGCACAGTACTGTATATATTGTTTAGCTTGTACATTTACCAGTTGTCAATGACCATTTGAAGGCATCATTAAATTATGACACATGAAAACAAAACCAAAAGCTAGTAAAAATCAGCCACTTCGCTTTATGTCTTCATGTCTGTGTTTCGCCTAAGAAAGCAACACTGATTGTCCTTATGCCACTGTAAATATTTGCCTTTGAGCTGTAACTAAAGCTGCTAATGCGTTGACTCATTAAGGAACGTATTTGTCGGCATACGCTGCGGTATGTGCATGTGTACCATACAGAGGGAGAGCAGGAGAGAGACATATCCCCTATGAAGGACTTTGTGATAATGTATCATCTCCAGCTCTGCATTAAGAGTGAGCATTCCAATTCCTATCCCGTCACAGTAGACAGAGTAAGATGTATAGTCCACTAAAAGGTCAGTGGGCTAATTAACCTTTCCATGGATCAACAAGGGAGGAACACAACCCCTCTGCCAAAGATCAAATCACAATGCAGCCATTCCCCATTGGCCTCAAGAATATGCCTGGCACATGTCAATCAGTCATTTCCACTTACCTCATCATTAATAAACCTGTCCAGACAGTTATATAACCACAAAAAGCAATATAACACTATAACAGCATTCTTAGAGAAGCAGTGTATGGGGGGAAAAAAGTAACACAACTGGGACACATTCTAACTCAGTTTAAAGCCACAATGAGGACTCATGAAAGCTTTAAAAGAAATGACACTGACCTGCTCCGCAAAGAAGGAGATGACTGTGAAAACGACTAGCGTCACCAGTACACAGTGTGTCCAGAACTTGAGCTTGTCCCTGTATATTCGCCTGGAAGACAGGTAAACATTTAAACTGTGTTTTAAACTGGTCTTTGAATGTGTAGATAAATCGTTGCTTAGTCAAAGCATGTTCAGTGTCTAAAATTTGTTTCATTAGTTTTGCACCAAAGCTATGAAGCTATCCCCACTATACAGACTTGTGCAAGCAAGTCTCATCACACACTTGAACCACATTCAGTTATAGACTTGTGTACATAATTTCTGGCTCTGGTCTATTTTTATATATAACAGTTTTTTGTAAAATGTGAAATGATATCAGCATAAACAAGTTTATTTGAGATTCCTCAACAAACTTAGCTAGCAACATTAACCTCAGAGCTTTAGTGCAAAAAAGAAGCAAGCATCATATACCACACATTATAGAACTTGATAACTAAATGAGGAATTTGCACAATTTTAAAAGTGTAGTCAGTCAGCCAAACATACAAAGTCCATGGATGGAGATCTGGACCCTGAATCTCTTTGCAATGTTATGAATTGTAGATTGGGGAAGTTTATTTTAAATTTAACACTTTTCTCACAAAGTTTCTTACAAAGTAATGAGCTATGACTTATATTTGCTTGCAGAGATTGAGTGCATGATGAATGCTCTTTTATACCTAATCATAACACCCTCACCTGTTATGAGGTGACCTGCTTATTGTTGAAATTTAAAACGCATCAAATTTAAAATGTGTTTATATTTACAAAACACAATCAAGTTGGCTGGCCAAAGTCATTTTTTGTAATTTTCTCAGTTAAATAAAGCTAATGGACATTTGCCTTATAGCTTCAAAAACTAAAGATGCAAACTTCAGACACCAGATGTCTTGGCTAATCGTAGTTTAGTTTTGGATAAAAATTTACTCTGGCAATTTGATTCTTCTCTGAATTATTCCTGAATAATAATAATATTCCTGAATAATGGGGTAGCTAAGCATTTTAGCACAAGGGCTTGAGCACTGTTCTTCTATTAGTAGCCTCAACTCAGTGACTTTAGCCCTGTTACTGGCAGCGGCCTTCCCTTTGGTCTGAGCATGATGTCATGCAGAAGCCTGCTGGAGGTGAGAGAACGACCAGCTGACACCGCCGGCACGCCGCCATTTGTTCGTCACCCTCCTGTCACCACCTTGTAGGTGTTTGTGAGTGCCAGTGTGTTTGTATGCATGCATGGAGGTGTACAAGCTGGAAACTATGACCGCTGCACATCACCATTCATAACTGGCAAGTCATGCGGCTCTCTGTTACGGCGGAGCTGCTTCAGTGCCATGTGATCTGCCTGGCTGCACCGCAGGACGCCTGGCTATTTCAAGGCTCTGCCCAGCTCTCCCAAAACCTGGGACACAATTCAAAAGCTCCAGGTCTTAACCAGCTGGTCTCCCCAGAGACACAAGCACAAACACATACATTAATGTGCACATAATTGTATTACTATACCTGTAAGGGCTTAACTTTGCATAAGCACTGATTTAGTCTAATTCTAGGCATAAACCGAAATCTTAACCTGTCCAACTTTATTATATTAACTCTTAGAAAGTTAAACGATAATGAAAAGCTGTTGCTATTTTCAAATAACATAGTTAAAGGAATAGCAGGGAAAACAGAAATCAGTTTTTTTTTTTATACTTCTCATAGCTAATACGGCATCCAGCCCTAGCAAGAATGAAAATACAAGCATACATATCCACAGGCAAACACTGCTCAACTACCCTCTTATTCCCAGAATTACCCCTGGTGTTAACAGCTACTGGCCATCCACTCAACTGTGATGACAGCAATTACAATCTACTGTGATTCATAAAGACTGGGAAACAAAGGAGTTAAGAACAAGCATGATTCAGCATATACAATAGATTATAAATAGATGCTGTTGTAACTAGAGTTGCACAGATCATAATTTTTTTATGCCCAACTGCATTTTCTCAAAGCCAAATGGACAGATTTTTACGCCTTTCTTTTTCACATGGATTTTGCACTAAATGAACACGAGACACACTAGAACAATTCCAGTGCAGTAATCTTACATCCAAAATAAATGCTATTATTTGCTATTTATCCATCTTTTTGATTTAAAAGATTCATAGCTTCATCAAACATTAAGAAACAACTGGCTGTTTAACACAATAAATAATGCATAATTATGATACAAAAGGTCAAGGTCAAAAGGTCAAAGGCATTAAAATACAGAAGTCAAAAAAACTAAAACACACCGGCCAAAATCAAACATGACTGACTGGTTGTTTGAAGTCAAAATATGCCTAGTTGGAATCCCTTGTTGTAATACATCTGTTGCTTCGACTCATATAAATACCATATTTTAACTTCTAAAGGTAACACATGATCAGATTTTCTGCGTTTTTTTTTTTTATTGCTTTGACAGTTTGACAGTCATTTTGCTATAATATTTAAATGTAAACGCTAATACAATTGTATAGTAATGAATTACGGTCACATTTGAATTATATTTTGCATAATGAAGTTGTAGTGTGCATTTATTTTTCTTGTGACACAAAATGTCATCAAATTGTCATCAAAATTCATACAATTTTCACCTTTTTATAATAGTCATTTTTCGGTCATTGGAAATCATCAATGTTCAGTCTAAGGTCTTTAGGGACTGTCTCTCTTTGGCTCATTTGAAAAAAACAAACTGCATTCTCATTATCATCACTCTCTCCATCCAGTGCTCCTTCTCTGCACCCTGCCTGGAATGCTAATGCTAATGCTCTCACCACTCCTGAAGCTCTCCCATGTGAAGGAAACGGTTGCGGTATTCTCGGGGCAGCTCAAACTGTGAAGGCAGCGGAAACATGGACTCATAGAAGTCCCTCAGGACAGCTTTTACAGTGCTGGCATCCTTATGGCTATGGTCAATGTTGTCATTCAAACAGATGAACTTCCTACAGGGAAAAGAGCAATGATAAACACTGGATGCAGTGGTATTAACCAACAACAAATGTTCTTGTTCACAATGATTAAACATACTTTAATATGGCCTGCATAACTACATGCACAATGTTAAAGTAAAAGGACCTTAGAAGCACTAAATACACACCTTGGATTCTTCCTTATGTCATCCAGCTGCCCGACCACATGCGACACATTGGTTCGAACCATTTTAAAAGCTATCTCTTCCTCTCCCATAATCTCAAACCTAATCACAGGAGAAGAATTAAGCATCACCAATTGCTTCATCAACTCCTTAACCAGGATATTTTATGTTGTATTAGACCTACTTGTATTTGTTCTGGTCTTTGAAGGCTTTCTGGATCTTTTCTGCAATTGGCTTGCAGTGGACGACCAAACCTTTGGTAACTGGAGGCTGCAGGCAAGAAATAAAAGGTCCATCATTATCCATCAGCCATCTCAAATGGCACAACAGGATGAACTGCACCCTTGGATCTGTATCCATATAGTTTCATTTGTACACTACAGACACTTGTGATGTTAGTACTTTCAAGGCCAATATTGTGTAAATGATTCATTGCCAACATTTGTCCACACTCCACTAACTACCACACAAAAGTAAGGTTCTATATAGCCACTACATCTGTAAGATCCTCTTGGGAAGACCAATTTATAAACACATGAAAGTGAATACGAAACAGTTTGAATGGACGGGAAGAAGGCTTTAATTGGCTCTCTCACCATGCTGGGGTCATAGTAGGTCTCCTGGGTGGGGCTCACCAAGTGGAGCTGACTCTGGTTGGTGGGGAGTGTTTTAGAGCAATTTATTAGCATCTGCTCCAGACCAGTCAGGTCCTGCTCCCAAAAGAACACACAAACACAGGCATAAAACTCCTTAAAATTTAAAACATTCATTTCCGAATCCATCCTTTTAGCAATTAACAGTCTACAATGTTACAATAATGATTTAAAATGGCTGCCTGCAGGATAACATTTTGTTTTGTTTTATATCTCACAGTACTGTGTCCTTAAACACACTGACAACTTAATGACGAGCTATCTGAGTAGGTTAAGATATATATTTATATATATATAAGGCATATATTTCTGAAAAGGATTTAGCTGAATATTAACTTCTAATGTTTGTTAGCAACATTAGCCTCATAGCTTCAGTGCTAACTAAAAAAACTAAACTAAACGAAGAAGCAAACATGTCTTTGTTGCCTACATGTGAGGTAAATGGAAAACTGTAATTTACATTTATTTGCCAAAATACTAAATCAAGCTTGCACCAGCATTTTCCCTCTCTATCGTGGGGCCACTAGTAAGCACCTGCAGACTGAGCGGGAGTTCGTGGATGCGTGTGGCGAGCGTGCGGATCTCTCTGTCCGACAGAACTCCTGAGTGGTCAGTATCAATCTCGTCAAAGACCTGGGAGACGTTGAGTTGCTGCAGAGCGCTCATCAGGAAGTAAAAATAAGAAAAGGCAAACTGCATGTCTTCTGAATGGCGCACGCGATGAGATGAAGTCTTATCAAATTCCTCAGGAAAGCTGATAAACAGAATGACAAAGGGAGGGGAAGTACAACAGATATAGGGACATTCAACATGAATGTTAAACAGAACAACAATTATGATTTCAAAGTACTATGCCAATAATATTTGATAGGGGTGCAACAATGACAGAACAATCTGTATCAATGCATTGATCAAAATAGTGCTGTATGTAAATGTATCAATGTGACATAAAAATCGATGTGTATGTTCATTATGCAATGGGTTTTACTGTGTGTAGTGTTTAGTACAGAGAAGTTGTTTTTGATTATGACTGGACCACTGTATTTTACTTTCAATAATAAAAGGTTATTATAATTATAGTTTGTCTGTGAAATTTCATATTCTAGTATCGAAACAAACTGCATCGCTGCAAATTTTAAGGTACAGGAAATTACAGGATCTTTGGCTTAAATAATTGATGTATGATCGAATAATGATGAATCTTGTGTTTTACACCTCTATTTAATTTCAAGTATTATGATGTGAAAGAGGACAAATGGCTTGGGAAACATACTGTAATGTAATTATTATTAACATTATAATGTATCACTGCACAGCAGTAATTATTATTGGGAAGAATTTAGCTTACCCCTCAAGTTTCATGGGTAATTCAATCAATCGACTTAACTGTTACCCAGAGGTATACAATAGTAAGTTTAGATGCTGGTCTAAAGTTCTGAGTCTGAGTGTGTGTGTTATAATTCTTACATGTCCTGTAGCCCCTGCATGATGAGCCTATCAATCATGTGAGGCATGTGAGCGGGCACTTTGCGGGAAGTAAAACCGAACTGGCCATTCAGAAGCTTGTTGACATAGCGGAGTGAATCAGCAAAAGTGTCTTGCAGTCTCCGGCCAGTCGCGGTACTGTCTGCTTTGTACTCCAGTTCTCTCTCCAGCCGTTCCCTTTCCTGTGGAGAACAACCAATAAACTTTAAATCAAAGGTGTCATTTTGAACGACTTCCTTTGGTGTTTAGATTAGGATGTAGATAAACAAAGCGGGATCCAAAATGGAAAGTTCTACAAAGAACCATTATATCTTTCCTTAGCTAATGTTCTCTCAGGTTCTCTTTGTTAATGAACTAAAAGTAAACTGAAAGTGACTGTGCGTAATTGTGAACTCACTCAAGCACCACAACTAAATGGGACCTCTGCATTTATCCCATCACACATGCACACGTGGAACAGCCGTCAGCGATCAACAGCACCTGGGGAGCAGTGTAGTGGGACCTTGCTCAAAGGTACCTCAGTGGTGCAGGACTTGAACCTGGGAACTTCTCTTCCCAAGGGCAAAGTCATAAGCACTACATCACCACTGCCCTATGGTGCATATGGTCCTAATGTTATAGCTGATTAGTGTTTATTAGACATCTGCTTTTTTCTGCATTTTCTCTAAGCAGAGAGAAATGATTTTTTGCTGGGTTCAATTTGGGCCACAAAATATTAATAAAATGCTGTACTGTGAATTTATTGGCCCATATTCTAATGGCTGCATGCCTTGGATCTTAAAAAAAATAAAACACTAGTCATGTCAAGCCTAATTATTTTTATATGTTTTATCACTTGAATATATCATGACATTTATCAAAACCATCACAGAAAAACATGTGCAACATCTGAAGTATGACCGGATGACTATAATTCATAAACCACTGTAAACTGCTGAATGACCTATTTTTTCATATTTCAGCCTTCTACTAAACTAAAATTAAAAAACGGCAGTAACAATTAAATGATATGCTGTTCAATGATCACTCACCTCCAAGAGATCCTGGAAATATCTGCTCTTCTCCCATGGTAGGAAGCTCCATTCAGGACCTATGTAGTGCTGGAGTTTACGACCCACATGGATCCCCAGCTTATCCTCCCCACCCGGAGCATTAGGTTTCTCCCCATGGGCAATCACCTGGGCCTCTGAATCCCTGCCCTTGCTCCCCACCAGTGTACCAAGCAGTTTGGATGCAGGAGGCTTCTCTGTGCCCATGGATCGTGCCTGGCCAACAAGAGCATGATCTTTCAAAGACTCGTTTTCAATCTTCAATGAAATAAGAGCTTTCTTCTTTTCTGTCATGCTCTGTTTGCCATCTGACTTGGATGCATCTGTATTTCTTTCCACTGCTTTGTCTTTGTCTGTTTTGTCATCTCCAATGTGTATCATGTCCTGAAACGGCCTTAGCAATGTAGCTTTGGAAAAATTGTAGCCTTTCATGGTAATGTCCCCTAGCAGTAGCTTCTCATCCAGTCTCTGCAGCTCATGTCTGACATCCTCAGGCAAAAGAGAAGTGTTTAAAGCAGGGACCTCCACAACAACCTTTTCAGGAGGCTTTTTTCTCACTTTGGGTGCTTGCTGTTCGATTGGGATGTCTGCAAACACAACCTCTGGTTCCAGAGTGGCCACAGTCAGCTTATGCTCCTTATTCTCTTTCTCTTGCATGGAGTCTGATATGTTAGGCTTGGGGAGCTCTCGGGTGTCTACAGCTACAGTGAAGCTCATGATGAACTCCTGGTCACCTGTTCCCTGAAAGGTGAGGTTGTAGTGGATCTTGGTAGCGTTGTAGCCCGGCAGCAGCAGCAGGTGGATGGTCTTCCATTTGTTTGCAACAGATGTGTGACGTACCACAGAATTATCGCTGACCTGGGCCTCTGAGACACGGTTAGCAAAACTGGAGAAGCTAAAGTAGGGCCTCAGCTCTCCCTGAGGCAGGGTGTACAGGGTCTTGTTTCTCTGTAAGATGATACGGTGCAGTTGGCCAAAGTTGTCTGTTGAACAAATAAACATCCAGAAGAGGTAAAAGACTAATAAAGACCAGCATAGACACAGATAAGCACATTCCAAACAGTCAGTTCCATTCAAAATGTTCATGAACATCCACTTTTTGCCTGTATATTTTAATATATATATATAAAATATAAAGGCTGACTTTTTGCATTTTTTTTGTAAAAATCATTTTATAATACTGATTTAAAGCAGAAATTTGGCAAGAAGACAGAAAGAAAGAGGTAACACATGCCTCCTCCTAAATGAATAAATGAATGAATGAATGAATGAATGAATGAATGAATGAGTGGCAGTGGTAGGCTTGCCCTTCTGATCAGAGGACTGCAGGTTCAAGTCCCAGCCCAAACATCACTGAGGTACCCTTGAGCAAGGCACTGTCCTGCTACACTGCTGATAGTTGCCCACTGCTCCACATGTGGATGGGTTAAATGAGCCATGTGATATACATATATACTTGCAGAAGTACTTTCTTTTTTATTTTTCATCTTTCCCTGCCATTTTCTCACTCACCTTGTCCACAGTCTCCCACATCATACCCACAGGCTAGCACGTTACATGCCTGGTCACAGAATTTGTCAGCCAACCAGGAGTTAGCACAACCCTGGTTGCAGAAGGACATGCCCCCCAGGCCTCCTAAACTGCCTGCGAACTGCCAGGGCTGTCCACCTCCGACTACCGAACCTCCAGCTCCACCGCCACCAAAACGACTGCCTCCGGCCGTGCCTGCGGAGTTGTAGAAGAAGAGGCTGAAGTGATTTGTAGATCTTTTATGTTTAAGCTAAGCATGTGCTCTTTCAACAGCAGCTTTAAGAATTTTGGAATGTACAGGAAGGACAAAGATATTACAAAAAATTGAGACATGAGGAGGTTCTTGCTTACCCAAGCAGTCTCCACCATCCCAGTCACAGGCAGAGTTGTTACAGGCCTTGTCACAGTAGCCATCTTTGATCCATGAGCCCGGGCAACCCTCAGCACAATTAGGAACAGGCCAGGTGAGATACACCTATGGAAAGGGCATCATAAAACATTGAATACAAAAACACAGAGGAAACTCCTTTGTTTTAATAATACCCTAAAAAGAGGATTTTATGATGTAAGTTTGCTAGCACAAAGCCCTCTGACCTTCTGGCCCTTAGAGTGGCTGAAGAAATCATCAGGCCACACATCCTTGCCAAACATGACATCATCATTGAGGTATATGAACTTCTGCGAGAGGCCTGGGATGCGATGGATATGTGTTTCAATGGCTGGAGAGCTGAATGTTGGCAGGTGGGACTGGTTCTGAAAAATGTCCTGGGAGGAAAAAGAAACACACACACACACACACACACACACACACACACACACACACACACACACACACACACACACACACACA
>JBBPDA010000126.1:18929787-18956736 GCA_037974385.1 Arnoldichthys spilopterus
GTTAAGACAGGTGTCTTTAATGAGGGTGACTAATTGAGTAGGAGTGTCTAACCACTCTGTGGGAGCCAGAACTCTTAGTGGTTGGTGGGGGTTCAAATACTTATTTCACTCAATGAAATGCAAATCAGTTAATATCTTTTATTTATAGTTATTTTTTCATTTTTCTAGAATTAAAATGATACTGTTCTGAGACTTTTCATTTCTTTGTCATTGGACAAACTTACGAAATCAGCGAGGGATCAAATAATTATTTCCTCCACTGTGTGTATATATATATATATATATATACACATATAACAGTACAAATACTATACTATACTAACTACACTAAATAGCATTAATGTGCAGTATGGACAGACTGTAAAATGCAGTCACAGTACACTGGAAAACTGTAGGTGGTACTGTAGGTGGTGTATACAATGATGCTAGTGCAATAGGAATTGTGCAAATAAAATTAATACTAAAGTGACAGTAAGGGGATTTATTAGGTAGAAAGTGAACAGTCAGTTTTGGAAGTTGATGTGCTGGAAGCAGGAAAAATGGTTGAACGGAACGATCTGAGCAAGTTTGAGAGAGCCTAATTGTGATGGCTACACAACTGAGTCAGAGCATCTCCACAATGGCAGGTCTTGTAGAGTGTTCAAGGTGTGCAGTAGTTAGTACCTAACAAAATATGGTGGTTTTAATGTTATGACTGATCGGTGTGTATGTATATATAAATATAATCTGTGCAAACGTTATAGCACATTTAGTTTTTGTTTTTCTTTTCCCAATGCCCATGTTTAATGCTCCTAAAATGTTACAATAGAAACTGTGAACACAAATTTGCAGTAAATTCCCAGTGGATACTTATTTTATGTAGAAAATCAATAAATTATATAATTTATAAAGGGCTGTTTAAACTATCAGTTGTGTTATTGAAACAATGCTTCAGAACAGAGGTTTTGCCAAGAAGGTTCTTATGCAATAATTTTTCTGAGCTGTGATCTGAACAGATAAATACTGTTAAATAACTCTTAATGATCTCTTTTTGGGACCCATGGAAGTGGAGGAACTGCACAGATTTCACACAATTGCTTTTTACCTAATTTGTTTTGTAAAAATGTTAGTTACACCTTCACCTGCTTTGTGTGGTCATAGTCGTGAAAAACTACATCTGGTAATCTAAGGAAACCCCGTTCAGTCATCTGATCTTACAGGGGTGTTGGGAAATGACACATAATGATACAACTCATTTATTTATGCTATGTGATTTTTCTGACCTGCAGTTTAAGTGAAGAAGGGGCTGTCTTAAGTAACTATGGAATTTCTGCTTCAGTAGTGAAGCATTCACACTTCTCTTTTTGTAGAAAATGAAACAAATTCTCCTCTTTGTGACCCAGCTGGAAGTCAGGCAGTAACAAAGCAAGCTCAGACACACTGGGCAATGAGACATGACCTCAAACTCTAGCTAAAGAATTGAAACTTAAACCACCAGGTGCCTTTCTGTAATCCACAGGGACTGAATTCCCAGTAAGGGCAAGTGCTAAATATCAACTGGCATTTTATTGGAAACATACCTTGTCATTTACCTTTCCAGTTTACAAATAGAGATTGTAGTTCATCTGTTGTGATGCACATGGGTTGTGTGTTTCCCCTTCATTAATGATCAGTTTCTGACCACAGGACTGCTATTGACTGAATATTTTGGGTAGCTAACCACACTCACCACCTTGCCACCCCTATAAGAACCAGGACTGTCCATTTAGCATTTATCTTTTTTTTAGGGTTTGCCACCATGTTTGCCAGATATAAATTTGTGCAGAAGCTGAACGAGAAAACAGGTGGAGTGCCCCCTGCTCTGAACAAAACAGCTCTCTTCTTCGCAACAGTGTCCTGTGTGGGGATGTGTATTGTAGCTACATTTCAGGTTTGTCCACTCACATTAACATTAATATTGATGTTGCCCAGTTTTTCAGATGTAAAGTTAAGAATGACATATTAGTGATTAATGATTGTTTTAAGTAATTCTAATTATTGATTAGGAAGTAACTGGTGATTGTTAACCTACGTAGTTATGGAGAGACTAACTCTAGGGTTAAATCTTATGGTCTACTACCTGGGCATGGGATGGAACTGCCTCTTAAATGGGGTCCATATCATGGAAAAAAAATGTTCTTACTTTTCTAACATTTACACATATTTGCATATACAGCGGTGTATCCCTGCTGTAAGTTATAAGTAATGTTCAGGTTAGACTGCTTTTTGAATAAGCAACTATTCAGGACAGCCAGTAAGAACAAAGGTCATGATATATATACACTTATACAGTAAGTATATTTTTTTTATCTTTCCATTTTTTTTGCCCGGTTTTAGTCGTCTCCAATTCCACCCAGTAGCTAGGACTAGCTGGGAGGGTGGTATCTTTTCAAAACTGCCTCTAACGTAACATCATTGATCGGTGTACACGCTTGGAGGAGAAAGCTAACTACCAGACAGCTAACCTTGCTGGTTAGCATTGTGGTGCTGAGTAAAGGGGGGAGAGGGAGGGCCTGCCTACCCACCCAGAGAGAGCAAAGGCACGATGTCCGTGGAACCACTGGGATAAAAATGATTTGGCCAGCACTCTGAAGCCATAACAACAAATGTTTCAAATACAACTCAGGAAAAAAAACAAATATTGAAAAAATATATATGGGATATGGGTCCTTTAACTAGTTATCTAATATACATAATTCTTACAACAAATGTGCTTATTTACTCTAATGTTCTGTTTCAGGAAACAGAGTTGATGATCGTCCATGATTTAGGTGCTTTACTTTTCTTCATCTCTGGAGTGCTTTACATCATCCTTCAGACTGTAATCTCATATAAGGCCTATCCTTATGGAGCTTCAAAGAGTGTGTGTTATATTCGTGCCATCTTTGCCTTTGTGGCCTTCCTTGCAGTATTTCCAAGTATCCTTCATCTTTTTAATCCATCAAGATTTAATGGCAAACAATTGTTTTACTGTGACAGCAGAATTAGCATTAGGGTTAGCTTCATTAAACGTATACATTTTATATTGGTTAGGCTGTGGGTCTTGCGACCAATGTGTTTTCTTTAACACTCCTCAAGCTATTATTTGTGCAGTGCTTGTGTCAGCCAGGTCAACCAAAATGCACTGGGACACAAGAGACAAGGTAAAGTATGCTCACTTCACCACATGGGCTGAGTAACACTGCAGAAATGTGATAATATTGCTCTTTAGTCTCATTTGAAAACCTGGGGCACAGAACTAGAAAACAAAATATGAAAAAAAACAAAAACACATTTGACACTTTAAGACAGAACTGTATAAAATATTTCCACTCAACTTATTTCAACATATTATAGGAGTGCTTCTAATTAGAGTATTATTTTTTACTAATTTATTCTACTTTTATTACTTTATTAAAGGTAAATATTTATTTTACTGCACAATTCTGAGGAGGCTCCCAGTCCAAGAATGTATTTGCTGGTAATGATGTCACATTGTTACCTGTATAACCTGAACTTAATGCTTTGATGTCTCATCTGTCTCTTTGGTGTCTAGGGCTACAAACTACATTTGGCGAGTACTGTGAGCGAGTGGATAGTTGCTTTCAGTTTTGTCTTTTACTTTTTAACTTATATACAGGAGTTCAAGGTTAGTTCCTGAATGTTCATGTCATTTTAACTAATGTACCATTGGGAACAATAGCCACAGCAGTAATAATTTGCTTAGTCATGCTTAGTTTTCTTAAACCTATAGTCCCAATAAAACAGAAATGTCAAACTTTGGGCCACAGCACTGCAGCAATTAGTGTTTTCACTCTGCATTTAGCCCATGAAAAAGGCCTTGCTACTGGCTAGCTTATGGTTTGAATCAGCTGTGTTTAATACGGGACAGTACTGAAGTGTACCTTGGCCAACAAGGACTGGAGTCCGACACAAAAATACATGAGAATATGCCTGTGACCACGCTCTTATAATCGCATGTAACTGAATCATCATCTTTTTGTCCTTTGCAGCAGTTCACCCTGAAAGTAAATGCTGACTTACTGGAGTTTGCATGACTGCACCATAACTGGGAGACTGGGAGACAGGAATTTATGTGGCACTATTCAAATTGTTTTTTTTTTTTTTAAAAACAAATGTATATTTTTGTACAGATTCCGTAAACATTTTTTTTTTAATTGGTATTTTAAAGCCAAATGTTTTTATAATCATTTCATATAATTTTAAATAATATGCCTTTAATTACAAAGGCCTGATCACAGAATTTAGCACAATGCCAATAAGGTCTTATGTTATTGCTAACAGCTAATGCACTTTAGTCCATGTAACTTCATGTTGTTCAAATGACAACAGTGATCAGCAATAAAAAAAAGTCATGTGATTATCTATTGTGTGTGACCCTTGTATTGTGAAATAAAAGCACATGATTTTTTTCATTACTGGTTAATGACGAAAGAGTCTAGTGGTTACCTTACAGTTCGGTGAACTGATCATTTACCAACATGGACTACAGTTACTTCTGAAGAGGAAGGATCTACTGTGTTACAGGATGACTATGAGAATCCCAAAACCAAAATAAACTGTACTACAAGAATACAGTAGCCTACCAACTTCAATTATAGAGTGATAACATTGACTCAGCATTCTCAACTCATCTGATACAAACTTCTCACTGTACCATACATTTTGTGCCAGTCACCCTGACCCATTATCTGCACATGAAATAATTTCTCTACAACACCATTTATATGAGAAAGTCCTATACAACAGTAAGCAAAATGTCTACATTACTAACAATGGCATTTGAACCATTTGAGGCAGTTAATCCAGTTCTCATCCCAAAGGGTTTTCCACAAATGTTAACCATTTTGTAAGAACTCTTTTGCAAGTCTGCCTCAGCCACATCGAAGGCACATAAGCCACTCATATGAAATTAGTGGCACATGCTTAGTCCAACTGGCAGTGTGCCCGTCTACAGCATAGGCATCTACAATAAGGACATTAACCCTGTTTAATACTAAACATGGTATGAAGTTCATGACTGGCTGTAGCAACAGGACCAATCAGTCACTAAAAGATGATTCACTGCCTGAACTGTCATCCTGTTCTTCGGTCACCTTCTTGCCACAGTCTGGGACAGGGGCATCTGGTGATCTGAGAATGAAATAAAACCTGTCAATCAGAACCACCTGTATGTATATTTAAATGAACTCCTATGCAGAAGAGCCATACAAGCAATAGCTGGTGCTGAAAATACTCACTCTAATAGACTGGGATCCAAACCTTCAAGGACCATTTTGTTTTTTATTGCCATGACCGGAACACCCTTAAGATAAAGAGAAAATAGTAAAAGCTGTTAATGAGGTGGGCTGAAGGCACAATACTGTACAGTTTTTGGAATTTCCCATTATACTTTTTGCTCAGCAACACGAAGGTCATGACGGTCACTCAATTGTACCAGCTCACCCTTGTTCTAAAAGCTTTGGCACGCGCACCTTTAGAAAGTCATCTGCTATTAGCAAGCAGGTGTTCTATTGCTTGAAAAAAAGCTCTTTATGTTTATGTTGTGCTAATTTTATCTGCAAAATCATACAGTTCAAAATAGTCAAGAACTGCAACCATCACTGACCCAATTTTTCAGGTTTAAACAAACAAACAAAAAAAAAACAATGTCATTGACTATAACATCTTTCAATTTAGCTTATTTCAACACCTGGGGCACTAAACACAGAGGACAGATCAAATGCAAGGACATGAGGTTCAAAAGCTGTGCAAAATGTGGAAACACACAGGAAAACATGCATCCAGTGTGAACCACTGCATCCATTTCACCTCACTAATGACATCATTAAGTCTCTACAAGGAATAGCACAAAGTTATTTAATGTTCAAATTAATGCTGTATTACTTAAAAAAGAATACAGAATTCAGCTAATGTATGAGGTTGTGTGTGTGAATGTATATCAGGCATATTACAACAGCATCAATTATGGCTCAACAAATCAGATGTCAGAACCATTACTGTACTTTTAATATCAGAAATAATTAGGTACTAATGGAATTTACTAACAGGAACAGAAGTGTGACGTACCACTTGCACCATTTTGAGATATCTGGCATATCGTGGGTCCTTGGCTACAGTCATCACATTGTCTGCTACTGCCTCTCCTTTGGGCTCCTGAGGGACATCCTGCCCTTGTGTAGGAACCTACAAATAGTAAACAAACTGGCAGTAAATATATGAGCTAAACAATCGGTTAGAAAGGCACTCTACAATACTTTTTAACCTTTTCACCATGGAATTACAGTAACCCCTGCAGTTAATGTTTAGATAGATAAGATAAATAAGATTTTCATTGTAATTGCACAGCCATACTTAGTACAATAGTACAACAAAATTGGAGTACTGTCCATGTCCACACTCAGTGCAAAACTATACCAAACAAGTAAACATATTCAAAGTAAAATGAAAATATGACGACAATAATAAAAGCCGTATAAAAAATACAACATGTGCAAAAGTATAATGTGCAATTGGAAATTTACTAGATGTGCAAAGCAATTGAAAAAGTACAATGTATCTATATGAATGTGTATAATAGAAAGTGCAATATGTGCATATGCACAAAGTGAACAGCGTATAACATTGCACATGACCCATTATCTGCCCATAAAAACTGCACCACTAGTATTTATTTGGGTAAAATGGTAAATATAAATGCAAGCGAGTGTGCCTCAGTTTTTCAACATGGACACATGATTAATGATTAGTAAGCAATATGGTAGACAAAAGGTAGCAATTAATTTTTATCCTGTTTTTTTTTACCCTTTCAGAATCATAAACAGTCAACAACCTAAGAGTTGTGCTTGTTTAACTGCAGTACTACTGAACTCAGCAGTGAGCAACAGACTATGAATTCTACTTTCTGCAGCATTGATTAACATTTTTTATTTGTTTTAAATCTATCTAACAAAGATATTCTTGGAGTTCTGAGCCAGCCATGTCAGTGCTTCTGATATATTGACTTACTTATACAACTCAATCCTGACAAAAACAAGAGAGAAATGTTTCCATTTCAATAAATTTAGGGTTTTGGTGGAGTTTTGCATAAACTTTGCAAAGTCTACCTCAGAAGGAGGTGAAGATCCACTTGAGACTGCTGTACCACTGGATCCCAAAGCTGGCCCATTAGTCTCAGTGGAAGGCCTAAGACTCACTCCATCTACGGTCACATCCTCCAGGCCAGGGATTGAGGACAGCTGAAACAATTGGGGGAAAAAAACCCACTGTGAGTCAAAAGAAGAAATTTTTACAAACATTCTTACTGGTGGGGATGTAGCTCAATGGCAGAGCATATTCTTTGCATGTGTGAGGTCCAGAGTTGAATCCCCTACATCTCCAGGTTAGTAAGCAGTGGTGGCCTACTGTTTAGGGACTTGCCCATGTGATTGAAGGGTCACATGTTCAAATCCTGGCCTAGGTACCACTGACTGTGTGGTTCACTCTGGGTGCTGAGGTGTGTTCACAACTACAAAGTCAAGTATTTACCTTTGCTTCCAAGATGCTGAGTGTTGTTTCAATCTGCTGGATCCGTAACGATATTGTTGCAAGTTTCTGTAAGAAAAAGTCACAACACACAACAGTTAGCATGATGATCTTGCTCTGCAGTTTCTGTTTTAAAGAGCAGTGATCTTGTTCTTTAATCCTAGTCTGGGTGAGGCACAATACTACATAGTTTTTCATAGTTTCCCTGCTGTAGAAACTTGCTAAGATGGTGCTTTGGGGATGCGGTACATTGGTGCAGTGCAAGCACTAAACAGCAGTACTCTGGAACACTGGGAATAATGTGCACAATGAGACCAGGTAACTCTCTGTGGCAGTAGTCCTACTTCCCAATGGTTTATACACACAGAAATAATTAACACATAAATCACACAACAGCTTTAGGCTGGTTATTTTTGGGATTTTTGTGGATTCAAGTTCAGTCAAGTCAAGTATGTGTTTATTGTTATGTCAGCTGTACACACAGTACTCAAAGAAAAAATATTCCTGCATGACCAGCATACAGAACAAAGGCAAAAAGAACACAAGATAACAAGTGCAGGCAGGACTACACTGAGTGCAAGATTATTTAAAAAAAAACACACACACACACACACACACACACACACACACACACACACGAGAGCAAACAATACAGTAGAACAGGACAGCATATAGTGCAGCTGACAAAAGCAGTAACAGTCCTAGTGTGAATGAATACAGTATTGTATTCTGTTATTCTAGCAGCAGATTAATGTGGGTATAAGAAACAAATTACCGTGTTAATATGTCTATAAATTGCAGCAACAGAACAAAAATACATTATATTACATAATGGAATTTATAGTGCGTTTGTTTATGTGGGAGTGGCGGTTCAGGTGTAATTTTGTTGATGGTGAAACCGTTGTTTGTGTTTAGAAGAACTTAACAGTTCTGTTCAGGACAGGGCTGTATTAATGTGAGAAGAAGTACAGCATGAGTGTGGTAAAGTCCAGCTTTGTGCACTAAACCTTCACAACATAACAGACCATGACTCACTAAAGCTAAAGGCAACGTTACCTCCTCACAAACAGTGGAAAACCGGTTGAGGAACCGAACTGTGTGGACAATGAACTGATTGAGGAAAGCGACGATTCTTCTTTGCTGGATGGCAGGAACCTAATAGGGAACATTTAACATTTTTTAAGTGACCAAGAAATAAAGATTATTTTGCAATAGCTGTAAACAAGCTCGCAGCAGCAGCAGGTTCAAGCCGGAGCACAGAAACTCACCTTTGTAAGGTCTACCCCCGAGCCCACAATAGGTAACCCGTCCTCATCCATGGTGAAGACGATTCAAAACGCTTTTTCGACGAGTTTTAAAGATGTCCACGCAGACACGTTTACAGTTTAAATCCTCATCTATTTAATTTCAAGCATCAGCTCTAAACAATCTTCTTCCCTTCCCGTGACTTCACATGTGACACTTTCATCTGCAAAAAACTGAACGCCATAATAAAAGTCCTCAACTTACTGCCTAATAGAAAACGTTGGGCGTGAGTGACGGACAATGAGAAAATGTCATTTTTATACGTATCCTGAAATGTACCCACATTACCCTCTGCCAAACCAGAGACCATGTGGGGTAGCTCATTAATGTCTTATTGAGCATGCTGTTTGCATGTGCACCCAAGTGAAGCATATCGATAGTGAGCTTTTACTTGAAAATCTGAGCCAATGTAAGGGAGCTCTTCTCCCGATTTATCGTCCCAAATCTAACACATGATCCACGAATGACAGTGCTGCCATAAAATGGTACTTCTTTGTAGAGGCACAAATAGGTCCATTGTCCAAACAGCAGAATTCGATTTCTCAGAGAAGCCCATAGGCTGAAGGGGGGCTTTAAGAGCATATGCCTAATTCAGGCAAACTGTAGAAACTGTTTGGTGTGGTAGGGAAATTGCGCCAGGAAGGATATCCCGTCCCAGTTTGAACACCTAGATTACCTTCCACTGAACCACAGCCACCAGTGATGCACGTGACGCTATAAATCAAGCAAGTCATGTATGCACGTTGATGGATAATTGATGAGCAGATAATCTGTGACCTGGCTTAGAGTTCATTCCTGAGGTTCATAACTGTTAATCTGTGTGGCTTAATCAATGTTTGTTGGTGCAGCACATTCACCTCTGAAGATGTGTGCCTTGAGGTTTGACTTTGAGGGAATCCATTCTCAAAACAAAGGTTTCACTTTGGTAACTGGAGGTAATTTCTTTTGTATCTGCTGGGGGGAGATCACTGTACCAGCAACCAAGTTACCTTGCAGAATTTTTCTGGTGCTACAGGTTCAGTGGGATCTTTCAGCCAATGACATCATTGGTGGTACCCAGCTGCAGGAGTCACCCTGTAAAAATCCTTTTAGAGTGTGTTGGTATGTTATTTATTTATATTTATGTCAGTCACTATGAATGTAAAAATGTGCTAGTTACAAATCTTTTTTAATTTAAATAGAACTTATTTAATTACAATTTATATTAAAATTAACATTTATACCCACTCAGAAATTTTTTTTGGACAAGTGCATATACTACTAAGCAGACTAATTGTACTACTGACTGAATTACACATCATACCTTTGTAAGTCTTGCCCTAAGTCCGGCTGTACAAGGAGTATCTACTGTGTGTATTCACAGTGTATTTTTTCCTAGCCCTGGTCCTGAAGGTTCCCCTGCTCTGCAAATATTTAGCTTTCTCTGCTCCCGCCACACCTGATCACAAGTAATCAACTATTTAACTCTCCTGTGTTTAAGTGGGCTTGTCAATAGGGAAAATACTTAAACAAACAAAAAAAAATACTTCAAAATCACACTTTTCACACAAGCACAAATCAAGTTGCCACATTTTTAATAAGCAACCACTGGATAAAAAAGAATATTGTTGACTGCACATTAACAGACTTCCAACATTAATTTAAAAACAAAACAAGCAAATCATTGGCCATTCCTTTTTGAAAGGACAGTCATTGTCAATCAGTTGTTTCAATCAAAACAGTAAGAGCAAAGAGCTCTGAAGTTTAAAAGCATAAAAAAGAAAATCTGTACAATGAATGGAAAAGACAGGCATATAAGACCAAAAGGGTCCAGTGAGTGTGTTTTCATGCCTGAGAAACAATATGGATATTTGGCCTATCCCTCAATCATCCAGAGTGAAGTCAAAGGGCTGAAAACCTGAGCGAAATTGTTTCGTCAGAGCCTCTTCCTCATCTTTGCTGTTTTTACAGTCTCTCCAGTCTGCCCGTGTGGGGATGTTCAACACTGCCTCACTTGCAAGCACTTCCCTGTGGATACACATGCACAATCTTGACTCAAACAGATTCTACAAAATGAATCTTTGTATTCATATGCTTGTCCACTTTCGTTTAAACTGAGAACTTAATCTTTAATGTCTAATAAGAAAAAGCATCATTTGGATCAAGTGGATTATTTATTTTTTTGCCTGACTGTTCCTTTAATGAATGTTACCTGCCGAACTGTAACGGGAAGTTCTTTTTGATGCGATGAAAAAGCTTCTCTCCTGTGTCCAATTCCACATAGAAATAAGGAGTTCCAGGCGGAGCAATCTTAGACAGAAGCAATGGAAAAAGCTGATTAAAAAACCATGAAGACATATATGAATTTCCAATAATTTCCTCATTATCAGAAGGATTTCTTAGTCACTTTGACCTGAAGCAAATGTGGTCTACAATACCAACAGAAACCGACAGAGGTTTTTATCCTCATTTGGATTAAATAGCTAAGAAAGTACTATGGAATTTAATTACACAACACGGTACCTGTTTGAGGTCAGTGTGCTCTGGTATCTCCATCAGCTCCATTTGCTGCTCCTGAGCCTGGACCATAAAAGCTTCTTTAATATCCTCTGTACTACACTTCTCCATGGGCACAGGCACCACCTGAGTTTCAGAGGGATACAAAAGGCTTTCACAGGTTGCAACGGCCAGTGCTAGATTTTATAATTATTAAGGCTATAGTCAGATCTTAGATACCATCACTGTAACGAAGTTGCAAAGACACTGAAGCTCATAATTTACTACAAGACAAAGAACAGGCTTTGGAAAATCTCTGCTCAGATCAAACATGGTGTCACAAGTGAGTGATGTTGATGGTCATCATGGGGAGCAGGTCCCTCAGACAATTTTGTTCACTCAGGACAGACAACATGTGTCTGCTCAGACTTAAACTGATGACTGAGAAATGTAATTGAGCCTACAAGAGGGGATGAAATGGAGCCTTTCAAATCTCCACCTTTCCACCAACATTCCACCAGACTCAAAAATCTTAATGTATGTGGTGCTGCGGGACTGACCTTGGGTCTCAACAGGTCAGTCCATTTGACCAGCAACCACAAATGAGCTATTCCATACCCAGTATACCATATTTTCCAATGGAGCTAAGCAAAATATATTTTAAAATACTTCATTTAAAATAATTCCTTATAATGTTTAATCTCTAAGCATGCTGCAGCAATCAAAAACTGCTTAGTAGAAAGTAGAGTTTCCTTAGCACATGCCTTGGAACAAGGACAGCATTGTAGTGAATTCTTTCTCAACTCTGGATATGATGACATGACATTAGGATCCCAGTATTACAAATACACAAGTGCAGTCACAGGAGGGGAGCACCTGTAATTGAAGGTGTTGGCTGCGGTAGTTCCTCTCAAACACGATGCAGCGCCGACCACGACTCTTGTGGAATTTCCTGACAGCACTTTTGTATTTCTCAAGTTCTTCCACTACATCAGATGGCAGGTCCACCACAGACTGGTAGTGTCCAATGGGCAACAGCAACACATGGTCTGGAGTGAGACAGCCCTTAGCCATAGCCATGTAACACTGTGGAAGAACGAATCATGCTCACTTCAGTCAACTGAATACTCCATACACACCTGATTCAACTCCTCAACTAATACAGCAATATTATCACAGACCGAATTTACAAAAGAAGAAGTTGCAGTGCTTTGCCTGGAAGGAAGACTTTATATGTTTATATGCAGGAGTCAATGACCTTTTGTGGATAAAACTGGGCACCCCTGCTCTACACAAACAGATCTATAAATTAACTGACTAATTCACATGTGTGTCATAGTTCACATCCAAGACCCTACATTAGAGTCAGAATGTGTGCACTGCTGAAACTTACATGTGTCCCTATACTGATGACCAGGTGCTTCTCCACCTCAGGGCTGGCCAAACAGAACCAGCAGGGTCCAGTAGGCTGAGCTAAGTGAAAGAAAAGCGTTAGATTTTGCCAAATAAAGCTGTCTGTAATGCGCAATGGCAAACATTTAAAGCAATGAAAAATGAACTATTATAACAAGAGCATACACTGATCACTCATAACATTAAAAACAGCTGCATAATCCACTAGTGCCAAAACAGACTGTGGTGCACTGTGTGTTTCGGATACCTTTAAAATAAGACCCTGAAAATAGTACCAATAACTGAAAAATGAATTAACAAGATCACACTTGTAAGTACTAACCACTGCATCCAAGGAGCACCCTTACAAGACTTGCTGTTCTGATGTTCTATGAACCAGTTGTCTAGCCATCACAATTTGGCCTTTGTCAAAGTCTCCCAGATCCTTACGCTTGTCCATTTTTCCTACTTCCAACACATCACCTTCAAGAACTGACTGTTCTGCTTGATATATTCCACCACTTGATAGATGCCATTGTAACAAAATAATGAGATAATCAATTGCAATTTACTTCACTGGACCATGGTTTTAATGTTGTAGTTGATCAGTGTATCCGTTTCATGAGGGTCCATGGTTTAGACTTTCACATGATTCTACCTGGGTATTTTCCAGCCTTGACACTACCGAGTACTACGAGTACCCCTGCCTTGCAGATTTTGGTGTTCTGCTCTAACAAACCTGACTCCAATGACTTCTAATTAGCAGGTCCTTCCACACCAAAAAGTTTTTTGCAGGAATACTTCAGGACCCAGGCTGAAAACCCTAATGTCCAGAGTCCTCACTACTGGAGTATGTTACATGTCATTGGACTAAGTACACAGAAGAACAGGGTCAGAGTCTGACTCACGGGGTTTACGGGGCTGTTTAGGTTGGCTGGATCGGTCACCCTCTGACTGCCGCTTCCGACCAGCCCCCTGATTCTGCTGGTCGCGGTGGTGATGCTTCTTCTGTCCCAGATCGAAGAAGAACTGAGACACAGGCTCCTCCTGCTCAACAGGGAGCTTCAATTTTAGTACTTTTGATACCCATAAACAGGGCAAAGCCAATCAATTCAAACACAGCATGCAAAACAAAACTAAATACACTAAAGCCACATTTAAATCCTCTGGAGAAACTGGGCATGAAGAATTCTTCAGGTTTTTTTGGAAGTAGTTTTAAGGACTCCACTATGCACCAGGACAAAAATAACAATGAACAACTATGAAGAAGCTTATGCACATACCTCAGCAACTGCAGAGGGGGAATGTTTTTCCCGCTTTCCCTCTTTCAGAAGTTTCCTGTAAGGGTTCTCTGTGACATCTTGGGGTTGTTTGACCAGCTCCACAGGGTCCATGCTTTTCATCGGGACAATGTTAAATGCATACAAATACTAAGAGAGAACACCAGCAGAACACGGTCATTAAATATCATTACTTAGTCCTGGGGCTACTGAGAAAGGGATGGGCAAAGGTAAACAGCCTACCTTTTTCTTACTGGGGTTGTTAACTGTTGCCAGTGCAATAAATCGACTAACATGCTGTGCATCCTCTTGAAGAACCATATGATTTCTGTACAATAAAAGAGACATGAAAATGTATTTAGGGCAGTTCAGGTAATAAATAATGCAAAAATACTTTAACATCCTGCATGGCCATTAAAGTAGTTTCATTAAATTTTTTTTTTTTTTATATATCTAAAAGTTAGACCTGTATGGTAGTCGTTCATAGTGAATGCCTTCCAGTGAAGCAAAGTGGTAACGAGGCTTCAGCTTTTCTGCAAGATTTGCAATGGAAAAAACTCCACAGAACTTTGTATCAATTTCCTAAAATGAAAGAAAAAGACACTGAACACTGAAAGGACTAAAGACAATGTCTAGTTTAAACATCTACAGCCATACAAGGAAAACATGAGATTTTAACTAGAAAATTCTTACCGGGTTATTCCCATACTGCCACACTCCTCGAGGCCACTGAGAGGTCAGGAGGATGTCCACTCCTTTAAACTTTGAGTTGGACACCAAAGGAGTGAGCAGGGCTGTGAGATCTTTTGCCGAAAAGCAGTGTGCAGGTGCAGGTTCATGCTGAGCCTCTCTGCCACTGACATATGCAATCTGGAGGCCTGAAGCCCCTGTAAAAATACCCTTTCGGCCTGTAATCAAATCCCAGACATGAGTTGTTAAACTGGTTACATATGTTTGATATATGTTTGTTTAAAACAGAAATGCAAAAACCTCCAACCTAAACAGATGATATTTTCAGCCAATTCACAACCATCGGAGCTGGGGAAATACTTCACAGTTTCCTGGCTTGCAGCCCCCAAAATATACGTGTGGATAGGAGCTGAAATGTGAGTAACCGAAAAAAAGAAAGATCTATGAAAAAACTAGGACTCACTTGATATAAAAAGAAAATGGGGGAATAAAAGAGAAATACCCTTCTTAGCACCAGACTTGTATGCTTCCCATTCAGCTTCAGCCTCTGGAGATGTACCAAAGAAGTCACCAGTGCACAATAGCAGCTGCAAATGAAGAGAGTATGTGTGTGTTGCTGGATATTGCTTTTCCAGTTTTTAGACATTCACAGAAACAGACTTACATCAAACTGCCCACTCTTTTTTTGGATCGTGTTCACCCGATTGAACAAAGCATTGATTTTGCCTTCAACATCCCCACAAGCAAGCCTAAAGAAAGAAAAATTATTAAATTATTATAAAGAAAAAAGTAGTACCATTAAAGAAAAAAAAGTCTCCTTTTTGTTGTTTTCATTTTGAGAGACGGTTCCCAACCAAAGTCACAGAAGCGCTTAATCCTACATGTTTTACTCCTTTCCTGATCTCACGCACCTTTAACCCAGGAAAGACTATGTTAAGTAGTTAGCCAGTTGGATGAAGTGGGCTGGGAGCAAAGAGCATTGAGTTTTGTTTTTTTTTTTATCTAAAAGTACTTTATAAAAACAAGAATTATTTTTATAAAGAGGGAAGACTACATACAAATATAATAATTATTTCTTAAAAAATACAAATACATACATTTTATATAACAATTACCATTATAATTAAAACAGCCAAGACAGGCCTACAATCTTCTATGTATACTTAGAAAAACTTGTTTGAATTTGACATACAAATAAAATAAAACGATAGAAAAAACACGAACATCTATATAAAAAGCGTTTTAACGCCGGTAAGAGAAAGACGGGAGAGCGGGGAAGCACGCGTCCTCTCCTGCACGCGCACTACGTCGAACTTTTCTGAGCGCGCGAGGAACCGAACCGAACACATTGAACATGCACCTACACTCTCAGAGGCTTCTCCCCCATGCCGGCGCTCCCAACTTGGATGTAGTAATCGGCTCGGATTTAAATAAAGCTTCAATTTGTTCAGCTGCTGAAATGAAGCTCTTTTTCATTTGGCTTTTGAAAAGCTTTGGCGTCCGCTGACATAATAAATCCCAGCTACACCAGAGCACGACGGTCCTAGACGGAATCAGAAGGTAACATTGTAACAGCAAGGTTTTCCATGAAGGACGACTTTATTCTAAGTAAGTGATACGTAAGAAAACGAATCAAAGGAAAATTAAACAGTGACTGTTACGTATAAAGCTATACAGGGAGCTAAAAGCTTTGCAGCGATAACTAAGAAAGAACACGTTTCTCTACGGAAGACAAATACGGACGCAACCACATAATGTATCGACACAGTCAATAATGCGCAATTCTTTGCAAACTTTCTTACAGCCTAGATATATGCATATGACTCATTTCGTTAGTTTAGTTCCCAGAATATGCTTATACGCGTTTTAAAAAAGTACACATTATTCTTTCTTATTTTGCTAAAGTCAAAAACAGTTAAGATAGATAAAATATCTCTGCGCAAAAGGGCCGCAGAGCATCAGCTTTCACGTTGTGACGTATGAGCAGCGCCAGACCAAAACAGGAAATAATTTAAATAACCGATAATGGTTTGAGAACGCAAAAACATTCTTACATTTTATACACTAAATTCTCTGTATATGACTACACCAGTGGTTCTTAACCCCAGCCACAATGGGCAGAGATCACATGCAACGTGTGGCTATCTTTTCTAAGTCGGAACCCTTATCTGAAACTGATTAAAGAAGAAGATGCTAACGAGCGTTAGCTCGCCATCCAGCGCTTTTCGACAATGCGAACACTTTAAGAGGCAACATGGAGCAAAGCGACAGGTTTTCACGCTTGCTGAGCTTATGTATACCTATAAGAACTTAGCATGAGTCGAGCTTGCAAGCAGACTCGGCCCTGAAGCCGTCGGGCCAGAACATTTCCATATATAGGCTTTGGAAGTGGTAGTGAGCCTCTGCAGTAGCGGAGCTTCAGTGGAAATGTAAACCTGAGCTCCGCCACGAACCAAGTGTATTTTTCGTTCCCATGCCAGAAACAACGAAACCGAAGACGATCATGTCAGCACCCGAGCAAATTATCGAGATCGTTATGGATGACAGGACGTATAACGTGAGTAAGAGCAAGCTGATTGAGAAGAGCGACTACTTTCGTGCCCTGTACAACTCTGGGATGAGAGAGTCCGGGGAAGATTCTGTGCAGCTGCAGGGGCTGAGTGTGCCAGGCCTGGAGCTGGTCCTGGAGTTCATTAACACTTCCAAAGTTCAGGTTGTAAACGAAACACTGGAGGATTTGATCGAGACGGCTTCTTTCCTCCAAGTGACACCGATCCTGAAACTTCTCCTGTCCGAAATTCGCCTGGACAACTGTGTCGAGCTGTTCAAGCTCTCAGAGGTGTATGGAACCCATGACCTGCGGACAGCCTGCCTCAAGTTCATGAGCTGCCACTACCATCCGATGCTGCGTAGGCCGGAGTTTCAGGTCCTGCCAGCTTGTTTGAGAGAGCAGGTCAGAGAAATGCGCATGAGGGGCACCGCCACCTTGGTGGCCATTGGAGACTTTGTGGGCACCTGCCTGGACCTGGCTGACCAGGACGAGCCGTGGTCCATGTTGAGATATGGGGAACTAGAGCAGCGCTGGAAGCCGCTCTCCAACAATTTGCCCCCAGACATGGTCAACGTCAGAGGGTATGGCTCTGCAGTCCTGGATAACTACCTTTTCATTGTTGGCGGGTACAGAATGACAAGTCAAGAGATCTCTGCAGCACATTGCTACAATCCCTGCAAAAATGAATGGAATCATATAGCGCCTCTGAACCAAAAAAGGTATCTATATCACATCTGCTCAGACGCAAATGAATGATTAGAGCGTTCTTAAATAATTGTTTGTCTTTTTGATCTCTACGTGTTGTGTTTGTGCTCAGGGCTAACTTTAAGCTGGTAGCAGTGAGTGGGAAGCTGTATGCAGTGGGCGGTCATTGTTTAGGTACAGTGGAGTGCTACAGTCCTGAGCAGGATTGGTGGACTTGTGTTTCATCCATGCCTGACCCTCTAGCTGAGTTTTCTGCCTGTGAATGCCAGGGCATGATCTACGTCATGGGAGGATACACAGCCAGAGGTGTGTGCAATACATTAACAGAGAGAGAACACACACACAGGAAGTTGTAATATAATGTAATTGTATATCAAATTAGAGTGATCTGAATGTTGAGATTGTCCTTGTCATAACTTTTTACATTTTTAATCTCTCAGAGTGGGTTGCACATGCAATAGGGTGGCAATCAAATCACAAAAAACAAATCATCTGTTGTGAACATGCCTACTGACCTCTTACAGTGGTGCCTATTAGAATCTGGTGTAAGAACTAAGAAAACCCCATACTAAGGACAGGAAGTCTTAGAAAAGTTTTTATTTAAGTTATATAAGGCCTACTAGATGGGGCAAACTCAGAAAGAAGTCAGATTGACAGGGTAGGGGTTCTAATAGTTGTTTGATCGATTTGTGTAATGCGTGCTGGGTAATGTAGTGAAGAACCAGATGGGTAAAACAAAAAAAACCTTGCATTCTGTAAACTACTGAGAGATGCTGAACTGCAGAATTTCACACAACACAACAAATTAAATGCTAGTTTTAAGTCAGAATGCACCTTTGCAACATTGTGACATAGATTAAATGAGAGGAAGCAACAGAAGGCATAATGGTTTAATTAGCCAACTATTTGTATAATTAATTGTTTATAGAAGTAATCATTGGTTGCAGCCCTAACTTTCAGCACTCTAGTACAGAAACTGAAAACCTCCTCCCCTTTTCTCTGGCAGACAGGAATACAAATGTTCTGCGCTACTGCCCTGTCTCTGACACATGGTCAGTGTTCCGCACTTGTTCGGCCCACGTGCGCAAGCAGCAGATGCTATCAGTCGAGGAGACTATCTACCTGGTGGGCGGCTACACGCATGAGCTGGAGTGTGTGGCTGGGGGCCAGCGGCGGGCCAGTCAAACAGAGGACATGCTGACGGTGCAGTCGTACAATGTGCAGACAGGTGAGTGGCTGCAATTGAAGGAAAATACGTCCAAGTCGGGCCTAAACCTCACTTGCACACTTCACAATGATGGCATCTACATCATGAGCCGTGACGTCAGCCTGCCCACAAGCCTGGAGCACCGTGTCTTCCTCAAGTACAATATCTTCTCTGATGCCTGGGAGGCCTTCCGTCGCTTCCCTGCCCTGGGCCAGAACATGCTGCTGTGCTCTGTCTACCTGCCTAATGTCCTGTGAGCCAGAAAGCACCATGCACAAGCGTTCAAAAGTGGTCACCAGAAGGATGCAGGCTGTGCCATGGCCATACACAGGGTAGTCTTGAAGTATGGTGGTAAAGTAGCAGCTGAGTTATATTGGGGTGAGGAACAGTCATGTTTGGGTCAGTGACAGGGTTTCCCCAGAGATGCACACTACAGAAGATGGACAGATTAAAGTTTACCTAAGATTGAGGTCAATGACTGTTGTTTACATGTTATGAGCAATCTACAATACCTTGGTTACCATCATATGATAACAGCATGTTGTTGAGGTACACATTCATTTAACTACAGGGCTTATGCTGTGTGCAAATGTACATGAAACACTATATGGGAGCAAGTGCGCTGTTGCAACAGAATTTTCAACTTGCACAAAAAAATTACTAATGCTGATGCATGTACTTACTGTCTGTATTCCCAACACAGAATATATAAATGCACTACTGATGCACAAGTGATGATTGGCAGCAAAATTTTGCCCTGATTGTGCTGGTACACTGAGAGGGTGATCAGAAAACATTAATAGTCTTAACTACTGCTTAAGCTTTATGAGTACTTTGCCAGTTTAGGCCTTGGAAATGAAGTACAACTACAAAAGCACTTGACCAAAACAGCTGTGATGTTTTTTTGAATGGATGAAGGCGTTGAGGGCTTCAAGTGAATGGACCATTTAAAAAAGGTGCAAATGTTCTAAAGAGATGTCCATTTCAGAGGATTAATGAGATGGCCTTCCTGAGTGCAGTACTTTTATTTTGACTTCTTTTGTTTACTTCAGGTTTCTTTTTAAAATTGATTTTGTTTTGAGCATTTTTTTTGCCAGCCTAGCTGGGTGACAGTATTGAATATTGCCACAGATGCCTTGAAAACAGAAATTATTTTAAGTTTAATAAAATATTCAGGGGAAAGAAATGTGTTGCCTTTTCATTTGTCTCTTTTTTTTGTTTTTGTTAACCCGAATCATAAAATGTGCCCCAATTTAAGATGTTATAAATAATTACAGCACAGCTTTGTACACTAAAGGAAAACATTTCACATTATTCCTGAAGACTTTTCTGGTTCTGGTTTAACAGTCAAATTCAAATTAAGCTTGAGTAATTTTTAGATAGATTTTTTGGTCTGCTTTGAGGGCACTTGTGAGATGAACACTACAAAGATAAGTCTATTGGTGGCCTTTTGGCTAACCGTGAAGTAACAGTAATCTGTATTGTTAAAAGTTATTTGAAGACATCCTCAGCACTATCTTAGTAACAGACATTTTGCTTTTTTAAAAAATTTTATGTCAACACTTGGTCAAAACATTTGGTCTTCTTGTCTGTTTGAGCCATTGAACTTAAAACTTATCAACTTGCTAACCCAGCTATCCTGGAAAAGCCTGTTACCTCAAAGGAATGGTTTACAGAGAAATCAGATTTACACAATTCCCCCTTGCTAAGAGGCCAAGACATGTTTCTTAAGTCTTAAGTCTGCTTCTTTAGGTTGCAATGAATCTAAGATGCTAATGTAGCTGACAAGAAATATATACAATATATTTTTAGAGAATTTTTACAGAGAGAACATTTGATTTCTTGTGAACCCTTCCTGTAAGGTTATACAGATTATGGAATTGTATTACAGTGGACATAATAACTGAGTTTGATTCAGAGGTGAGTATGGTGATCTTTGTTTCTGCCTAAATTATGTACAATTTGCAATTTTTTGCTTCTGTTATAATAGCAAGGTTCACGAACTACAAGCCTGTCATCATATAGAAAGTCTATGTCTACAGAAATGACTGGCTGACCATAAGCTGTGTAGTGGCCTATAATGTCCACCTCACTGTCTGTAGTAGTATTCAGGGCAGAAGGACCTAATGAAGTCATGGCCACTGTAGGTCACTGGTCCACTCCTCTTAATTTTGTCCAGGTATAAAGAACTGAGAACCAACTCAGCCAGTCTGCAGGAAGAGGGCTGTATCTTTCTTATGTAGCCAGCAGGGGGTGCTGTGTGGGTTTAACAGCAGGTGAATATGTTTGTGGCTGATGGGCGGTCTGGGGCCTGGGTTGAGTGTGTGAGCTGGAGGGCTCCTGGGCTCCGTTTCTTAGAGAAATATTGCAATCCCAATGGAGGCTTTCCACGCATAAGAGGATTGGATCAAGAAGAATAGGGAGATGTGTGTACCCCAAGACTCGATGGATCAGCTCAGGGATGCTCCGCGCCAGTGACTTCAGATTGCATGTTGACAGTGGCTTATTTTTTGTGTTTGTCACTCGCACCACTGCGGTGTGTGTGTGTCATAATATAGATCTTTCAATAAAATATGGAAAAAGCAAAAGAATGAGTCATTACTTTGGGCTTCATTCATATACAGCTTTGAGGTAATGAGCTAAATCAGTTACCAATCCTGGTCCTGGAGGTCTATTGCTTTGGTGATTTCCATGCTTTAACACCCAATACAGATCAATAATGGGCTCTTAATGAGGAAAAAAAATCCCAAAATGTGCAAGCAGAGGGCCTTCATGAGCAGGATTGGGAAACAGTATGATGAAAAATCTAATTAACACCATTTTCCTGTAGACAAGACATATTTAGTGTCTGACATTTGGTTCTTTTTTTAGCTACATGACCGATTTAGCTCATTTGTAATGAACACTAGCCTTATAACTAAAGGGGGAAAATATGTACATTTGGTTTTGTCTTGCCCATCTATTGCTTTAAACCAAAAGACAATAGAGTTATGTATATTAACTGAGGTAAAGAAAGATATTACACACTATTAAGTCTTAAAAGTTCTTAAATCTTAAGTTATTCTCATTAGCATTAATAAGCAGAGACTGACCTGATGCTGTAGGAGGAGGATCAGACAGTGTCGAAGGAAACTCAGAAACTCACCACTGAGAGGCTAAAGGAAACTGTTAATGGCCTCATATGTGAACACAGGCTCAAACAGCACACCAGCAAGGTGACTCTACAGAGTATGTGTTATATAATATACTCAGGGCAGCCATGGCCTAATGGTTGGGGAAGAGGGCTTGTGACTGGAGGGTCACCTGTTCAATCACTGAAACCAGCAAAGAAAATATTGGAAGGGGTGAGTGAGTAAGCAGCTCATTTCCTCTCCCATATCGACAGCTGAAGTGCCCCTGGGCAAGACACCTAACCCTTCATTTAGCTGCCCCTTGCTATATGTATGTTGGCATCATGGATGGGTAAAATGCAAAGGACAAATTTACTGCTCACTGTTCACAGTGTGCGTGCCACATAATCCGAATAAAATAAAAATAAAAAATATTGCATATGGTGAATGCACACTGATCAGCTACAACATTAAAATTACAGTTGAAGTGAATAACATTATGATTATTATTGATTATTATATTGTTACAGTGGCACCTGTCAATTGGTGGGATATATTAGATGATGAAGTGAACAGTCAGTTCTTGAAACTGGAGCCAGGGGTCAAAGTATCTCTAAAACAGCAGGTCTTGTAGAGTGTTCATGGTATGCTGTTGTTAGTACCTACCAAACATGAGCCAAGGATGGACAACTGGTGAATCAGTGAGACATTTGCATTTACATTAACATTTTTTCATTTGGCTGACGCTTTTAACCAAAGCGACTTCCAGGACAGAGGACACAATCAAGCATTCACATTGCATAGAATAATACTGAAAGTGGTGCTACAAAGAAGACCAACTCAGAGGGTGAGAGGGTCACGGGCACCCAAGGCTCACTGATGCATGTGGGGAATGAAGGCTAGCCTGTCTGATCTGAATCCAAAGATGAGCTCCTGGTTATGATGTTGGCTATGACAGAAATGTATCAGAATACACAGTTACCACAGTCAGAGCTGTTTTGGCTGCATGAGGGAGACCTACACAATATTAAGCAGGTGGTCATAATGTTATGGCTAATCAGTGTAAATACCCAAAACCTTATAACATTTCATCTACATCAGTTGCCACTTGTGTGACCATTGCATGAAGAAGAGAACAGAAATTCTTAAAAGTGAGCAAACATTAATTAACCACATTTTACAGGCTGTGTTATGACATTGCAAATGTGTAAAACCATACAAATATTTGTCCAGTCTAAGCTCATTATTTGGAAGTGGTGTAATTTTTTTCAATTATACCCCATGTACAGTGCTTTTATTACATTTTCACTTTGCATGAACATTTCTGATGCATCTTTTGGGAGCTTTCTTTTAACTAGGCCTACATTGCTTCTACCCAGCACATTAACAAATATAGAAGAAACTATTTAAAATGGTGGGAATATTTTATTTACGAAAGCCATCCAAAACTGACCAACTGGGGGACTATACTCCCTGAGGGTTTATACAGTACGTTGTTTCTGTTTGTGGGCTGCCCCAGTGAACGGGCACAAAACTGAAAGCTTACATCGTAATGTTGTCTGTCAGTTTTACAATATCCTTCTGGTGATGGTGCCAATGCACACAGAGATTTTCTGCACATGCAGTAGGTTGATATCACTTTTGGTCCCCCTGAAATAAATTCTAGCAGCTTTGAACTTTCTGTACATCCATTGTGGCCAGTTTAGAAGTGGATAAATGAAAGACCAAAATATTCAACTCCTCAGCAAACACTGAGTTCTGCTATGCTAAATATTCCTTTCTTTTTGACATGTTTCAGCACTGCTTAAATGTCCTCATTTTTCCTCTCAGAATCTATTGTAGCCACTTAGTGGCGCTGTGACTTTATTATAGTAACAAACAAAATATTTTGCATAGTTAGTAGACCTGCTCATCCACTGTTTTGTTTCTAAAATCAAGGGTCATTGCTGTAAGGATTTGATTGCATTCAGTCACAAGATCATTAGTAAGGTTAACTACTGGTGTTGGATAATTAATTTTTGGCCAAATGTATTGTATTAGAGCTCTGTCACTCCAGAGCACACAGTTCCATTGTCTAATTCTGGGTGCATTATAGCCCTCTGAGCATCTTCAGCAGTTGGTATACAACAAAGTAGTTAAAATCACTAATCTGAAAGTGTACGGACATACATATTCTTTAAACATGTCTGGTAGTTCATACGTTGACTGCAAAGCCATTGTTTCAATTCAACTCCAATGTGCTGGGGACAAAACAAAAGCAACACTACTGTCCAAATACTAACAGACTGCACTTTAAATGAACAGATGGATCTGTGTTTAGCATGGCAGGTGTTAGCCACATTCAGCTGGCTCTACAGGATGCTCAGGTGGGAGGGAATTGTAGCTGCTCCTCTCTTTGTACTAGCTTTGTTGCTGATCATATAAACACAAAATTAATTTACATACATACATAGATCAGCCATAGAATTAGCACCACTAACAGGTAAAGTAAATAACATTAACTATCTAGTTATTTCATTACAATGGCACCTGCCAGGGGGCAGAAAATATTAGGCAGCAAATGAAGAGTCAGGTCTTGAAACTGATGTGCTCTAAGCAGGAACAATGGCTGAGTGTAGAGACCTGAACTACTTTGACAAGGGTCTTATTGTGATGGCTAGATGACTCAGAGTCAGAGCATCTTCAAAACAGCAGATCTTGTGGAGTGTACCTACCAAAAGTGATCCAAGGAAAGAAAATTGCTGAATCGATAACAGGGTCATAGGCACCCAAGGCTGTATGTGGGGAGTGAAGGCTAGCCAATCTGGTCTGATCTCACAGAAGAGCTAATGTGGTTTAGGTGAATGCTGAATCTGACCCAAAGGTATCAGAACACACAATGCACCACAGCCAGTCTTACACACACCAACAACCTATATGAAAAATGTGGTGAAGTAATGTGTGTGTGTGCATGTGCATGTGTGTGTGTGTGTGTTAGAGGACAGATCAGTGGAAGGGCATGCATTTCTCATGAGCTTTTAGTATTCAGCGCAAATGAGTGATACCTATACAGTGGCGTGACTTTGAGAGGGCTGGCAAGAGACAAGGGGGAAGAGGTATGTTAGAGTGAAAGAAAGAGTGAGTATGTGAGGGTGAGTGAAAGTGTGTGTGGGGGTGGGGTGGGGGTGGAGAGAAATAGAATTAGAGGTGGGGAGAGAGAGAAAGAGAGAGAGGGAGAGTGAGAGGGAGGGAGCAGAACGAACAGCTTGCCTCTCTGCAGCACTACAAGGACAGTGAGCATTCGTGAGAGCGAGAGGAGCAGAGAGTTAAAGCTCAGCCTCAGATGAGCCTGCTTGAACAGCATACAATATGACCTCTACATTGACCACCGCACATGACTGACCACGCTTTCCAGCACCACGGAGAGCGGATCAACTTTATCAGGAACATCTTTCTACGAACAGAGACTGCACTGTGCATCTGGGGACCACAGAAGTTGCATGAATGGTTATTTTATATCATTTTCAGAAGCTAATTCAGGAATATAGTGTTCAGTTTTACTCTCTCTTTGAGGAGAAAAGCTTGTGTTCTTTACTGCCCTCCTTGTGCTTGGGAAGACACGTCTGAATGAGAGCACAAGGCTTGCTTAGCTCCAGGGTCACACTGTAGGTGCTGCTTGCTATTCTGTTTATTTCTGAAGAAAGCTCTCCAACTATAGTCTTGCTTTGAGCAACAGAAGACTATGAGTGAGTCTAAGAAGCGTGAGGTGGATCTGAGGGACAAAGCCATCATGCACCAACAGAGGCGGCTGAAGCAGGCCACACAGTTTACACACAAGGACTCGGCTGACCTGCTGCCCCTGGATGGCCTCAAGAGGCTGGGCACTTCCAAAGACTTGGTAAGTGGCTCCAGAGTCCATTATTCCAAATTTGTGGCAAGAATGGATGGATGGATGGATGGATAGATGGTTAGATGATGAACGGGTGAAATTCACAGAAAGGTGTGTGATTGTGAGTGACTGGGTGTGGTGAGATAATTTGGTTAGTGGTAAAATGTCAGGACAGTGGGCCAATAAAATTTTGTTTTAAAATGTGTGGGACCAGATTTTCTGACAAAAAGAAACTATGCTTTCTGGAAGCCAGATTCAGCCATATTACTAATAGAAAAAAACAATGCCAGAGCTCTTTACTGAAGGAGTGACTGTAAAACTGCTGCAACCTGCTCTAGATGTCTGTTTAATGTGGAATATGGAAAAAAATATGTCATACACACCAGCATTAGCTTAGTCCTAACATACTTACAAACTGTTGTCACAAATGGAGGTGAGTCCGGAAACCAGTGTGGTTAACAAAGAGTCTTTTTTTGCAAAAACCAGCAACACAGGAACCGGCGCTCGGTAGGAGAAAGTCACGAGGGGCGCTCGGTTGCAACTGCCCTTGCTGGAGCTAAACTCAGTTCAGTTCATGCAAAGTTCGATACCGTATCCTATAATGCTAACGCTTGGCTAAGCGTGTGTTTAATACTGACCCAACAACTACGTATTTCCTAAGCAGCACCAACCTGGTACTGCGTGTTCAATACTGACCCTACAATCGTCACCTTTCGATGGCACACAACGAGTATCCTCCGTGCTCTCCCCGTGTTCTGGCCCTGCCTATATTCCCAGGTGATCAGGGGGCTAACTAGCCGCACCTGGAAATAGTTGGGTCAGTC
>JBBPDA010000126.1:18957114-18986839 GCA_037974385.1 Arnoldichthys spilopterus
ATATTCCCAGGTGATCAGGGGGCTAACTAGCCGCACCTGGAAATAGTTGGGTCAGTCAGTGTTCGGGGGACGGAGACTGCGCAGACCGCTGGGTGGCGCCAATCCCCCCTCAACCGGAGGGGGTCTTACCCGTTCCCTTACAACAATAGAGGTTTTATCTTGATTTTTGAGAGTTTGACATTTATGGTTATGGGTCACCACTCTCTCACTCTCTCTCTCTCTCTCTCTCTCTCTCTCTCTTTCTCTCTCTCTCTCGTTACTGAGCCTTTGTGTCATAATTGTCTAAAGATTGCTGTGCCTTCATCTTTTGCTACTGATTAGATGACCAACATCCAGAAACGCAAGAAAGAAAAAACCTCTCAAATCAGTGTGTGTGTGTGTGTGTGTTGGAAGCATGAGCTGTCAATGCATGGGGTGTGTGAGATTATAGTGTGTATTTATATCAGCCCCTCTACTCAGTGGGAAAGAACTGAAGCTAATCTGCATTGCTTACAACACATTCTGTATAGATGCTCACTCATGCCACACAAACACTTTCCCCCTCTCGTGTTTTTAAATGGATGCTAGCTGCTGCAGTTAGCCATTACAGTTTGTCCTTAAGTTAAACCACTCTTACAAAAAGATCATAAATATTTCACATGCCAAAAAAAAAAACACATGCACACTAGTAAACATGTGTGGATATGATCTCATACTGTATTATATGCCTAGTAGCTGATAAAAGTTTGGTGGACTTAAATGGTTAAAAGTTAAAGAGGTATGTAGAAGTACTATTGACAGTTATGTATTTTATGTTTTTTTTTATTAAACATTTGCTAAAAAATTAATCAAAAAAACAACATTTTAAAATGTAGAGCTTCATATTTTAGTCGTGGTGTTATGCAACATTTTTTTGTGCAGCATTGTATCCATATACATACAATCTTACTTGCTTGATAGAATTTACTTTAAATGACGGAATCAATTTAAATATTTCTTCATTACAATATCCAGCATTCATTCCACAAATAACATTGGGAATCCCTATGGTCCCAACCAATTGCAACTGCTAGGCTAGACCAATCAATTCAACCAAGCTAGCATTACCTTAGTCATCAATAAAATATTAAGGAATATAGTGAATCCATTTTTATTCAGCACACAGTGAATGAAAGAGGCTAGTTTTAACAATTTCGTCCAACCTCAGGTAAGACATATAGACAGCCACAGAGTAACTTTAGCTATGGCTTGTTGTCCCCTTTTAAACCCTTGTCAAAAACAAAACATCAAATATCTTCTTGACTCTGAGACATGTGGAGGTAGTTATTTGGAAACAGAAGAACAGCCTTGAAGACAAAGTGCCAGGCATTGTTATGTCCCACCATCTCCCACTGTCCTTCTCTCTCACTGTCATAGCCAATCATTCCCAGACACAAACACCACACACACACACACACACACACACACACACACACACATACACACACACAGCAGGCACAGCATCAGCATGCACACCCATGCATTCACACACGTACACATGCACATCCTAATGCAAGACAAGGAGGCAAGCACAGACAGACATCACGTTATAACTGTGAATTCTCATCAGTGTCTGTCATCCAAATCTCTGTCGAATGACTTTCTGTGTGAACTAAAGCGTGAGGCCTGCTGTGTTCTCTGTGTGTATGTATATAGGCTCTTGTGCAAGAGGAGTACACACATACAGTGCCTTTATATGAAATTCAGGACTTCGGGTGGATTCTGCTTTACAGCTTCCTTTAATGCAGCATGTCACGTGAAGCAGTTACAGTTATGTAAGGGGCAGATTTTTTTTCTAATCTCAAGCCTTCAGGCACTCTCTTGCATCTCTCTCTCTCTCTCTTTCTCGCTCTCTGTCTTGCTGGTCTGGTGCTCAGAGACCTGGGCAGTAAGCATGAAAAGAGCAAATTCAACCTACCATTCAAGCACCATTCAAGGTTGTGAGATGAGAGGATCATGTAAACCACTTCACACCAAGCATGTTCTAGCACAATTCAGCATGGCTCCCAGTGTAGGTGCCAGACTAGTAATAGAGAAAATCTCTAGACCCCAGAAGGTGAAAAGGTAATGGGCAGGGTTTTTAAGCGATTGAGTGTCATGTCCTCATAAATAAAATACTTCACATCATACTTTGACTTTTAAAGGGCACATTATCTACTGTTTTCTTTTTTTTAATACTACATTTCAAACTATATTATATTGTGAGACCCACTTATGATGTTTGCATGGCATTGTGTACCAAAAGGGGCTATCTTTCATTTTTACATGTCCATTATTTACCTTTAAGACATTAGATATTTGTAAATGATCTCTGTTCTGACTGGCTGCCTTGTACTGTGCCTTTTTCAAAAGTCAGTCCAGACAGTAATGTACATAAAACTGGATTTCTTTACTCAGTGAGGCTGCAATGATGACAGCCAAGAACAAAACAATATTTAATTTCTCTTTGACCCATTTCGACAGATAGGTGCCCATCAAGGCTACAGATTACATCAATAATGTTGTATTAGCATTTCTGGAACATCAGTGCCATGCTGACATATTTAAGCTGTTATCTTGCGACAAGCTGGTCACGTGACAAATGTATTTAAAACTTAAACTAAACTCCTTAAAGGGGATGGCAATATTCAAATGACATGTCACCACCCCACCTCTCTCTCTCTCTCTCTCTCTCTCTCTTTTTCTCTCTCTGCTGTTACACTTGCAGCTCTTGTGTCTATCTTTTTTTCATACATGGGCCAGGTGAACTGGGGAATTTAGATTAGTGACAGACTGAAGATACCAGTGGCAAACCATGAGTATCAGAGCTAAGTCCAAAGACTATCAAAACAGTTAGGGTCAAAATGTAAATAAAAATGTAAAAATAAAATCTGCCTCTGCAATGATGCTATTTTCTGCTAGCACACTAGGAATTCTATTAGTATGTTGAAATTAAACTAGCTTCAATGCACATTTTGCTAATGCAGTCCAGTATCTATGTGCAAAAAATGTTTCACCATTACACATAATTGACTCTCTCTGTAAAGGGCCCTGGTTTAGAGCTAACACTACTGTTCTAGTTTGTTCTAGTATAATTTAACCCTTCTATTAACAGCCAAGATTTAACAAAGAAACAAGAAACATCCTGCAATACTTGAGTTTAAACTTGATTCAGTTAAACAATAGAATATTACAAATACATATACAAATACAAATGTTTTTTTTAATTCTGAGAAATGATTACGCTTTTTCTGTCAATATATTTTCTTTCCATATGTCATTTCCATATTATTATCTATCTAGTACATCTAACGCCACTGTTTTCTATTTCTAACATTTCACTAAAACCTGGCTAGATTGTATCAGCATTTCTTTCTCACAAAAATGTTCTCATTCTGTATATCAGAATGTAATTGGTTGATTCCACTGTCAGTTTTTAATTATGCTGGAGGTGAATCTAATGCATTAGACCCATCAGTCCTGGTCCTAGGAAGGAACGTCCTGTTTACCTACATATCACAAAGATAAACATTCCTGAATGGACAATTTTCCAGTTCCAGTTCCAGCTCCAGTTCCAGTTCTCCGAAGGCCTGTGATTTTATCTATCAGTATGTCTATCATTATCTAGGACAGCTAGCTCTTGATTTTACAAAGCAAGGATAATTCAGTTTTCTATGTTATGAGACTTTAAAACCTAAAAGGATTTTTGTGTTGTCTAGAGTAAATGTATACAATTTTTTAGATTAATTTCAGGTAAGGGTTTGGTTTAGACTTTGGATCAGTGGGCCCAAGGAAACGTTGGGATCAGTAACAGCAAGAGAAAACCTTGATTCTTACTAAGATTAACAGTGGTGGCCTAGTGGTTAGGGAATTGTTCGTCTCGGCCCAGGTACCACTGAGGTACCCTTGCCCGGTGTACCATCCCACTACACTGATTTGAGATGGGTGTTCACAATGACAAACAGCCACTTTCACTTCACATCAGGCACAATGTGTCTGACCTATCACAGAGAAAGCCTGTAGAATTAAGGGCACTTTACAGGCATGTGTCACTAAGAGGTATACTCTCAGAGCTGAAGATACACTTGTTGTCCCTGTGACCTTAGTTCAATTGACCCGCTTGAACTCAGGATATCAAGTATGACTAGTGGTTGCTCTTTTCATTGCTTTCCATTTTGATCATTGAGGTGAAATGCAAGCGGATGAAGGCCATATATAAAAGGCTCTGCAAAGTCCTGAGGGTATTAGAGAACACATTCTGGGTTTATGCACAGTGTGGTTGCATTGATCTTGGCCTGCTGTTGGCAGAGCCTATGAAGTGCATTAGCCCCCAGTGCTCGGGTTAATTAGAGCTGGCTGATGAGCTGCTGGGAGCCTGTTTTTTTGTCTTTTTTCTCCCTGTCTCTCAGTCCCTCCTACTCCCCCACTGCTACGTGCACCACCAGGAGAAAGAAGGGGCTAAAAATACTACCTGAGTGTGGAAAACAAACAGTGCAGCAGGCTGAGAGATGGACACACAGAGACCGTTTCCCTCCATAAGTATCAAGGCAAAGATGTATATGAGTTAAAATTAAGGTTTAAAGATAAAAGTTACTGCTGAAAGTAATTTTGGGACATGTGTGTTATATTGGTTGACATTCAAGACCCCAGTGAGTAAACCAAAGTTTACTTCCTTTAGTGCAAGAGGAAGAAACTTTCAGAAACTTTCCTTCATGGGTTGACACAGGATAGCAAAACAATAATAGAAAAACCAATTAGTATGATGAGGTAATTTAAGGAGTGACTGAGGGCCAACGAGTAATTAATAATGAAAGAGAGATAAAGGTTGCTTATCTTTAGGCAGAAACATTCAGGTTTTACAGAGGAAACTAATGATCAGTGTTAGATTACAATATTAGTCAAGCAGAGGTTGTATATCTAACGGGGATTAAATTCAAGAGTGGGAGTTCAGGATGGGTAGTGCATAATGGTGGGGGGTATAATTTGAGCAGGTAATGGACTCGATTTGAGTCCATATAGGCCTTCATTAACCACCCACAGGGCTAGCAGGATTTTTGAAAACTGCAGTCACAAATGTCCACTCCATCCAGCCCAGTCTTCTAAAGATGCTTGAGCTTATTTGACCATCTGACACATTTCTGTGATTTTGCCAGAGGTAGATGGATGAATGTTAGTGCAAAATCCAGTTTTAAAAGTAAATATAACATGGAAAACTAGTAACAAGCCACACAGCAAGTAATGAACGGTACAGATTTGACCAAACACAAGGGCTCAGATATACATGGTAATGACAAACACCTGACAAGGAGAAGAACACTGGGAACAAGAAACAGGTGAACCAGATTACAAAGGTGAAAATGTGAGCCTAGGAAGTAAACAAACACATGACTCCTGGACAGCCCTGACTAAGAACAGCAGTCACTTATTTTTCTTCTTTAAGATATTGCTGTTTGATGAGTTCAGCATGCCCAAGACTATGAATCTGACATTTCAACTAAACATCTACATTACTTGCTGTGCTCTCTGCCAGAATGTAAAGTGCGCTCAGTCAGTTTGACTAGAAGCATATTGTCATGTTTAGTCACACCACCAATGGTCCCTTGCATTTTAAAAAGGGATATTTTATACTTCATCTTCTCCAGAAAAAGACAATAGGTATTACAGAGAGAGAGAGAGAGAGAGAGAGAGAGCAGCTGGTTTAGCCTGCTGTGTGTGACAGGAAGTCTGCAATGTAGCAGGAAGATCAGGAGGGGAGAGGAGGCATTAGGCCAGGTCACATGGTCCTGAACCATGAACGTGCCTATTGCAGTCTGATAATTAGTTTTTGCTTTGCAGTCTCACAAAGAGAGAGAGAGAAAGAGAGAGAGACATGGACAACCCTTAGGGTGATTGGGCTGATTGTAGTGCAGGACATGGTTCATATCTGGATCCACATTATGAGTGTATGGCACGCAAGAGAACACACACACACACACAACCACACACACGCAACCACACACACACAGACACAGAGAGAGAGAGAGAGAGAGAGACACACACTCATTAACAAACACTAACTGTACACCACTGGACATCAAATTAGGGTACTGAGCTTCATTATGTACAGTGTGAATCAATGTGTACAGTAGCAGTTTACATCTGAGAAAAGCCTCAAAGGTCACATACACATTCAGCAGTGGTTTCATGTTGTTTTTATTGAACTGATGAAAAATTCTCATGAAGTTTGACACAAGGTGGTGAGCCACGAGCCACCTTTGCTTGGGAAGACAGAGCCTTTTATACTAAATCATGGTAATCTCCTCTGTTACCAGTTCACCTGCTTATTGTGGAATTATTAAAAATTATATTTGATCAAATTTTCACTTTTTTTGAATGTACTGCACAAAAAAAACATTTAAAGGAACTTTTCAGTTAGATTAAGGTTCAATGGGATATAACTAAAGACTAGATTTAAATCTAGAAAACTGGCCTAAAGAGAACAGTATTTTACAGAGCCAATCTCAGATCAGCACTTATTTATGTGGTCAGGCACTGACCTGCTGCTCCATGTGAACATTGGTTTATGTGGATTTTAACCACAGCCTTGTGTGATTGACACTCCCTCCCCTCATGTAGGCCAAACATGCTCTTTCGCAGAGCAATGTGTATTCATGTTGATTGATTGGTACAGAAATTCTTTCGGTTGGAGCAGGAAGGGCCAATTACTGTCCCCTTGGCTCTGCCATCAACAAATTTCCTATTCATAGTGCAATGCAAATGACCAATAACACAGCAGTGAATAATTCATAAGGCCCTTATCTAGGTGGCCAGTCCACATGTAATAAATAACATCCAAATATTCGACAGTGAGGAGAGAGCAAGAAAGCTTAAATAGATCCAAAGATGATTTATAAATTCATAAAAGAGTTTCAGTGCTTGGGCCATCTACAAAAGGACAATTCTTAAAAGCTGCTAATGGATCACCATATTTACATTAGAGACTGAAAGTAACTTAATATCTTATTCAGTCAGCTCAAATGTAAAAATAATGCTTTAACATTATGATTAGGCTTCTGCAGATGTGCCATTTGCATTCTGTAGTTATGTAGTTTTAACTCTGAAGGAATACACTAAATGCTGTTGATGATGATTTTACTGTCTTAATAGTTTAGCATTAATGGATTCATCTTCTGAGGCTAGAAAATCAGATACTTCTTTTAGGCTGATAAAGGGGCAAGACTGTTGCTGGTAAAACAAAATCCCATATCTGCAAGTTTTTAAGATGCCCATTCACCAAGAAGTGTTTACACAAAGGTGTAAAAGTAAAAAAACAAAAAAACAAAACAAAAAATTGTTTAAGTTACATGGTTTTGATCTATTAGCAGTGCAATATTGTTTCAGGTGCATTTCCAAACACACAGCATTTAAATCCACCAGTCTTCTTCTATTAAAATGTAAAAGCAGACATTGATTTTGAGATGCAAAGAGAGAGAGAGAGAGAAAGAGGAATACACAGACAGACAGACAAGCAGAAAGAGAGACAGAAAGAGTTTGGGACAAAGAGAGAAAGAGGAACAGAGAGAGAAAGAAAGAGGCACAGAAAGAGAGAGAGAGAGAGAGAGAGAGAGAGAGAGTTGCAGTTTTCATCACAGTTTGATTAACATGATGGGATTTGAGAAAACCAGCCAACTGACAAAAGCAAACAAAGGCCGACCTTTCCCATATCTACAGCAGGATATGACGGGAGTAACATTAATTGGACTGCAAATCATTAGCCAGTGCATAAAGTTCACAACTACAGTATGTACAATAGCAGTGAAAGGGCATTAAATATTTATTTGTGTGTTTGAACCCTAGACAGCTACAAGCTGATTGCCTTTACAGTCTGTGTGTGATTTCACAGGCCTTCCCTCCTTGCCACCTTTTTTGTCTTGTAGGCAATTAGTTGTGACTTTAAAAGGCCCATATTATCCAAAAACAAATTAGTCATTTTCAGTCAGTGAAAAATGCTGCACTGAATTTGTCTGAATTTAAAAATGACTGTTCACTACATCTGCAACAGTTTAGACCATTCATTTATCTTAAAGTTATAAGGTATGTTGTTACTTTAGACATTTTGCAGTAAAGTTACTGGAGTGGATAATGTGGGGTAAACTATTAAAGAATGTACTGTTCCTGGCTGTTGCAAAGAAAATGAAAAGAGAGAAAAAGAGAGGCTGAAAGGATAGGCTCAAGTTTCTAATTTTGAAGTCATTGAAGATTTTATCCTAAACTTAACAGGTTGTTTTGTACATTTAAGCTATAGTTTATTCCATCCATCCATTTTCTAAACCCCCTCTTCCATTTCCGGGTCGTGGGGAAGCTGGAGCCAATCCCAGCTGACTACAGGCCTAAGGCAGGGTACACCCAGGACAGGAGGCCAACCCATCAAAGGGCAACACATTGACAGATAACCATTCACACACACACACACACTCACACCTACGGGGCAATTAAGAGTATCCAGTAAACCTACTTTGAGCCTTTGGACAGTGGGGGGAAAACAGAGCACCCGGAGGAAACCCACGCGAACACGGGGAGAACTTGCAAACTCTGCACAGAATTGTCATGTAAAATTATTTTTTGGTGGCTAAACACAATTTACCATAGGACCTTATAAGACACAAATTTCTATTTTTATGTATTCCCACTTAATGTAGCCACAGCCTTCATGTTCTAGTGCATGGTGGTATGGATACTGTTTATTAGTAAGCCATGCAAGGGGGAAGTGACCTCTGTATATTAGTTGTACTGCAGAAGAGCACATATCAATCCGAACAGAAACATGTTGATGCTTTCTATATATATGTGTGTAATCTTATTTTTTATTTTTAATATAAAAATATTTATTTCAATGTTGCACTGCTTGTTCATTGTCTAGGCTTTGACGAAGGCATCCAATTAAGAATTTCATTGTCCTCTGTACACTGCATTTTTACATATGGCAATAAAATATTAAATCCTTGAATCCTTGCTGTAAGAGAACCAGTCATGACAGTGTATATGATTAAAGGATCACATTGACAGTGATGAACAACAGGAGGTTGAGGAAATGCACCTTTTTCTTCCTCGCCATCCCTCTTTTCCTCCTGCTCTGTTCATATTCAAAATGGGCCTAATTGACAGGGGCTTATTGCGCTACCCAAGCATTTCAAATAAGCCTGCAGCACCGCAGAGCAACGTGATTGTTCAAAGTCGGCAAGCACAAACAGCAGTGTGGCATTCAGTGCTACAGCCTCCACACGCCCCTACCACCTCCTCTGTGTTTGCTCTCGTTGGCTCTGAAAGGGCATAGGTTTACTGCTTATATGTGCTGCCTTCCTGGGAATCACATGCTCTGCAAAAGTCTTTTTCTGCCATTATGGCTCTTTCATTTGTTTATCAGATTTCAGCATAAGTGGCAATATCCCACATGTATTTTTTTACATCAATATGCACTTTTAACATGTGTGGTTTTATGTACCAAAAACAAGTCACAATTCATTGTACATGGCCATTTCCCAGTCTCTCTTTGTCCCTTAGAATTATACAGGCTGTTATGTTGCTGTGTTTTAAGATGGATATATGTAAATTACCTCTGTTTTGATTGGTGGCCTTGCATCCAGAAAGCAGTCCTTGCTTAAATGTTCAGAACAACCTGTTAAGCTAAAAAAAAAACACTTATGGATATCAAACAAACAAATATCTTTTGCAATGGATGTGACTGCATAGGTTGACAATTCCCCTGCTAAATACATTCACAAATCCTGGCAATTAATAGATGTTAAGTCAGGTATTCAAATTATTAATATTATTATTGTTGGACACAATCCAGTACTGGAACTGTGTGCACTCTTGCTTTAGAAGAATGCAACCACATATTTGTTTCCCAACAGCAGGAACAGCCTTGAGCGGCACAACATTTACTTATTTTTTTCTCAAATCATCCTCTCCAATAACTCTGCTACAGACTGTCTGCAGTAACAACACTCCTTATCACTGCATGTATGAACTGTTGTATCAGTGCAGTGATCACTAGTAAAGTTGGTGAAGATAATGATATCACAAGACTAATTCAATATGAAAATTTAACAATACATCATACATCAAACTATTTTATTCAAAAACACAATAAAATCTCACTTGTCAGTGATACAGGACTTTAAGAGCCATCCTTCCTAGGTGTCAAAATAAATCATACTGATCAGTACAATGACCATGCAAAACTATATTGCAAGCTTTTCCATTTCACCAACTGCTTTTTAGAACTGACATCCACTAGACCTATATTTTATATTCTATACTTCCCACTGATATGCAGCAGAAGACGTTTGTTAATGTTGCAGCCTGAAACAGGTGTTTATGCAGAACTCCTGAGAGAGTCTCTCCGCATTAACATCTCCTCAGGCAGTATATATGCTGCTTTTTACATAGGTGCTTTTACACCTCTTATACAACATATGAACCTTTAGCTAGATCAAGGCATATGTAAATGTGTTTATGTCTGTCATTCAACAACTATGATGAATTCTTAAAGTGCTGTTTTTGCAGCTTACTTTGCTTTTAGACTTGGGATGAAGATGTGAATGGTACATTTTGAAACCAAGAAAATAAAAAAAAGGCCTCTAGCCTTCTGTGTTTAAAAAAATATAAACACTGCTGCAAAGTTTATTTCTGAAAAGCAGATAGTTCTGAGTTCCACTGAACATTTCAAATCAATGACTGACCAAATTATAACCTTGACTTGAAGCTGTTTAATCACTTGCAGAAGACATGACTGTTTTCATTCATGGCAGCTGGAAAACCTTCCTCTGAGTGCAGCTGTTCAGCTCCAGCTGTGTGTCATGAGTGTATAGCCCCTTTACATGATATTAAAGCACTTGTTTCACTACCAAAAATGACAAATGGCACAGGATATGCATCTAGATACACATCTCTTTTTTTTTTTAAACAGGACACAGGTGGATGCCATTAATGTTTCTGCAGCCTTTCACAGTGGCTGCTAATTTGATTTTTGAGAGAGAGCCAGGTCTAATGTCAGGGTGCCTTTGAGGGTCATTTTATTACTGCAGAGGGCAAATAGGCTTTTATGTTGAGGTTTTTTCTCTGACTTATTTTCTGTTACTGATTTAGAGCAGGTAGTTCAGGTACACAAATTCTAATGCTGACTGATTTTGAAACGCAATGCATTAATGAAATCAGTGGGGTACTTTAAAGTTTGACAGCATTCATCTAACCTACCAACATTTTATAATACATCATCTCTACACCCAGCTTTTATCATAACATCCCATATACCAATGTTTATCTTACCTGTACTCTCAGATTGTAAACAGATGCAGGGAAACATTTGCTTGGTTGTAAGCCTTGGCGAAACAGTGTGCTGATCTCTCCGTAGTTTGGTGTGTGCTGGGAACAGAGCCAAAAGGACTTCTGTCACTCCTAAAAAATGGTGTGGGGAGTGTTTGTATGAAAACATCTCCCATTTGAAATGTCCTAATACCAAACAATAAGGAGCCCTTCAAGAAATCAACAATATTCCAACATTCACCTTGAAATGATGTTTTTTTCTGTCATCTTTGACTATACTGTAAACTTTTAACTGATACTAATGTTAAACTTGTTTACTCTCACAGAAAGAAAAAAAAATATTTAAAAAAGAAGGAAAAAAACTTGTGTTACATTTTTATATACAGTTTTATACTTACATATTCGAAAATTGTTTATATATGTTCAGCTTTGTGTTTATATACTGTATATGGATTTAGATTTTAATACATTTTTTGTTTGCCCCCCATAGCCATGTAATTGTATCTATTTACAATGTTTAGATAATGAAAGAGTTTTGATTGTATCAGCACAGTGCTGAGACAGAAGATTTCTTTTTAAAAGACATTTTTTGATTTTTTATTAGAGGCTGAATGGATCTTTTATGCTAACTAAGCTAGAGGAGGACAGCTGGAGATATGAGTACAAGATAATTGTAGCATTTCTCCATTTCTCTCCCACACCATTCTGCTGGATAGAGAAGCTGCCTCCTCTATGTGACAGAGATGCAGGTTATATCCCTGAGATCAGAGAAAGGTTTGGCACTGTGTAGGACTAATCTGTGTCCTGACAGCTAGACTATACTGATGGATGTAATATGTACAAAGTCTAACCTTTAAAACTTATCATGCACATCAAACTCCTGCTTTTTTACATAAACACTGGACATTATCATTTACCCACCAAAACAAAGCTTCAAGAGTCTAATATGGCAGTGCTCAGATATGTGAATTTGTACTGTTGTCTCAATCATCCATTATTATTTAGTTATTATTAATTCTAAATGCTTTGAATTGTACTATGAATTATTCATTATAAGCGAGGAGCTGATGTTGGCCCAAATACAAACAGAAATCTCATTTTGTTCACTATAGCAGGCAAGGGTCTGATGGGGTCCCTGGCTGATATATACACACACACACACAGATGATATTTCATGTGCATTCACACACATTCTAGTTTGGACTGCTTTTGGAGGTGCAGCAATGCAGTGGACATACTAATCCTTCAGATGTTTGCACCAGTCCGATATCAGGTTTATGTGTGTATATCAACACAAGATGCTGGGTCACTTATAAGAGGGCAAGAAAAGAATCAATCTTATAACAAATCTTCCCTGAAAGGGCACACATATACAGTATGGTTTGCTGAGTTTTTCTACATGTGAAATTATAGAGTGTTTGCATAGTTTGAACATAAGATGCTTATCTTAAGTGACCTGCTTGACATTAAAAATAGCTCATTTTAAAACTTAGAATTGCAAAAACATGGAATTCTCAACAAGTTTCAGCCATTACTAGGTTTCAGCATCAGTATCAGAAAAGAACAGCTGGAATTGTGCTGGGACACAGCTGTCCAGTCAGCCTGATGTTGCGATGGCTACATCAGTGACAACAGTGTTAGATTGATTGAGTTAATTTTGCCTGTCAAAGTAATCTTAGATTTGCGTCATCCAAAAATTGCATTTGCTGTGCAACACAATCAGTTATAGGTGAGGTTGAATTAATTTACTGATGTCTGAATAAAATGCATGACTAAATTGTGCTTGGTGTATAAAAGATTAGCCTGAATGTAATCCTGCTTGTAATCAGTCTACTTTTTAACGGAATACAGTTACCTTTTATGTATCCTGATTACATAACACTGTTACATGTATTCAGTTACTACCCAGGTCTGTCAGTGGCACTTGGATGGTCTCATAATTCAGACAGGGAACTGAAGTGAGTCATCTAAGAGTGAATCAGACCACTCAGCCAGGCCGCTTTTCTCACTGCCTCTCAGCTTGAGTTTCTGAACTCCAGTCGTTCAGTCATTAAGCCTGCTGAAGCCACATTATCCAGCGTTCCACAGTGGCTGTGGTGCAAGCCTGCTGCATGTGAGCTTGATTGCATTTGTGCTGCCATTATTTCTGACCTCCCAAAATTGTAACTGAACATTTCTCTCGGCATGCAGTAACAACTCTCATCTTAGCACTCATCTCAGAAAATGAACCTATTGCTGAACTACCCACAGAGTTGCACTTTGCTTTACAAATCTCATGCTGAAACAAACAACAAAGACCATAAAGTTAAAGATCTCTCCCAGCTGTAGAAGACCATAGATTAAGAAAGATGGTCTCACAGTACCGACATAAAAGCATTTTATTTTAGAAGTAATTAAGGCTTTATCCTCCAACTTTATTAGTGATGTTGATCTCTTTGGTTTTAGTGGCCTTCTGTTATCTTTTAAAAGTGTGTCATTTTCTTGCCATGCTTACACTTTAGCTCTGTACTGGAGAAAAGATGTGGCCTAATACATTCATTTCCACACTAGCGTTCAAAAGTTTGAATGTATTTTGTCTTTTTCTGCATAATAGTGTATGGATTAATATACTGAAAAGTATTTGCCAAAAGCTATTTATAAATGTTTCATTCAATATTTTAAGAATCCTGTAAACTATGATGAATGATGAAACTACATTTACCATGTTGCATAATATACAGAAGTAAAGAGAATGAGTAGCGTTTTAATGATGTTAAGTGTTCTCTTGTGTTTCAACTAATGCATATTATTGTGAATGTTATAAGCAAACCATAAACATGCGGCCAAAGAATGTGATGGATTTTCTTTATTTCATTAATTTCATGTTTCATTAATCATGTCTTGAGATATTGAACGGGTGCAGCACACTGAATGGACACAATTTCACAAATTGCTTTCATTGGTGTGCTTTCAAAGAATGTGGTAGTGATGCAGGGTGTTTTTTTACATTTTGTACATTCCAAAATACTGACCTAGGCATGTATTGACTGCTGAAACTTAACTGGCCATTTTGTTGAGCAAGCCGTATGTGATCACATGTAGCCAAATTACACCTTGTGTAAGCATACCATATTTAGTGATGCAGAATTTCTAATTTTGTGAAGTTTAAGCCTTTATTTCACAGGATATTGGCTAGTGAAGCACTATATGTTTGCAATGATGTTCCTTACTGAGTGGTGCTACTTTAAAGAATGAGTTGTAATGCGCTAAAGTTGTGCACCACTTAGAGGCAAACCTGCCATACAAAGTTTGCAATTTTTGGTTAAATGGTTGTTGAACTATTGCCCAAAATGCTGTGCTACTTGGTAGGACATAACAATAAATGGGCACATCTACCTAGAGACACAAATCTCTTATTCTGTATCATCAGTGTATTACTACAGTCTCATTTGGATTGGCAAAGTCTAAGTATAAGAAATCGTTGACCAAAAAAAGTGATTTCTTGTTGACAAAAGCAACATTCTTCCTGTCTTATTTTGCCCCATTTTATAGCAACCACACAGTATCGTACAGCGGCGCCTCCTGGAGGGCAACATCCCACGGCTGCGTGGAGAGGCCCGGGACACTGCGTCCCGTGTCCGCTCACCCCTCGCCGACAATAAGGAGGGAGGCGAGACAGAGGAGAGGAGCGAGAGCACAGTAGACGACTCCACGGAAGAGAAGGAATCACCAGAGGAGAGTGAGAGGAGCCTAAGGTCTGAGGAAGAGGAGGAGGAGGAGGAGGAGGAGGAGGAGGAAGATGGAGACAGCAGTGACGCTGGGGGGAAGGCAGAGATCAAGCAGAAACAAGGAGAGACAGGGACAGCAAAAGAGATGGCAAGAGGACAAGCAAGAACGGAGGATAGAGAGAGCGTGCCCACCCTGTCAGCTCTGCTTGTGAAGTGTAAGGTATGAAGTCAGTGATGAGTTGGCCTTTCAGCTCCAGCAGTGCTGCAAAACTCATTTCTCTTACGCAAACCCATTTCACTCCACTCTCTATGAGGTTTTCTCTGCTTCTTGTAGATATAAAACATGCTTTTAATGGAGCTCACAATAAGATGGGGTGATGAGACCATCCCATTCAGGGCCTTATGACTGTTTCTTATGATTCATAAGTCTCCATTCATCATCTCAGAGACATCTTTTCATATGAGATTTTAAAGGGCCGTGTTCATAAGATGTCCAAATCTGCTGAAGTCCACAAAACCCCCTAAGAGAATTTTGCCAAGTTCACAACAAAGCTAGTGGACCTAAGCAATGGACTTTAATGTGCTCGAGCACTAAAGTGATTGGTCTGCACCTTAACCCACTGAATAGTTCATTACTGATTAACAAAGTCCAAATGAAAAATCCATTTACACATTAAAGAGCCTTGTCCTTGCCAGTCTGTTAGGAACTATGTGGTCCCAGTTGTGTGATAATTATACACTCCTATAGATACACTGTCTGTCAAAAGTTTTTAACACATTAGCATGCATTCTTTGTAAGTTTTTATTACCTTAACATATTCACCGACTTCTGTCTCCAGGTTTATTATTCAGCCGTTTACCTGAAGGCTTATTACACAGTAACTACTATAAATTATTAAGTAATTACTGCGTAATATGTGACTTATTTAAGAGTGAGGAACTAAAGCCTGGATCCACCCATGATTCATTGATGTTAAAGTGAATGAAGTAGAAGTAGACTGTTTTTCTAACGTTTCTACATTCAACATTCAACCACTGAAAGTCATTCAGAATATTTTGATGAAATGATTCAGTGCTTCACTGTTAATTTACAGTGGTGCTGAGTGGAACCAGGGGTCATGATAACACAAATACAACTATTTAATTAACTACCTAAAAAAGATCAGTGAATCGGCACATCTTCTGGGGTTTTGTATATAATGGTAATAAAAGTGAAATAGAAAAATCTCTAAAAATCTTTAAAAACTATTGTCTCTTACAAAGCCCTGCATGTACCTCTCCACAAGTCATAAACACTGCAAAACTAACATCACAAGAATCAGGCAGGGTATTGATAACCATTTCTTGAAGTAATGTTTTGTAAGGTATCTTTCTGGAGACTCTGCAGATATCTGATCCCTCTCACCACCACAGTGAACAATTTTGACTCAATACATTTCTTGAATACCGAACTTTGAATCACTCTGCATAAATTAATATTCATCTTAACTATTTTATTACAAAGAAAATTAAATACCAACCAGGTTTAAACAATATGTATAAATATTTGTAACAGTGTCTTTGGAATAATTTTAAACCTCTTGCTGTGAATTCAGCACTTTCAGAAATGTAGCATTTCACCCTCTCAGCTGTATGAACCATCTTTGGGTTGAACTTTCAAAATGTGCTTCAATGGTGAAATTATACTTATCATTAGACAGAACCTGCTCTTTATACTGAGGAAGACACTTGGATGAACAGGAAGAGAGTTGAAAAAGTTTTTAGTAAAGACGGCCTCTGCAGTGGAACAAGTTATCTCCAAATGTTTGATGAGCAATGTGCCAAAACTAAAGGGCAAAACATCCGTAACTGATCTATACACCAACCCAAATACGCTCCATAAAAAAAGCAGTGTATTGCAGCTTCATGCCCCTCAATTTAGTGGCACAGTATTGACGCTGTGATTGAGAGGAGTAAAAATAGAGCCTCAATTAAGTCGATTAAGCCCAAGAGGTGGGAGTGAGCACAGAGCTACTCATTTCTTCACAGCCTCCATATGTCAACCTAGAGTTCAGCTCCAGTTTAAGAGCATTTAGAACCACAATAAGAGTCAGAGCTAATGAGATTACAGAAGTGTGATGTAGGGAATTCTTTCCCTGCTGCATCGATCATCACGTTTGGTTGGCTGATGTGCTAGGCCTTGTATGGGGATTCTCTTCCCAGTGGGTGCACTATGAGAGAGGGGAAACATTCATTTGCATTTAAATGATGCTTCAGTGATGAGGTGATGACTATGTGGGACAGCTCTTAACATACTGATCCACGGCAATGCACTAATGCTTCTTCTTCTGGAAGGATTCTCTGCTCTGATTGAAGCAGTGTAACCATGCATGATGGTCCTGAGTGCACGGCTGTCAGAAACTAATTAATGGGTTTAAACACTGAACAGGGCACATACCCACACTGTGTAAATTTGTGTGTGAGCAGGTAGAATAAAGAGCAATGCAAATAAAGAAGCACTTTTCTGAGATGCTGTGCCCCTGTTTGCAACTCTTATCTTGACTTGCATTGTTTATCTCTCAGTTGTCATGTAAAAAGCAACAATGAAGCCCTGTAATTATGCCAAACTATTTTTAAAATTTTGCAAAAGAGGGAAAATGACAGAGAGGGAGACCGGTGTCTGGAGATACACCTCAGACATAAGCAAGTGTGTGAGCACTTCACACTGCATTTTCCTAAGAAAGAAAGAAAGAAAGAAAGAAAGAAAAAAGGATGAAAGAAAAGAAAGAAGGAAGAAAGGAAGGAAAGAAAGAAGGAGAAAGAATAAATAAAAGAGAGAAAGAATGAGTAAAAGCATAAAAAAGAAAGAAAAAAGCATAAAAAAGAAAGAAAAAATGGACACTTCTCTATTTTTAAATTGGCCAAAAGTATCTGTAAGGTATCTTTCTGGAGACTCTGCAGATATCTGATCCCTCTCACCACCACAGTGAACAATTTTGACTCAATACATTTCTTGAATACCGAACTTTGAATCACTCTGCATAAATTAATATTCATCTTAACTATTTTATTACAAAGAAAATTAAATACCAACCAGGTTTAAACAATATGTATAAATATTTGTAACAGTGTCTTTGGAATAATTTTAAACCTCTTGCTGTGAATTCAGCACTTTCAGAAATGTAGCATTTCACCCTCTCAGCTGTATGAACCATCTTTGGGTTGAACTTTCAAAATGTGCTTCAATGGTGAAATTATACTTATCATTAGACAGAACCTGCTCTTTATACTGAGGAAGACACTTGGATGAACAGGAAGAGAGTTGAAAAAGTTTTTAGTAAAGACGGCCTCTGCAGTGGAACAAGTTATCTCCAAATGTTTGATGAGCAATGTGCCAAAACTAAAGGGCAAAACATCCGTAACTGATCTATACACCAACCCAAATGCGCTCCATAAAAAAAGCAGATTCATGCCCTGAAGTAAAAAATGATGAATGAGCGAAAGCATAAAAGAAAGAAAGAAAATATGCACACTTCTCTATTTTTAAATTGGCCAAAAGTGAAAGAATTGGAAACTTCTGGTTCTAGGGGGCTGTAACAATCAAAGCCATTTTTCCGGCTGAAGAATAAACACTGAGGTCGGAACAGTCTATGGAGGCATATCTGACAGCAGTCAAGCATATGCTAGGAACAAAGTGATACCAGGGGGTGGAAACTACTTTTAATGTGGTAGGAAACTTGAGGCATTGCCTTTAGCTGCAAAGGTCTTAAGCTACAGGAAGTTTAAGTTGGGGTGCAATGTTGCTTTCATTTCATTTTTTGACATTTTTCACAGTTAAAGTGCACTGACCCACTGGTGGTTAAGATGGTTAACTATGCTTTCTTGTTACAGCAGAAGTGGAGACAGCACTCAGTCATGTGGAATAAATCACTAATTTATGTAGTTTTAGTTTATGGAAAACTACAGCCTTCCATTATTTAAGTTGCCCTAATTTCATTTGTCTAAATGTATCACATTTATAATTCCAATACAATGCCTTTGTGATCAGAAAGTGTCATGTTCAACTCCTGGCCCAGAATTCACTGAGGTACCCTTGAACCCATCCACTACACTGCTACCTAGGCCCTGTTGATAGCTGCCCGCTGCTCCACATGCATATTTGCGATGGGTTAAATACAGAGGTCAGATTTCTTTGTGGCGCACATTGTGTGTGAATGTTCACAATTAAAAGTAAATCACTTTTACGTGTTGCAGAAATTTAACTGGAGAAAAGGTTGGTTCCACTTTTGGAGATGTACAGGCCCCTTAGATATGTTTTTATGCTTTAGGGTTTAAATCTTTGCAGTGCCAAACAATTTCTAGCAAACCGCAAACGAGGCATATACGTTGTGTCTTTAAACCAGCCACAAACAAATTGGGGACATTTAATTTGCCTGTCAGTTAGTCAGTCTAACCTATTCCCCAGCCCCACTATAAGAACAAACATATTTTTATACTACAGTGGTCTGAAAAAAAACCCCAGAAAATTGTTGATTCTTTTTACTCACTTCAGTGTTGCCCTGTGCAGCTCTAACGCTTGATTGTTTCTGTGTCTTGGAAGTCTTTTTTTGGACACCATTAGCCACTGGAAACCATTAGCCCCTGGAAACCATTAGCCACTTAGTAAAACCATTAGGAGCATAAGTATTTTTTCAATAATTTATTTAACAAAAATATCCACAGATGTAATATTGTTCTAAGTAGAAAGTAAGTACACCCTTGACCTTGGAAGTTAACAAGGCAGAACAAACTTATTGTAGGTGTTTTGCATTATTGTCCACCAGTCTCTGACAATTTCTGACCATTCTCTGGATTTGCTATTGTGCTTTCTCATTATTCTGTTGAATGTTCCACTACTGGTTCAGCTTTAACTTTTGGACAGATGGGCTTACATTATCTTTAAGTACTCTATTGATATGATGCAAAATTCATAGCTGAATCAATGACTGCAAGCTGCCCAGTCACTAATGTCTATTGTTTTTTGTTGTTTAAAATCTGACTTTTGACCACCACTTTATAACACTTTTTGTTTGAATTTTGTATGAAGTATTTTAGTAACAAAATGTATTTCAATGCTAGTTCCACCTCCAGTGCAAAATACAGTGCAATGCTATAAAATGCATTTCTAACTTACAATTTTGTATTTTGTTTTATGTTTGTGGTCCTCAGTTCACCAAACATTGTGTTTCGCCCTAAGAGGACATAGTATGGGCACCTCTGCTCTAAAATAGCTCTAAACTAAGCTGTGCTGCCATATTGTGTGGTAGAGCTTCTTCATGTCCATATTTTAAATTCACTCAGAAATCCTCCTCCTACCACAGGAAGGGCAGAACTGTTCAGTAGCACGTCCCTCTGTAGTTGTTTAGAAGAATACAGACAGTATTGCTGATGTGACACAACCTGACAAGAAATAACTGGTTGGATGATTAGTTAAAACAGTGCCTGTCTTGCTGATTCTGCCAATGTTTAACCATTCTGTCACATATTCTCGACAAACAAAGCAAAAAAACTATTGAATCATCAGATGGGAAATACAGTTAGTGTTAAATTCTGTTGAGTCTGCTGGAACTTGAGGCTAAAGGGCAAGTCTAAAACTGTCAGCAGCAAAACACAAGAGGACATTAGGAGCCCTTTCCTTGGTTGAGGTCTTCCTATACATCTCATTTTCACAGGTCACTTAGTTACAGGCATGTTGACCTACCAACAAATCTTTCATGCACTGAATCATACATAGACTGAATTATTTTCATGGAAAGGGCCATGCATATGCTATTTTGCCATAGCTAACCAGGGTAACCACTGTAAGCAGAGGGAAAGATGATTCCAAAGGCCAGCACCAGGGGCCCCTCAGAGGAATATTGGGTGGTATTGGGACCTCATTATTATAATTTTTATAGGACCCAAAATTTCCAGCGCTGCCCTTGTAGCCAACCACTCTACAGATCTGCTAGTTCTGCTGCCCGTAGACGTGGTTCTCTACAAGAGAAAATTGACAAATATGTTAAAGAAATGTTGTTTTATAACTAATGCATTTCCTGTTTTCTCAAAGAGGAAAATGAAAGAACTAATTTTGGTGTTTTCAGTGCCTTTATACAGAGTTGTAATGTATTGCTAATGCTGAATACAGATCAAAGCATGAGAATCTGTTTCTTGCTGAAATCAACACTTGCAACTTGCTTTTGTTCAGTGTATATACAATAGGAAAATACTTTCACTATCCAAAGTAACCACTGTATGTGTGAAAGGTTTTGCCCTTTCCTCCTGTCCTGGGTGAATGTGATAAGCATTGTGTGAGAATGTGATAGTGGTGTGTGATCAAGGATCTGTTTGTGTTACAGTGTGGTGATGCTGAGGTGAAGGTGTCCATCAACACAGGCTGTCAGCACAACCACATCTCCAGCACATGCTGCAGAAGACTGGGGTGAGTCAGTTCCTTTCTTGAGTAGCTATAGTAAATAAGCCTATAGCTGAATGTAAATTTTAATTTAACAATCCAATACTTGTGAGCCTGTGTAGACCCTGGAATTATACACACTTAGATACTTAGATCAGAGTTAAGGGTAAAAATGAGCAAAACATTTCCTCCTATCTACAAAAAATAACTGTACAGGATAAAGAAAAAAATGTTCTCACCTTTATATATAAGTCAATGCAACATTATTTGTTTAGATGTTATTTTGTGTCATTCTGTTGTTCCATAATATTTTGACACAGCTAAAGGGCAGCAGGTATTTTCAAATTAAGCAAAAGCTGAAAAATGTTATATATCGATATACAAGGTGTTGTTCGATTTATGCTAATTGCATGTGTTTGTGATGTAGACTGAAAAGCAGCCTGGAGCGTCAACCTCTCAGTGGTTCCATGGTTAACACATTGACATCTGTCCAGCTCCAGTTTGGAAAAGAGAGAGTGCAGTGTTCTGCTCAGGTCATAGGTAAGACTTTGTGTTCACTGTGTTTGAGAAATCTGATAAAGAGTTAATTTATATTTTTCACATTTGAATACAATTATAAAAATGATGTAGTTAACATGTACACTATTACAAATAGGAATATAACATATTTGATTGTATTTGCCAAAACAATGTTACACACTGTGCAAGTCTATGTTTGCTATATTTTTATGGACAAAATACAAGAAATCTCCTGTTACATAAGCTACAGAGAGCCCCTTAGGGCTGTGAGTGGTCTGAGTCTGCTGCTGACCTTTTCCTCCAGCTACAAGGCAGCTGAGATAAAGAGCATCAGGCCATGGAAGGAGCTATTAGCCCCAAACATAAGGGCACGTGTAGTCACTGTAAGACACTGGGCATACAGATGCACTAAAGACTCAGCTAATGAACTCGTTTAGGATCCAGCTCTGCTGTGCAGCCCACTAATGAGATAGAGGATGAGCTTACACCTGTAGGGGTCAAATATGTTCTCTCTTACTCTCTTTTTTGTCTGTTCACAGATGATGAAGCGTTTGAGCTATGCCTGGGCCTACACACCCTGCTGGAACTTAAAGTAAACCTCTTGTTTTTTGTATTTTCTTTTTTGTATGTACTTCTTCTTTTGTGGTATTCAGTAGCCACATCTCCCATGACCAGCATGCAACACAGGCGGAAAAAAGAGGATTGCCTTTGAAGGCTTCAGTTTTCTGAAGCCGGGATACAACTACTAGATAGTATCTACATTGCTCTGCTATTGCAAAATGGAAAACTAGCCCCTACACTCAGTTACCCATCAGGCCTAATCCACCCAAACAGCGATCTGATTATAGACATCAAAGCCCCACTCTAAAGTCTGACTTGGCTGTCTGGAGTCTTGGCCAATGGGAAAACTAAGATAAGGCAGGGTAATTTAGTGCAGTTCTAAATGGAAACAAACTATAATCCTGACATTTACTCTGGAATGGCTCAGACTGGCTGATTTGGTCTACTGAGAAACTAGCATGTCTCACTTTTATATTCTGATCTGGGCACTGCTTGGGGTATAAAATTTGAACATTATGGGTAAAAATCAAACATATTCAATTTCATTCTTACCTTACGTGTAGTCAACTGGACAAGATATATTTAGTTTTTGAATTTTGCTATTTCAGGTTTGCACTTGACTACATGATTTTGGACAGTGTATGGTTTTTTGCAATTTAAAAGACTGAATAAGAGTATGTTGCACAGTTAAAAGAAAATATTGGCTTGCAGCAGTACTAGCAGCCACCTGGAAGTCTGAATTGTCTGCATTTTTGTCAGTTTTTATAGGTAACAGTATGCATTTGAGTGTAAATTATTGACTGGTTCTTTGCTTTAAGCTTGGCAATGACTACAGCATGAAAATCCACACAAGTAGCTCTGAAATTCACTTCAGTAAGGCAGAAACATCCTTGCCTTCCTTTCAAGATGGTGCTGATGGTAGCAGGGCCTAAGGGACATCAGCTACATTTTTTATTCCATTATGTGTCTATGTCTGAATGATTCAATTGGGAATTTCACTTAATTTCCAGTATGGCTACAAGGTAGCCCATAATAGACATTCTTAAAAAGGGGGGAGTTGGGAATGGGGGATGGTTCAAGGAGAAGAATTAGTACTACAGTTGTCACTCATCTCAGTGGAAAGTTTCATGCATAGATGAAAGAGGCTCTGAAGCCAGGTGGACAGGAATGAGGAGGAACATGGCTGTCTGGAGTTAGAAAGTATATAAGCTTCTGAATTTCTATCACACACATTTACACCCACACAATACTGAATATCATTCATCTTAGATTCTCTCCAAACATACAGAGGCAGTGACTAAGCAGGAGAGGAGTTTCCACCACATTAGAAAGCATCAAAACTTTGTACTTATTTTAAACATACTATTTATAGTTCAGTATGGTTACAACAATTGATTATTACATTTAGTCAGTACTCCATGTATTTATAGAAAAAACAAAATGAACTACAGTATTTTTGAGTATTTTCATACATTACAACAATCAGCTATAACATAATGACCACTGACAGGTGAAGTGATTAACACTGACTATGTAGTTATTTCATTACACAGGCACCTGGGATATATTAGGCAGCAAGTGAACAGTCTGTTTTTGAAGTTGATGTGCTAGAAACAGAAAATGGGCAAGTATAAGGATAAAGGCTTTATTGTGATGGCTCTGAGTCAGACCATCTAAAAATGGCTGCTCATAAGTAGTCTTCCGGGTATGCAGTATTCAGTACCTACCTAGAGTGATCCAAGAAAGGACAACTGGTCAACTGGTGACAGGGTCACAGGCACCTAAGACTCACTGGTGTATGTGGGGATTAAAGGTTATCCTGTTCCAATTCCAAAAAGGAGCTCCTGTTGCACAAAATATTCATGCTGCCTGTGATAGAAATGTGTCAGAACACACAGTGCACCACAGTCAAATCTGTTTTGGCACCATGAGGAAGACCTACACAACACTAGGTGGATGGTCATAATGTTATGGCTGATTAGTGTGTATTTGAGCATTTGTGTGCAAAAGAATCTACTTTTAGCTCACTTTTATTTTACTGATTTTATCAATTTGCTATTGTTCACGCATCTTACTTCTGACCTTTAATGTTGTATTTTAGATCAGTAGTTTCTAACCCTAGTTCCCCTGCCCTGTGCATTTGAGTGTTTTCCCTGCTCTAGCAAAACTGAGCTAAAGTGGCTTTTTTACCACAGGGAAACACTAAATGCAGGACATGGGCATCTTATCACAGTACAACTGTCTAAGCGGTTACCCTATTTAGATAAGATCAAGAATTCGGCCCCCAGCAATGCCATAGCCATCTGTGGCAGGAACCCAAGAGAGCATTGTTGGCCTATGAATGGGTAGGATGGCTCTCCATCTTCCTCTACCACTGCAATGCTGGCTAACACACCATCTGTTAGACAGCATGACAGAAAAGTTAGAAATCTTCTCCCTTCAACCTGAACAATATACTGGACATACTAAGAAGTTCCACTACAGTTCTAAAGGGATTTATAGAATTTTTGGAACCTCTATGATTTTAGTCCAACTCAAGCTGGCTACTTCTACTTCAATTCGAAACAGCATTTCATTAAATAACATAATGTGCTGGAGGATAGCTTTGAGTGAGGACATGATCAGATATATCTGATTAAACTGATAGAAGTCTAGCTGGAAATATGTATTCTAAATGCCAACTCTATTCAAGTGTAGTAACACATCAAATATGTGAGGTAAGGTGCTGTGCTTTTTTGCCCGCAGTGCTGTGTTGACCTGAATGCCAGAGTGCTCCGCTTCCACAGGAGCGGGGAAGCGCTTCCCTTCTTGGAGACGCCCACCTGCAGCCAGTGCCATCACCATGATGATAACAAGAACCTGTGACCTTTGACCTCCCTGTTTATCATGACCAAATCCCCTTCAAAGGGGAGTACACAGAAAGTATTTGTGTGAAGGAGTCTGTCTCAGAGTGGGTTTGGACTACAGCATCACTCAGTGTGCTCACAAGGCCAGAACAACTCTCAGTTCTCCCCTCTTGGCCCCCTCCTTTCCCCTTTATCTCTACCCGTTTCTTCTCATCCCCTGTTATTGTGTTGTTTTTTGTGTCATTTATAGCATTTAACATATCACCGATTATCCTCCCTTTATTGAATAAGACTGTATTTTGTGGAACAAATGTAGGCCATAAGGAAGGGGTGATTGATATGGGTTGTTGTCTTTAATGCGTTTTACATTGTTTCCTTTTTCTAATCAGACTAAATATAATTGCAAGGACACAGCCAAAACAGTACAAACCTACTTAAATAAAATAATGCATATATCTTTGTGATTTGGTGTATTAAATTATAGCATAATTAAATGCTGTTATGATTTAATGGATTTCTGTAAAAAGAATTAGAAATGCTATGACTCTCTAGTGTTTGTACTAAGAAGCTACCACCAAAGCAAAAACCTAAAACTGGACACTGCTTTGTCTATGAGTTGATCTTAATTTGAAGGAAAATTGAATGAAATTTGGAGTAAACTTTAAAGTAAAGCTGTTTCTTCAAGTCTAACCCACAGGAAAATACACACAACGTCATTAGCACCTTATGGTAGATTGGACTTCTGTTAGCCTGTACAAATGTTAATTGAGCCCTTGGGCTGGCTCTCAACTCCATGTGTGTTTCTGATGTACCAAAACATTCCAGATGCAAGATTTTTATAGATGTATACCCTTCTTTTTAATCTTTGTTTTTGAGGTCTAATGGGGTATGTGTTTGAATTATGTTGCTAGCATTTCCTGGAGGCTTTTGTGTGTGCTAACACTTGTGTAACACATATAGGTAGGAAAACTCAAACAGGTCCATTACTTCTTAGTTCAAGTTTCTATTCAACAATATCAAATGTTTTGCCTGCCTTTGCTCACTTCATCTTTAGGAGTGGAATTATAGTACCTAAGGGCTTCCTCAAAAAGGAAGCATCCCAATTCCCCAAAAAAGCATCTCTGGGTTTCTATTCACTCCTAATCACCTGCTTTGTCTTAGTTTCAGTCAGAAATATGCCTGGCGCAGTGACTTGTAGTTCAGACTAGACTCAGACTGTAGTTCAACACTAAGATTTCACACAGGCTTTGGTTTCTGTACTCCACACCACTGCGATGGGGAGAACACGTCAAACCGAAAGGGCGCCTGCATCCCCCACACTGCCCACACAGCACTTGCCCTTGATCCCTTTTGAATGGTGTGAGTAACCGAGAGGACAGCACATAATGCTCAATCTGCTAAATCATCTGGCCTCTGTCACTTTCAGCGTTGTGGTGGATCTCTCATCAGAGGTCATTCACACTTAGATTTGCTCTGCTTTTGTGTCCGCCTCTGACATACCGCAGTTCTTTGTATGCTGTGGAAGAAGGAAAATTGAAATATGGAAGAGTTTATTTTTGGTGGGGTTTTATTTCTTCTTTTGTCTAAATTGTATTTTCTCTGCCTAATAAAAAAATATGTATTCTGGCTATGAACGTGTCCACTGACTGACAAGAAAAGTCTCCGCAATATGCAGCATGCACAAAACATAGTATTGATTTATAACACCATTTACACCAAAAAAGCAAAAACTAAATGAGATTACAATATAGTAAGTAAAGGTTTTTGCTTTTATCAAATCTGGTCACAGGTTTGGAGGTATGATGTTAAGCCAAAATCCATCCATTAAGCAATTAATGAAATTTAAAAAACTTCAACTGGGTCAAGAGGCCCATAGCTAAGCGAAGACTGCTTAAGAGTCACAAATCACAATCTGTGCAGTTTTTCACCAAGTCACCTCTGGCTGTGGTGGTTCTCATGGTTGTGTGCCAGTGATGTGATCTCACCCAAGATGGGCAGGATGCTATTTAAAGTCTCATTTCATGTGGCAGTGGAAAGTAAGCAGATGTTCCCACAGCCAGTAAGAGCCAAAAGGCGTGCAGCCACTGACCCTGTCCCACACAGACATACTGCCTCCTCTGGGACAGGTCCATCACCCTTAGCTGAGTTGCCAAATCTACAGGTTGACTAATTGTAAGGAATAGAATTGACTGATTTGTACAAAAAAAGCATCTGTATAATTTCCCCACCACAGGTAGGCTGTACTGACAACATATATACTTTGGCTTTACACAGTGCTGCTATACTCAGTCACGGTAACAACACAGCACCATGTCTATTAGAAGGTTTTGCTATTACATTTCCACACATTGCTTACATTATTTGTACAGAACTACAATACTGAAGAAACAAGGATCAGTATTGCAGAACTGCAAGATCAATACGTATATTGCAGAAGGCCATTCACTCTGGAATTATTATTATTGGAGACTACAGACATTGCAAATTCATATTGGATTAGCATTGGCAATTATTTAGGTTACAGTACCTCCCCAGGCAAAAGCAATCCAGCTCAAGTATGGCTGGAAATCACTATTCAAGAAACGCTAATGAAAAATAAATTGTGTAGGCAGGACAATTTTAAGACCACTTCCGTGCCCATTGGGGGCAACAAACCACTAGGAGAATCTTATTGACTTCTTCAAACTAGAGCTTTAATCAGGACTGAAATTTTGGTCAAAATCCAAACACAGCCCACTGACTTTCTGTCCGAGCCTGAACCGACATCAACAATTTCTGCAGCAGTGCCTTCAGACTACATCCCATACATTTTGGGTCAGAATAATGTCAGAATGGCTGTATTAGTCTTTTCTCTCCTAAATGAATTTGCCATTTTATTTCTTGTGCATCTATTTTCACACAAGCTTGGGTCTACAATAGTTCTCTTAATCTAGAGGCTGTTGTAAGAAGGGGAGTTTCCTGAAGATTAACAGAAGATCTGCAGCCGGTAAGTCCTTCCTTTAACCTCTTTAAACTAAGGATTCTAGTTTGGCTTTGTAGTATAAGGAGACATAACCACCATCATTGTCAACATGCTCATCTCCTATAGACCTTTTGTCACTAATTAATTTTCTTCCTTTCATGGGTCTTGGCACAAAAGCAGTAGCATCCAGGCCTAGTCAGCGGCATGACAATAAAAAACAAAACGTCTCTGTTTCCCTGCTTAGAAAAGAACATAGCTTTATCTGCACTACCACTGTTCAACATCCCACAATGCATTAGGGGCCCTGTGGCGCTTTCTTCTGACTCACTGCACATGCCACATCCTGTCACAGCTAGATTCTGTGGTCTTATTCCAGCACTACTACAAAAAGCAGAGAACTACTAGCACTGCCTGTCAATAGCTTACAGATATGAGTCAGGGCCATCATATCATTTTGACGCCTTCATATGACATTTCCTGGAAAAAAAATACTGGAAAATACATCTGTTCAGAAACTGAAATGTTTTTTTTCTGGGGTTAACACCTACAGTCCTAACTAGAATGCATGACAATTTCCCCACCTATATTTAGATTTTAACCTTTTTTCAATAAAGTTAAATTGTTGAAGCTATTTGTGCAGATACCACCATATTTGCTAGAATGGGTTTTAGTGTTTTTAGTACATCACTGTGATGAAAAAGACTGGAGGAGACAGATAGACAGGAAGGCAGGCAGGCAGAACATGGCACTTAGTTTGGATTCTTAACCTGCTTGGTTTGTAAACAGAACTTTCAGCCCTAGACCCATTCCATGACTTTTTTCTTCACTGACCTGCCAGAAGAGCACCCTCTGTTTTCCCTGGAACTCCTGATTTACAAATTAAGCACAGGGTCTGTAGCTGTGTAGAAGACCCTGGTGGTCATGCCCAGGTAGGTAGACAGGCAAGTAAGTAGGTCATCTAATTTGGACAGGTTTTATGCCCCTGCGGCTGACAATGATGACTCATTTAAAAAAAATAATAATAAGAGCATTTAATTTGTTATTTTTTTATTATTGTGTTATTAGTATGTAAAGAGAATATTAAGGAACAAATTGCATATACAGTGGGTACGGAAAGTATTCAGACCCCCTTCAATTTTTCACTCTTTGTCATATTGCAGCCATTTGTTAAATTTAAATTAATTTTTCCCCTCATTAATGTACACACAGCAGCCCATATTGACAGACCAAAAAATTTTTTTTGCAGATTTATTAAAAAAGAAAAACTGAAATATCACATGGTCCTAAGTATTTAGACCCTTTGCTCAGTATTTAGTAGAAGCACCTTTTGAGCTAAAACAGCCATGAGTCTTCTTGGGAAAGATGCAACAAGTTTTTCACAACTGGATTTGGGGATCCTCTGCCATTCCTCCTT
>JBBPDA010000126.1:18998447-19026022 GCA_037974385.1 Arnoldichthys spilopterus
GTGGCCAACCCGGGGATCGAACCCAGGACCTTCTCACTGTGAGGCGACAGTGCTAACCACTGCACCACCATGCCGCCTGCCCAGAAGCTCCTCCTCTCCTTATTCTGATCATTTGCATCCTTCAGGGCCTTCTTCTGCTCCTTCACTTTTTTGTCCTCTGCCTTCTTCTGCTCCTTCAGCTTTCTTTCCTTCCCCTTCTGGATCACCTTCAATTATTTTCTTTCTTGCTTGTTAATGTTGGTCTTTTCTGGGTATTGGTATGCCCGTTTCTGCCTTTGCTTCACCACAGGAATCTCCTGGAGGATCCTGTCCTCTCTCTCCCCTCTCTCTCTCTTCACCTCCAGCGGAGGCAGATCGAACTTGTCCTCCAGCTTTATCATCTTACACATCACCGTAGCCCTGTACTTGGTGTTCACTTCAATATTTTTGAAGCGAAGCATCTCTGCCTCGTCTATTACCTTCTCCATTTTCTTTTTTTAATTTGCCATGCTTATGTTCACCTTCTTTAGCTCTTGGTTTTTTCTCAGAGAGCTCACATCTCAGTTGCTCAACTGCTGGTTGCACAGCCTCATTGTCCTTCCACTTGGCTATCAGTGCTTCGCTCTCCTCCTGTGCTTCATTCCCTGTGAAAGCTCTGGACAGTTCTTCCATCACTTCCCGTCTTGCATGGTTCAACTCCTGGTGCATTTTTCCCAGATCTTCCTTCAGTGTGTTATTCTCCTTAAACAGGCTCATCTCCTTGGCCAGCCACTGGTCTTGTTCCAGCTTCCTAACTCTTTTTGCTCGTTCGCTTTTGGTTTTTCTTTCCATCCTCTCAATCAGCAGCAACTTGGTCATGTGACTGATATGATCCTGAAGCCTGTACCACACAGCCTCGACTTCTTTCTTAACTTTGCGGTGGGAAAATACCATGCTGCCCAAATACTGCATATCCAATCGAATATGTTCTATGTGTTTTCTTAATCGATTCCAGTCAGAAACCAAACATTGGGTTGGAGTGATCATCGACGACCAGCTGACCTTCAAGGATTTCATTGCCTCAACCTCACGGTCATGCAGATTCACTCTCTACAGCATCCGCAAGATCAGACCATACCTTCCAGAATATGCAACACTGGTTATGTCTCGCCTTGACTACGGCAACTTGCTGCTGGCCGGTTTTTACAATTACAAGAAATGCGTTGGTCTTCCTTGTAGCACCACCTTCAGTGTTGCCCTATGTAGCACTAATGCTTGATTGTTTCCTCTGTCCTGGAAGTCGCTTTGGATAAAAGCGTCATCCAAATGAATAAATGTATTGTAAAATGTAATATTACCTTATAAGGCAATACTCATTAACCTAATATTCTGGAACAAGCCACAACATTCTAATGCTCACAGTTTCCCTCAGGATGTTCAGAAAAGGCCAAATGAAACAGAGTGAAGAGTCTTTCAACAATTAACTAAGCTGCGAAAACTACAACACCAACACAATCAGTTTACAGCAGTTTAGCCCCACCCACTCACACTGAACCTGTAAGGCGTGTTCATACAGAACAATACAGTGGCAGCCAACTCATTTAAATATATCAGTCTTTGGGCTGTGGTGGCCTAGTGGTAGGGACATTGCCCTTGTGAACTGAAGGGCACAGGTTCAAGTCCCGGCCCAGGCACCACTGAGGTACCCTTGAGCAAGGTACCATCCCACTACACTGCTCTCACTTTCACTCTATGGCACAGCAACAAAAACAGCCTGTTTAATGCAGAGGATAAATGGAGGTTAGAAAATGGTCTTTACAAAAAATTTTGAACACAGTGGATCAAAATAATTATAAATCAGTTAATGTGATATAAACATAGCTCATTAGTAGATATTTATGCAACAATTCACTGTGTGCTAGATAAACTTTATTTTACTCATTAGTCCAGTTACATGCTCAGTGCAACAAAGAAAGAAATAGAGTGAAAACCGAGCAGAAGCAGAAACACCATAGTTATAAATTTTAAAATTACAAAAAATTAAGCAACCACTTTTAAAGAGCCCTGACACAGACTTTTTCAAAATATATTTTTTATGGTGTAGTTGAGCAAGTCATCTTTTGGAATTACTTCTTGAATTTGTCCACTTCAGCTTTTCTTCAGCGTGGCAGTTGAGTGCAGGGGCACTGCAAGAAATAAAATATTGCAAATTCAACATTATTTAATACTGGTCTGAGGGCCTAGCTGGAAGTTTTCAGAGGACCCCAAGTGCAGAAGAGCAAAGGGGACCACGCTTTACGAGACTAGACAAGTCGGCTGGCACATTTGCTAATAATTCTAGAGGCCTCAGCTCAAGAGGGAGGCAATCCATGCCTTTACCGGCCTGTTTGCAGCCAGTGCACTCCTCAGAGGACCAGGGAAAGGGGGCCCTCTGCCAACCTGTGACCTACAGAGCCACAAGCTGACTCGAGTTGAGGTATACAATTTTTCCCAAAAACAGGAAATGGGGAAGGAAAGGGAAACCCTGAGTTAAAACCCAGAATCTTTACCAAATTACTGGCGAGAGTCCATTGTGGCTACAGCAATCAGCCACACCTGCCAACAAGGACTCTGCACTGCCTTGTCAGACAACTGTGCCTATAAAGACTTTGGCTCAGGTGAAACACATAAGCATTATTGACATATGACATGGCACGGCAGCGAAGGCAGGGCTCTCAACTGCCCCCTGTCGGACCGTCCGGTTGTTAACTCTTTCACTCTGTCAGTGATGGGCCCTTGAAATTTATGGCCCCCTTTATGATGTACCTGATTGACTGAAATGAGTGTAAAAGACCTGTAGTAGATTAACAGTAATGTAAAGGTTGGGAAACTGTCATGTTTTTTTGTTGATTTGAAATGTTGATGTTTTTGCCCAAATTAAAGTGCTAGCTCTAACAGTCATAGTTCTCCACTAAATAAAATAAATGTTTACTACCTAGTAGGGATTGAGAAACAGCCCAGTCTTTTCCAGTGCAACCTAGTCATTTATCTGTACTGCCACACGGAGGACCAACTGCAGCACTAAAACACAGGGTGCTATTTACACTGGAGAACACTGTATAAGCCTTTGTTAACGTAACTAATTTCCTCCTGTGCTAAAATAAGAGAGTGAGAAAAGCCTGTCAGCAGGCTAAGCCGAATGTCTCTTCTACCAGCAGAATGAGCTATAGTTGTAACCCTGATTTCAACTCACCGTCACACTGTTTCATCAGCCACAACACCTCTGTGAGAGGAATGTAGGGACTTTCCTAAAGTGCCAATAGGAATTGAGCACAGCACAGAATTCCCCTGACAGCCCCATCACAGCAGAGTGAAAGTGAAGGGAAAGAAGTGTGGTAATGTGGAGATCTCAGAGAAGTAAAAGTGGAGTATCTCTCTCTCTCCCTTCCTCCTTCTCTCCACTCTCTTTATCTTTCCTATTCCCTATCCCCCTCTCTCTTTTCCTCTCTGTCTCTATCTAGCTTTCTCACTCTAACTTTTTCTTTCTGCCTCAAATATCCCACCTACATAGACTCCCCCTCACACACAAACACACGTGCAGTCTATTTAATCTTCACTATACAGTGAAGGTGTAGGCTGTGTTTTTTTTGTTTTGTTTGTTTGTTTTCAGGGGTAAGCAATCGTTTTTTAATCATTGTGTTTTGATCAAGTCCAGTCCTAGTTTGCTGAACGTTATTGCTGTTATTATAAACATTTAACCCAAATGCCATATACTACATTCTGTCCTAACCCCCCACAAAACCACATTGCAGCCCTCCTGTTTCTGTCTCATTGCAGAACCTTCTCCCAATGTCTGGGAGCTTGTAAGTGACCAACTGTTAGCTTTTACTAAATCTAAACACGTTGCCCAACAAGTTTATAAATACGTATGTATGCAAATTCTGATCCTATATTTTACTTGAAAGAAAAAACAGTTTAGCAGTAAGGTAGCATAGTAGTAACGTAACAAAGCACTTTAGGTATAATTTCAGTTATCACTAAGACTTCCATTGTCTAAAACCATAGTCGATAATCATGTTATGTTATGTTTAAATATTTTTTCATCTTCATTTAGGATTTTCCTTCTGCAGAATTCTTCTATTTTATAATCCTTCATAAGTCATCTCACATGAATAGTATGTTAAAGGTGTAATCACAGATTTTTAGTAGTAAGTCTGGGGATAGTCATTTTTTGAAGGTTGATGTTTATGTATGTTTAAATGACTTTCTTGTGATATCCATCCCCTTTATTCTCTTCTCTTTCTTCACTGGATATGGGACAACAGCTTTCGGGATTTGCTGATATTTCTCACCACTTCATGAACATCAAATTCCAGAATTTTCAATGACTTTCCAGGCCCAATTCATGGACCCAACATGACAAAGTATGAGATTAATTACTATTACAACACTTGTCACTTGTCTCTTGCTTGTCGCTATTTAATCTTCATCATTCAACAGTCACTCATGCACACATGTCCATTGAACAGCACAAACAAGGAAGCAGAGATAGACAGAGATGAACATGCAAGGAACATAGCTTATTTATTAACGTTAAGTTATAAAGGAGTATCTAAAGAACTGTAGATTCAAGTCTCGAACAAAATGAATAAATTCAAGCATGTTCATTGACTCATGTTTGTTTATGTCAGTTTTCAAAAACCTTCAAACTTCAGCTCTCTTAAACTTTCTCAAGATCACAAACTTTTACAGACCAGACAGGCTACCCTTCACTGCCTACATGCATCAGTGAGCCTTGGGTGCCCATGACCTTGTCGCCAAATTACCAGTTGTCCTTCCTTGAATCACTTTTGGTAGGTACTAAGTTACTACTGCATACCTGAAACATTACACAAGACCTGGTGTTTTGGAGATGCTCTAGCATAATTATCTAGCCTTCCAGATAAGATCCTTACGCTTACTCATCAACTTCAAGAAATGACTGTTCACTTGTTGCTTAATATATCCCACCCCCTGACAGGTGCCACTGTAATTAAATAACTAGATAGTCAATGGTATTCATTTTACCTGTCAGTGGTGTTAATGTTATGGCTGATCTGTGTATGTGTATTCATTTGGTCCATAGTCCATAGCCAGTCTTACTATTCAGTTTATAATCATAATTGTAATCATATTCCCATCCAGTAACTACTATTAAAGTGTATGCAAGTTGTACATTATGCAGTGCTGGTTGTGTAGTTATAAGATTTAGGCTCAAGTATAGTTTATTTAGGCTTTAAGGAGCCTAAAGAAACATCTGAACTTAAACATGCACACACACTGGTGGGGCTGCAGCCTAAAAGGGTCTGTTTGGATAGGAAGCTGCATTCCAGGTCAGCATGTATAAGGCAGAGCGGAGGACTGCAGGCTGGCTGATAGGAGACCATGTGGAGGAAACTTCTTCTATGGCCCAGATAGTGAAGAGCACCGCTGCTGAGAGAAAGAGAGAGAGGGGAGAAAGAGAGAGGGAGAGAGAGAGAGAGAGAGCGAGAGAGACAAGGAGAAAGAGATGGAGAGAGAGAGAGACTCTTCCCTTCCCCAAATACCACTGGCAGTATCACTGCATGGTCAGCCTGGATAGCTTCATGTCCGCCAGACACACAAAGTGCACTTACTTTTACACACATCAAAGCATGAAGTACTGCACATTCTGACCTGGCCAAACACACACATACACACACACATATTTAGAAAACTTGACACATTTTCTTGGTTCATGCTGCCTAAAGGGTTTGGGCAGGTCAAAAGAAAACATTTAATTTCTTTTACTTCACAAAGTCTCTCTGTTTCTCTCTATATTCTGTTCCTCTCTTTCTCTGTTTCACTCTATATTCTGTTCCTCTCTTTCTCTGTTTCTCTTTATATTCTTTTCCTCTCATTCTCTGTTTCTCTTTATATTCTTTTCCTCTCTTTCTCTGTTTCTCTTCATATTCTGTTCCTCTCTTTCTCTGTTTCTCTCTATATTATGTTCCTCTCTTTCTCTGTTTCTCTCTTTATTGTCCTCCATTTTACTGTTTCCCTCTCTTACCACTTTTTCCTCTAATTTCTCGCTTTCTGTATCTTTCCTCTCTCTCTATCTCTCTCTCTCTCTCTCTCTCTCTTTTTTTTTCTCTTCTGTTTTTCTCTCGCTTTCTCTGTTCCTCCCTGTATCTTTGTGACTCTCTCTTTCCATTAAGCAGTTTTGCCTTTTACGAGAACAAGCCAACAGGTCTTATCTTTTATCTCCTGAAACACCCGATAAACCACACACACATACACACACACATACAGTCCCACCTTGCCCCAGGACTTATTATTGCACATGGAAATGAGGCTTAGGCCTGTTGCTATAGTGACAGTTCTGTGACAGTCTTGTGTTTCTTTCACACTCTCTAAAACATCAGCTCTGAGCTCAGTGACTCTTTCTCAGTCCTGCTTTACTGTGGCCACACATCACTCTCTCCTTTTGATCTGTTATGTTTATTTTGTATGACAACTGTACATTCTGACATGGGCAGTGTCTCTCTCATACACACACATACACACCCGGCACCTCTCCTTCATTCTCTCTCTCTTTCCCTCTCTCACTGCCCACAGCCCCCCACCCACCCCCTCATGTGGAGGGACATGTTACTGATATGTTACAGTTTCTTTTATTTTTTTCTCTCCATATGGCACCCACACATGGATGATACAATCTGATTCTGTTTAAACCAGGTACAAAGAGCTGTGCTCCATCTAAAGCACAGTTAACATTTAACCACTGTTCTACTGCTTCTGTCTGGGTTTGATTTTTTAAAAATATATTGTTAGAGTACAGGAATGTCCCGACCAAGTGCAAAATTCCATACTAATGAAAAGTTTTGTTTCTCTCCATATTGAAGATGTCTGTGCATCCATACATAAGGCTGCATTTTATTTTTTATTTTTTTAAATATATTAACTGTATCTGGCCATTGCCCTTTGTCCACGCCACAGGGTATTTCCTCTCCCGCAAGACAGTTACGAAAGAATCTTCCTGAATAGCAAACCCATCTTTGCACAGACCCTGCATCTGGTCATCCATGGCTCAAATGAGGGGAGTTCTGGGGAGCCATGTTGTAAGGACCTAAGTTTGTGGTGGAGCCCATTCTTGCGGTGATTGCAGAGCACATTGTAATGTTACCATCACATTGGCCCAGGACATTCAAAATAGCTTTGTGGTCAACAATGTTTTACCCTCTTCTTCTAACTTTTGTGAGGTTGAATCCAACTTATTTGTGAAAAATGTGAAGTTGAGAAAGTACATATATGGACTTTGTGCGGATATGAATTGATTTTCCTCTGTGAGTTTACTTTTTTGTGTGTGTGTTATTTTCCATTTTAGTGTGTAGCAATTATAAAAAATGTTTTCAAGCCCCAGTTGTCCTGCTCTGGCTTCACACAAACACTCCCATGACCTTTTCAGGGACAGAGTAGTCCTTCAGGTGTGTGTATGTGTGTATGTATGTGTCCATGTGTTTTACCCTCTGTGGGAACTAGACATGCTTAGGATGATGAAAAGCATGTTAATGTTAGTGGGTGGTACCTGTAAGAAAACCCCTTTTGTTGAGGCTATTGGTAGCTGTGGTATATTTAGGGGTGATATAGGTGGAGCAGTGCTATCAAAGAACCACTTTTACTTCCCTAAAGAATCTTTAAAATGTAGAAAACTTAAAAGAAAATAGTAATATAACTGTTTGATATCAGTTCGAAGGACTGAAGAAATAGTATAAAACTTACTGAAAAATCGACAAGATGCCAGGAAGCATTTGTAAGGCATTATTGTTGTTGTTTTTTACAGTATGGATCAACAGTAAAACAAAAAAAATGAAAGCACCCTGCAGCAGGCATGTTAATCTGAATTCCTTCAGGGCCACAGCTCTGTGTAGCTTTCCTTTTCTAATGTTCCAGCTCACGAAGGCCTTGTAGTCTGATACACATGGTCTTCAAAGACAGTAATACAACACTTGTGTGTTATCTGCTGTCTGGAAGTGGGGAAAGTTGGACCAGTGGACTAATTCTCCTGAACACACCTCCACAGCATGAACACACATAGGAAAGTATCAGGGACTCTACAGGCCTGACAGAAAAATACCTTCAGCCTGAAGAGAAGAAAATTGGAAATTACTCCAACACACACCACATGCACACACACACTCTCTCTCTCACACACACACATACACACCTGTCATTCTATCCTTAGGTGAGACAATGAAGTAATTGCTGAAAACAAAAACAAGAAAAGAAGGTCCAGTGAAGAATGAAAGCGAGGACAAGAGAAAAATGAAAGAATGAGAAGCTTTCACTCCACCATCTGCAGGTTGCTGAAAGAAAAGCAAAGGAATTTCTATCCATGTTCACACTACCCCTCCTCCACCTGCTTCTGCCACCACCACTCCCTCCCCAGAGCTTCCTCTTAGAAGCTCTCGTGTTTATGATGATGGTAGAGTGGGAGAGAAAGTGGAGAGAGGGGGGATTGTTTACATGCTGGCCTACACCCCCACCCCACCCCACCCCACACACAAACACATTCTGTGGGCCATCTGGCAAGCTGTATCAACCCCCACCACCCTGAAACTTTCTAAAGGAACTACCCTCCCCCTTTTGGCAAAGCATCACTCAGCACACTCTCCAAGCAACCAGTGGCATTGTTCACATGTGCGCACACACGCCCTTTTGTCTTTGTGAGGTATTTCCAGTGAGTTCAGTGTCACTGCTTTGTACACCTAACCCAACCCCAACCTAGCCTAACTACAAACTGTTTTCATATTAAAACCTCTTACAGTTTTTACCAACTAAAGCTGCCCTCTACATGGTGTAAACTGTGCATGATGAATGGGTAACAAAAAAGATCAATTAACATTACTTGCCTTATAAATAAAGTAATGAACTAATTTTCCTTTGACTATTTTGGAGATACCAGCTTATATTACACCCATTTCTTTTTGTACTTTTCCAAAAATGAAACGTTTTGGCAATTTTTGGAAGTAAGTGTGAGCGTGGTAAAGTTAATGAATTTATTGTGAAGTGAAAGTGACTATTTGTTATTGTGAACACACTCAAGCACCACAACAAAATGTGACCTCTGCATTTAACCCATCACACGTGCACAAGTGTAGTGGGACAGTACCTTGCTCAAGGGTACCTCAGTAGTGCCCGGGACAGGACTCAAACCTGCGACCTTCAGGTCCCAAAGGCAGCGTCCTAACCACTAGGCCACAACTGCCCACACTGCAAACACTATACTCAGAAGTGGCACAGGCAAAGGTGTGAACAAAATACCAAAAACACAGTGACTTAAAGACAGTACAACGACTGAAATACACAAACTACAGAAAATGGTCTATCTAAGGTGAAACTACAGAGATACACTACAGGTAACAACTACAGGTAACTACAGAGATCAGACAAGGACTGAAGAAACACTAGAACCTATAATAATACATGTAACAAGGGACATCTGGGCATGGGCGAAAACAAGACAGAGACAGAAGCACGTGGCCAAGGAAAACATGGAACAGGGCAGGGACACTGTTACAAAAAAAGGCTGCTTATTTTGCATTGCTCCACATGTGCATCAGTTAAATGTCTCCAAAACATCAAAATGTTTGTGTTTTTCCATTGTTTTGGGTCTTCATAAAGAAACAAATGCATTAGAAGCTTAGTTTCAGTGGGAAGAACTCAAGAATTTTAATTTAGGAAGAAAGTTATTCAGGTTGTTCTTCAATGGGAGTGAAATTTCTCCCCCTCGGCTGCTGTGATCTAAGCTGGTGTGGCTGTTGCTCCAGTCTGGGTGAAGGAGCAGAAGAGTAGGTTGGCAAGATAGATGGAAAAGTACAGGCAAGGTTGTGCAGGAGGGAGCTGAAAACAGTCAGTTTAATTTGTGTCTCACTAATCGGAGCTGTGTCAGAAAAAAAAATCTGAAAAAAAATCCTGCTGCTATGGCAACAATGGCCTCTTATTCTGAATCCTGGCTGATGAACTCTGTCACAACAGCTATTGCACAAGCCAGCATCCTGCTTCAAAACAGTGCAAGGGTGAACAGAGTGAGCCACTTCAATATACACAGTCATGTGCATACACACGCATTGAAAATAGCTGAACCACAGCACGTACAACCCCATTCTGGCCAAAAGTGTGGCCAAAAGTTTCACTCTCTGTGTCCAGTGGTCAGAGTACATAAGATGGTCAGCTGTTTCAGAGATTTGACCCCTTGCAGCCCTTTGTTTTAGGCACACTAACCAATGTGTGTGTTTGTATGGGTACTGCATGATTGATCTGTAATCAGTAGGATTGTTGTCACTTCTGGGCTAGCAGGCAAAAATAGGCTAGTTGAGTCCAGACATGAGGGCTATGCTGAAGATGTGTATATATGTCTTAGTATGAAAGTGAGCAGAAGCACAGATTGTGTACTCCACAGCAGGGTTCTCTGACTCAAACCCTGAAGGAGTGCAGAGTGTGAGAGTAAGTGCAGTTTCAGTGCTGTAAGGCAGAGGGTCAGATCTCTAGACCTAATAATGCCTATGGCTTACATACAGTGATATCCATCAGCACCTTTGTTTGTATTATTCCAGCTGTAAATCAACAACCTGTAATGCCATGTTCACAGTATGCCAGCAAATGAACAAGGGCAAACCAGATGTTACATTGATTTTAATGGATACAAAACTCTGTTACAAACAGTGTAAGTGTACATTGCATCAAAAGTTAAACTTTTCCAACTTTGGTAAACCTAATAAGCCAGATGGCAACTTTGCTAGACAGCATAGTGCATAAGCACATCTATTCACGAATGGACTAAAACCACACTTTTAAAAAGAGCATGCATTGAGAAAGAGTATGCATTGACATCACTTTCCCAGAAGAATACACCCAGTTGTACTGAGTGTCAAAACATGCTGCAACATGGCTGCTTTCAAGGATGGAAACTGCACTCAACAAGAATCCTTACACTTTAATTAAAAAAATCAGTGGCGTATGGACAGTGACAGTCAGAAATCAGGTGTCGAGCCCTATAACCTTTAGGCAATTTTTTTGCTTTACTTCCAGTTTTACAGTTTCTTGATCCTACTAAAGCCAGTTGTTTCTGTGAACTGCAATGGTCTATTGGTTTCTCTTTTCTTCATTTTGCAGCAGTAAAAAGATGTTATTTGTAGAATAAATCGCACATTCCCATTTTAGATGTTTTCATTTGAGCTGAACACCAACACTAAAACTCCTAGTTTGACTACAGCTCATATTCACAGTCAGTGAAGTATCTAGAACTTCCAAAAGTCAAGAAGGCATAGAACCTTCTCCCAAAACAGGTTTCACCATTTATAAATGAAAATATGATTTGCTGATTCTTCTTCTGTCACATCTTATTAAAGCTTGTGGTGAATCTGACACATTGGGCCTCCAGCCCCAGCTCTTGACAGTCTAACCACTGAGAGAGCTAACTTATATAACTATCTAGATATTACACAGACATTACCACTCAGTAGTTCCAAGAATTTAGCCCTTTATCTTATTATACAGTCCACAAACCGATTTGATCAGTTTCTTTTAATGAGTTCTTGTCCCACAGTCTGGCTACACAGACACATGTCCTTCCAGTCAGGATCATATGTTATCATAACCTCTCAGACCTTGCTAATAACCCCCCTGCTTATTCGGCTCTAACTAACAAATCCATCAGAAAGTGCCAGGGCTGCTGTGGTAACCATGACAACTCCAACCACAGGCTCCAGGGAGCTGGAATATCAAATGATTCATCAACAGCTGTGTGCACTTGTGTGAAAATACTTTCTTGAACCTTACGTCACACATCTCTTTACAAATGCTTTTTGCAAACACCTGCATTTGCTATTTTCACCCTCTTCCGGAGCTGAGACTCAATGAGGACTTGGTTTTGCCTGACAAAGCCAGTTCTTCTGTGCTGGGATGATTCAGACAAGCTGCAGTTTCTGATCAGACCTGCAGTTCTTGGTTCTTTGAGCACTTTGCCATTACATATTTACTCTTGTTTTTGTTTTTTGTTTAATAATTTGGGTGCTTTATTTAAGTGTGTATATATTATGTATGGTACCACTAACTCCCCAAATCCCATGAAGCCACTAATGCTATGAGGGTGAAAGCTAGCATGTGCTTCCACTGAGACCACAAGCAATTGTACTGTACGCTAAAGAGAAGAACACTAATTGCTACATCTGTTAGATAGATAGACAGATAGACCAACAGATAGATAGATAGATAGATAGATAGATAGATAGATAGATAGATAGATAGACAAGGGATAGCATGGCTATTTGAAAAGGCATAAGGCAGTGATAAACAGTTCGGTCCTCTTAAGCTACACAGTTTAGATGAATAATTAACTCAGTGGGACCATAAATGAGTGCTCTGTTTGTTCACTGTTGATAAGCGTGATCTGTGTGTCGATAAGGGTGATCAGGGCTTATCTGCTCACAAATATTTGTGACACTGAAGGTACTGACATTCAGCAGAGTCCAGCTAGTTGGACAATAACCAGTGCTTATTGCGATACATTGAAAAACAGCCAAGGACCTTAAATATGGCCTACAAATGGTCTTAAAAGACCCTTTTTCTGTTTATTGTAACAGGGGTTACAGTAAATGCCCGGGGGAACAACAGAACAGGGAACAATGTGCACAAACTATAATAAATATTGTACTGTCCTGTTTCACAAAACTGGGCCTGGATATACAGCATCAGTCAACAGGCTCTTTCTGCAGCATTTGCTTGTGGATCAAATGGTAATAGCATGGTGCACATGTAGAGCCACTAATGCTGATGGATGTAACACAGTCAAGAAGAAAAACACCAGCTGGGAGTGTACGTGGTACTGTGACTCACACAAGCACACGCAGGCTTTGTGTTTGTGTATGTAGGCTTGTGTAGGAGTGTGTGGGAGCAATTCCTTATAGATGTGATAAGGAGGGTGTGATGGCAACTGTGTGTGTGTGTGTGTGTGTGTGTGTGTGTGTTTAGGTGATAGGTACTGCGTTAGAGACAATGTCTAAACTAGGCCATTACTGGCAGCTTGAAAACCTCAAGAAGTACACAGGAAGGCTGTGGCTCAGCTTGAATCTATCTCTCTCTCTTTCTCTCTCTCTTTCTCTCTCTTGCTTATTGCAGGTTTGTGGTGTTCTCTTCAACAGAAAACAGGAAACAGCTGAAGCGCTGACTTTCTCTCACTTCTCAGAAACACACAGAGCTGCATTTACATGTGTGCTTGTATTTGTTTACGATCAGAGGGCTTTAAATCTGCCACGTGTCAACTTCAGAGCAATTCTCAGCCATTCTTTTATTCATTTTATCTGCATCATTTAGTCAAACAAGCAAAGGTTATTGATAAAAGCTCACCTACACCTACTAGAGTCCACATTTCTGTTCCTCACTACCATAACTACATAAATATATAATAATAAGTTATTACTGAATAAATAATATTACTTAACTGAATGATAAAACTGTAATTATGAACTGAATATTTACTAAAAGGCTGCTGTTTTAGGGTTTGGGGGACAAATTAGATACTTTCTTAGATACACTGCTAATAAAAAAGAGCACATATTTGCCTTCATAAAGCCATCGTCATTCAAAATAGCCTGCCGCTGATTCAGGAAATGAGACCTGAAGCACTATTACAAAAAGAAACAGAAATTTGGAAGGCTCAGGTAAAAGGTAATGCTATTTAACTGATTTCAAACAAATCAGCCATAAGATTTTATTTTTTCTTTAAACCCTAACATAACAATTACAAAATTCTAATTGCCCTAAAAGTATAAAATATACATCACAAACAACCTAACCCCTTTAGAACCAAACATTAGCTTTATTACAAAGTTTTTTTCTATAAATTTAAATAAATTCTATTAAAAAACAGTAGCAAGAAAATGCCTCATGTTTTGTTACAGCTCTTCACATATACATGCCACATTTATCCAGATTAATCAATTATTTGCCAACACATTACTTAGCCTTTAATTACATGTGTAAATATGTTCATTACCATTTAAATAACACAGCTAAGTTAAAGTTCTCACTCTGGCCCTCTAAGGGTTAGCATATACTTCATGTCTTACACGTGTATACAACGTGACTTACAGGAATACAGGATTTGGCTCTCTTCACCAATCAGGCCAAAGTATATTAGCTCCTTCACATATAAAACAGATGATGATCCTTGGCCTGTTTGACTAAATCCATCAAATTTGTGGCACAAAGATGGATGTGTGAGATTTTTTTTCTGCTGTTGCTTTTCCTAGTCTAAACTGGCTGGGCTTTTTAAAAAAAAATTTATTTTTTTATTAAAAAAGGGATTTTAGAGATTTTATTTTTCTGAGTCAGCATTCGGCCCCTAGACACGAGAGGGAACTGACCTTCAGTGCTGAAAAGAGCAAAAAAAAACACCAGAGCCCTGTTTTCCCCCTGAACGTTCCACAAGTTCCTTAAAAGACATGGCAAGAAAACAACCACAATGTTGATGTTTCTGCCATACTGCACAGTTTCTGCTGCCTATATAAAAGGAAAGTCAGGCCCCAAAGACAAACAGCTGTTCTAAAAATAGAAGACTGTTCTAGCTAGGTCAGACATGCATCCTTGGTAGAGTCCACATTCCATACATGCAACTGGTGGTGTCCTAATAACCCAGCTATCATCTCCACAGACCACAGCCGTCCACATACTTCTCCAAATGGTTTTTCATGATAAGGTATGTGTAGGAAAACAAGGTAACAGCCTGCCCTTAGGTTCACAGCCTACATATACTAGACCAATTGTTAGGACTGCACATGTCCTAGCATTTGATATTATGCCTGCAGAATTAAGCTTTTAATGCTGATTGCAAAAGGTTGCTCACTTTCCTACCACTTCTATGAAGCAACATGGTTTAGGGAACTGTGAAAAGCTTTGTTCCTCTCTTCACACTGACGTAAACAGTGTGTTTGGGTTAATGCTGCTTTCGGGTTCCCTAATTACAACTGGAAGCCTCGGAAACTATTTTGGCACCCAAGTTTCTAAATTGTTACCAGTGTTGGTAGTAACCCATTCCTGTCATTCCAGTTATTTTGGCGGTAATGAGTACTATAACTAATTACCTTTTCACATTAAATAACACAATTACGATTACTGAAATGTACATGGGCTCATTACTCATTAGCATTGTCAAAATTGCCCAAATAATGACATTTGATAATTCCTTCAAAAAAAACACACTGTAGGTCCAAACCATTCTGATATCTATTCTTGCAAATTATGACCAAAGGAGGAATGCTAGGCTGTCTGCTGGGCTAACTACAATGCCTGCATACAACTTTCTCTCAAGGTTCCACAGTTTTGCCATCTTTACTGATCAAAATCTATAATATTTCCAATCCTGGAAATTCCCAAGGGTTGCTTAAAATAATAAAAAGTTTGGAGTGCAAATCCCTCTCTCTGTGGCCAAGTTGGATTGTGAAACTTCTACCACCATTATCACAATGCTGTTGTTGTTAAATTATACTCTCATTTCAGCTTAAAAGTGAAAGTAAGGTTGTGTGACAGTGTAGTGGCCCAGGTGAGGCAGACATATGCAGTAGCACTAATTTATTTAGATTTTTCTTAGTCTGGCTTAAACAGCTTTGTCAGCGAAAATGAATGAAAGTAGGCCAGATACTTTGTCAGGCAACTAAAACAACTAAATGTGCCTTACATTGTTAAAAGGGATAATAGGTACAATACAACTTTGACAGTTGTCTCATCTAATGCACAAGTATAGTATAGCTTTGTATGCATTAATAAGAAAACTAAAGCAAATTTAGAAGAAAACAAAAAGTTACTTTCCCTAGTAACTAAATACTTTTATATACAGTGATTTGTAATTAAATTACTTTTCTATTACATTTCCATTTGCATTTTATCAGAGAAAGAACGTGTATAGAAAGGCTGTACACTTTGTACACTTTTAGTAAGCACTGGTCTGGAAGCATATAATTAAGAAAAAAGATCTCTTTAATATCTCTGTAGTTTCTCCTAGAGCAGTGGGTTGACAACCTATTTTATAGAAAACAATGGCGTCAAACTACAAAAGAGACTATTGATTAAGTCTCCTGCTGCAAACTTTTTTAACTCCTGGGTAAAGGACCACAACAATCAAACTTTCCTTTCCTTGCAGTGTAGTGGTGGTCACAGGTTTGCCAAAATGAAATAACATCCCTCCCTAATTTATCAATCAATAAAGTTTTCTGATTCTGATTATGTTTCTGATAGATAGATAGATTAAAACTTTATTAATCCCTTGGGAAGGTTCCTTCGGGTAATTAAGTAAGTTCATATAGCTCATTTCTTATTTTTGTTTCCCATGGTGAATTTGAGGAGAAATACTATTATGTCTCCTTATGTCTATCCATCAAAGAGCAACACATGAAAAAGAAAACTTTCCTCTGAGAGAGCTTAATCTGTAATGGAATGACCTGGCTCTGCAACCCCACCCCACCCCCACACCCCGCCCCCAACCTGCATCCAGGATTTGTTTTAGTGGATCCATTAAATACGCCCGCACAAAACATTTGCAGGCCACATTTAGGCTGATTAGCTTTCAGATTCTTCCTGATATGCTTATGTTTCTCACAACAAAGCACTTAACCACAAAGTAATTTAATAATTTATGTAAACTACCCAAATTTAAAAAGACTTAATTATGGCCCAACTCAGCAAATGTTAGCATTGTTAAAGCAGTTGAAGAAGCACCTGAGGAAGGCTTAAGTAGGCATGTAGCCTTGGAGCAATGAAAGTGGGAGAAGATCTTCACTTAGAACAACATGGTTTGAACCACATGAGCCTCTCTCCTACAGAGCATATGTGCTTTCTCACATCTGCATTCCCTCAGCTTCACCTTTTTTAGGCTCAAGTAGGAGGTAGAAACATACACAATAAACCCACTGGGTCATACATATGCGAAAGAGGAACCCACTGTGCCATTGTGTCACATGTGTATAAAAACACATGCACTCATACAGGAACCTGCACGAAACCACACACATGCATATGTACACACACACACACACACACACACACACATACACAAACACACACTCTGTATCTGTTGATACCTTTATGCAAAAACAGTGAGCACACAGAGGCCTACATCAAAACAGCACTGTCAAATGTGCATGCACACACACACACACACACACAAACACACACAGACATGCGCAAATATGTCAGTAGACATGCAGACCAAACAGTGAAAGGTGTCTCTCATCAGCAGGAAAATGGGTCTCATTAGAGGTGGAGAGCAGCTGTGCCAGAGATATTCTCCCTGTTCTCAATTACAATCTTGAGTTCCACAAAGGCACTGAGAACCAGCACAGAAAAACTGACAAAAGTGAATAATAAAATATCACATTCAGGCTTCAAAATTTGCTTTTGTAGCACTGTGATACTCTTATCTGTTTTTTTTTTTTTTTTTACAGATAACAGTATGTCATACAGCATCAGAAACCACACAATCACATTTATAGTCTATTACTTGACAATTTTTTTACAAGTTTTGTGGCAATTGTTTTGATTTTTGTAGACCTGTTGTGTATATAACCAATGTCTTTACTAAAAAGCCCTTTTTAAGGGTGAGACTTAATTATTGGTAAGTTTTAAAAAGTGCACAGAATTTTGAAGGGGTTTTTGGTCATCATTATTCAGTACATAATCTGGTGACCCATGATGTTCTAAAAAAACATCTTTAACATTCATAAGTATAGAACCATATGGCAGTTTAAAAACAAGCAGTTCCCACATGGGCAAATTATTATGTTTAGTTAGGGCTGAGGCTCTGCAGCTGATTGCACTCTAAATCTCTAAATGCTCTCAGTGTTCCTCCAGCTTTTTTTCATTTGTTTGTTTTTGCACATGTGCCATGTTTAGCACTCAGTGGAAAATAGATTAGTAAGGGGTTCCTTGCTCAATCCTCTCCTAAAAGCTGTTTAAATTCATAAGTTTGGCAGAGAGTTTGAAATGGTTGCTAAACCTTTGGCATGGCCTAAGTCGTAGGTCCAGAGTGAGTATGGCATTCTGAGGCCTGCGGAGGAACCCCAGTGTAGTCAGCACAAGAAGGGAATTACAGTTTTTAACCCAGTTTTGTATAGTAAAATATTCAGATGGGACTTACATTTACTGAATGTTCTCTACAGCAGCTTCATATCATTCTTCTTCTACTAATAACCACTTGCTCACTTGGTTTTAGAGAGAACAGCAATAACAAACTCCACCAGAAACTAGCAAGTATCAAGAAAATCCATAACACCACCACAAACCTCATTTCAAGCCAGGATGACCCAGGGGAGGTTAAAGGACTAAGGAATTGTACCAGGTAAGGAATTGTACCAGGTAAGTAAGGCTGTAGTTACCATGCAATCTACAAATATAGTGGATATTTTTTCAGTATGTTTTACATATTTGTTGAGCGGATGTTGTGGGTGACCACTTTAAGTTGTTTTAATGAGAATAAAGGGAATATGACTAGACCTTTGCTTTTTGCTTAAATCCATGGTCCAAATGCATGAAACCATACTGGTCCCTTTTTTAATTTCATGAAAAAAAACATCAAAATGTCATGGTTTTCATTTCGGTCACATCTCCCCGCTTTGTGAGCTTTAACATTTTATTTTAAACCCCAGTACAGCGTCTAATAATCTTTGATGCTCTGTGGAAATTTCTAGAAAAGCTCAGTACTTGAGCTGTTTTGAGCGATACTCGTCTACTCACACAGGTTTTCATAGTTGCTAAATTATTTAACCAGAATAACAATAATTTTACTTTACGAATGAGGTTTAAACTACTCTGCCTCAGAGAGTAAAAAAAAAAACACTATGTCTCTCCTCCAAGCGTAATGGAAGTGTTTGAGAAGCCATTGCTTGCCATGGATTTCTCTCAACTAGAGCACAAACACAGCCACGCTGTCTTCTCCCCGTGGAATAAATCGGTACTTGTCATGTGCTCCTTTGTATACCCCTACTTTCCTTTCTTTTTCTCTGTCACCCTCTCTCCGTGCGAGTGAGATCTTTTCTTACTCAGCCTTAGGAATCAGAGAACCCTGCAGAACACAGCGCGCTTTCATCCGCCCACTTTTTTCACACGACTCAGCGCTTTGCCCTGCGCATGCGCCACTGCTCCACGCTTCTTTGTTATGTTTGATGTGCTGCTGCTGCTGGCGCAGAAAGACGCTACTATTTTGAGACGAGATCTTAGGAGAACGACGGAGAAGAAGAGTTTCCTTTAAAACCTTTTCCTTTTGTGGCAGCTGAGCGTAGAGAACGACTCGGTAGTAAACATGCCTGCGCTCATTTTGAAAAAGGCGTTTAGTGAAAGAGCTTAATCCATCTCAAAGTCCCTGTAAAGTGTCTGTCAGCTCTCCCGAAGCTTTAGTTTTGCTGTTGTTCTGATTACCATTTTAGCTGAACTCTTTTCCACATGGCTGCGTTCCAAACAACACACTTTTGAAACTTCACAGACTATACTACTTAATGTACCTTAATAACGGCGCTGCATTGTTTTTGCATGCTAGTTACTCTGTTAGTTGTTTGGGACACGTCCGTTGTCTTAACATCAAAACGTTCAGTGTGTTATTGGGGCTGTATGTTACAGACCAGTTATACTACCTTACACTACTTTTCCATGTACACTAATCAGCCATAACATTAAAACCACAGACTGGTGAAGTGAATAACATTATCTCGTTACACGGGTGGGTGAACAGTCATGCTTGAAATTGATGTGCTTGAAGCAGGAAAAATGGACAAGCTTAAAGATCTGAGCCACCGTTACAAAGGCCTTACTGTGATGGCCAGATGACTCAGAGTATCTTAAATACAGATCTTTCAAGGAGTGGGTCATGTGCACCCAAGGCTCATTGATGTCTGTGGGGAGTAAAGACTAGTCCATCCTAACCAATCTCAATGAGCTACCATGGTTTAAAAAGTGACTAATAGAAAGGTGTCAGAATACACAGTTCACCACAGTCAAAGCTGTTTCAACAGCATGAGAGGGACCTACTCAGGCAGGTGGTCATAACGTTATGGTTGATATGTGTATATCCACACACCTTTAACAGACAAGGCGAAGCAGCTGCAGAGCTAAACAGGTCACGTTAAACTTCCCTCTGCCTTTTCACATCCACCATCTGCTGTCTGCCTTGCCTTTTCCTGAGAGCAGCCTGAAAAGAATGGAGCAGTTTCCTCCCTTTTAAAAAGAATGCCCCAGCCTCTCTCTTTCTGCTGCTTTCTGAGAAAAGAACACCAACAAGAAAGGGAGGAGTGCTGATTGGAAAAAACAAAAAGACCAGGTCAACTGGGAAACATTGCCAAGATAGGAAATCTTTTATTACAGAGAAAAAAACCTTTTCTTCCAAAATATAGAAATCTGTACAACTTCCGCACAATCAATTTACATGAACTGTACAAATTTACAGCAGTTCATTACAACAAACCCAAGGAAAAGAAAAAAAAAAACACAATAAAAGATGTACTGACAGGAGATCACAATAGAGACAGCTTCTCATCTTGGGTAGCTCAGATTTTTTTCTAGGTTTTTTGTTTGTATGTTTTACATAAAAAAGAGGAAAAAATGACAAAGGATAAGTCTATCAGCACAGAGCGTGGAAACAATTTTTTTTACCAAAACAACTTTGGTCCTCGCCAACACTCCTGACACAAATGGCTTCACTTATCAAAGAGCGATCTGTGTTAAAATATGAAATACAAAAAGGAACACACCTAGACCTCAAAATACAAATTATTGGCACTTTCCATGTGTAATGTTATGTATGTATTCTATCATATGTTGTACAATTACAATACATTCTACAAATACGCAAAAAACACCCCAAATGTGAAAGTGACAATAATTCTAGCTGTTGCTTGAGAAGATCGACAAGAAAACAAAAAAATAATTCCCTTCCATTTTTCACATCTTAACATGCACTTCTCCGTTAAGGGATTCGTTGAATGTCTGAGGCCTGAGTTTGGCAATACATTCCTGTAGAGACTTTTCACATCTCACATGTCACATAAATTTCAACGTTAACATATTAGTGCATTTTATGTGCTCTTTCCTCTGGCTATGCGAAAACACTTCTCTCCTGATCAACGAAACCTATTTGCGCCGAGCCTGACTAAACTCAAACAAGGCTCAGAATCAGAGGGGAAGCTGTTATCCTCATGGAGACAGGGGAGGGAGGGGGAGGTTAGTAGTTCTAAAAATCGTAGGTCTAAAAACATTTGAACTGTCCATTCGAATTTGGTTAAGATCACCAGAGTGTGATAAAATGCTCTGAATATTAAAAACCCTCTGGAGAATCAGGGGGAGTGCTGCCTGTCTGAGTATAAGAATGCCTTGTGAAAAGTAGGACAGTGGGCTACGTCCAAAGGCACAGACTGCCTTGTCTCACGTAGGCCTATATATAGTGTCAGAAACGTAAGCGTGGCTTCATTAACTTGCTATGTGCAATTGCATCAGCCTGTGTTGAAGGTGAGAATTAATAGATGTGTGCTGCTGTCCAACAGAATACAATGGGATCTGCCTTTCATAAACTTAACCGGGAGAGCACCAGTGGAGAGTAAGAGATAGAAGGGATGGCAGTGCGTCAACAACCTGGCTTCATTACCCATGATCCTTCAGGGTCAAAGGCATTAGCACACATACAGGACTGATCACCAGCACCCTGCCTCAGCAGCTTAGGAGCTAAGGCCAGAACCCCCTAACACACACACACACACACGCTCAGTCTGCCTCCCTGCAGACTGACCCCACCTTCCTCTACTCAAGTGCACTCACACCAGTTCATATCTGATCTCATGTAAACAGATTCAAAATGAATCCACCAGCAGAACCATGACCAGAGGCTAGGAGGTACCATTAAACTTGATTCCCTCTCACTGTTTCTCGCTCACCCTCAGTAAGGCTCAGTGGCATCTGGAGCGCATTAAAGTGTGTGTGTGCTGGCTGGCCTCTCCTCCTAGGCTGTTTTGAGGGTATAGATGGTGGTGGTGGTGGGGGGGTCATTGGAAGGGATTTAGCTGCCCTGGTCTGGTGTGTTTGACCCCCCCGTTCACCCAGCCTGGAGAGAGAGGGTTGATATGTGTCACTGCGCTCCGAGCAGGGTAGGGGGTTTGGAGGGGAGTGGGGTACTGGCGCTTTTGTCTCTGAGCTGCTGCCTTGTTAGTCCTGTGCTTCAGCAGGCTATGTGAGGAAACTGAAAAGGAAAAAATATCCTTTTCAGAGACATAGGAATGGACTATAGCCCAGCCCTGTGGGTTCTGAGGTTTGGGATCATGTAGGAGTAAAACTCAACACAGCATGGATAGGCATAGACACACTCGCGCACACAGACACACACAACATACGCACAGTGCTTCCAGGCCACTGCAGGTCAGCCAGACCTCTACCCATACTCGGATCTCCCTGACATTAAAAAAAAAATCACAAACGCAAAAGAGCTACTCTTGCACAACGTAGTTTGTGTGTGTCTAAAATGGCTGGAAAGTTAAAACTGTATCATGTAACAAAACAACAACCTGGGGCAAGCTTCCCAAAACAAATTCAGAGTGAAAACCAACCTTCACTTCTACTCTATGACCACTTTTGCTCCACAGTGCTTTTGGGACAATGGCCCTTGGTCTGAAAAATAAAATGTTTAGGATCATTTCCTGAAGATGAAGCGTCCAATATGCGCCACATTCAGACCGGAAAAAGAAATGGTGTGATTTGAGGAGAGCTGGGACATTCAAAACGTTGGAATGTAGCTGTTTTAAAATGAACATCCCACACAATTCTAAATGTCAAAAGTGCATTCAAAGTCTTTTCTAAGCAAGCAGTTGCACCTGCTCTGAGAGACCTGGACAGCTACGCTACATCTTTTCTCTTGGTGTGGCAACAAAAAGGCTTAAAAAAACCAAACTGATTCTTTTAAACTGACATTCATCTGAGAGAGGAGAAGTCCCTCCTCTGGAACAAAAATAATAAAAAGCTACAAGCATGAGAACATTTCTGTCACAGTGTCAAGACAGACAGCAAGACAGAAACAACACAGGCATTCCAGCGCACTTGTATAGAGAACAGGGGAGTTCTGAAACTTTGGACTGGTCAAACTGAAGCCCAGGTCGACGAGCGGACGACGGCAGTGCACCAGGCGCTGAGATGGAAAAGGGAAAAAGTGCCTTGTGGTCCAAAAACACTTGAGCTTTTAAAAAACAGAGAGGCTCTTAAGAGGCAGCCCCTCAGCACCGGTGCAACTGCTGCCATGCCAGGGCTTCAGAAAGCCTAGATTTAGTGGGAGCTGCGTCTGTGGTGGTGAGATGAAATAAACGGCGTGAGTAAAAGTGCAAAGTCAACATTGATGGTTGAAAATAGAAGCCCCCAGTCTGGGACCAGTCGCTCCAGGAAATGGGGGAAATGGTCTTCATAGCTGCCCCAGGGTCTGAGCCTCTGGTAGATCCAAAACAAAGACAGAACAGACAAACGAGTGAAATTAAACCTACGAGGTTTCCATCACCTGAACACTAGGCCATATCCTCTGCTTTTTTCTCTCTTTCAATTTTTTTCCTTATTTGATGTTATTTTAAAAAACAACCTGACACAGCTCCTTTAGCTGGACACGGTCATCATATAAGGTTTGGCCGGGCTGGTTCGACCCAGCACCAGCAGTTCTTCTTTGCAGCTGATGTGACTGTCCACCAGGGAGCTGTTGCTGGTTCCAGTGGAGGCGCTGTTGTTGACATTAGCGGATGGCTGTGATTCGTAGAGAACGCAGATGGACCCATCCTCACCGATACGGTAGGACACCTCGAAGGGGTCCACCCACAGTGTCAGCTCGCTGGGCAGCAGCAAGTAGAGCTGCTGGATGCTCAAGCCAATACGCTGGCCCGCCTGCCCCACCAAAGGGTCCATCTTGTGGTTGATGCGGATGCAGCGGTAGCCCGAACCCTTAAAGGGACGGTCAGGGAACCAGTGGTGTTTGTACTGCTCTATAGAGGAGAAAAAAAAGAGATCAAACATTGTATTTGTGTGCAGAGACAAAGATACAAATTAGACAAAATGCACAAGATATTGCTTAAAATGTACCTTAAATGATTTTTATAGTAAACAAAGATTTGAAAGAAAACAGACAAAAATACTTTCTATTTTGCTATGATGCTACAAGAAACAAGGGCCAAAGTCTGTTGGGTCTTTATATACACTGGAAAAAATGATCGCTGGTAAAATGCTGATAAACAGTCATAAACTGTCTCTCCACAAGGGCTACGTGACAGACAAGGCCGAGGCCATTAGATTGCACAATCCCCCTTTGGCCCAAGCGTCACAAAGTCCTCAACTGACGGTGCTGAACAACAGGAGCAAAAGGTTCAGGCCCTGGCAGAGCAGCTGTAGGGGAGGAGCTCTGCTCTTAAACAGACAGAGGCCTAATTTAACCAGCTGCTCACCAAAACAGGACACACCAAGTAGAGCTTGATCAACTTACCACATTAGGTAAAAAAAATCTTCAGAGAGTCATGCCATATACAGAAATCCAGATATATCAAGTCAAATATGTAGAACAAAGTACAAGCAATTTGCTCATGTTGACCAAAAGCTGCCATTACGTGGCACATATTTGCTAGCAGTGCGATGTGTAGCAAAGACAAGCAATTCATATGAGAGCCCATGGCAAAACTAAAGTCATACAAACACTTTCATCTATCAAAATACCCTTTCTTTGAATGGACTGCATTTTCCCTACTCTCTAAGCCTGTGCTGGGTTTCAAGAAGAGAAAATGAGGCAATGGGATGGGCCGTGCCATGGCTTTAAAAAGGCCTAAAATAGGCCAGGCCCCACAGGCCACCTGTAGACATGGGTTTAATAATGCCTGCTGTGTGCTATTATATACACTATGCTCAGTTGTAATGACTAGGAGCAAGAAGAACCACAGCATAGCATTAAAAATCTATAACACACACAACATGAGAAGACAGCAGTCTGATCAAAAAAGATAAAACAGGAAGTAAAAGATGTTCACAAATAATTACTGGACTACATTTGGGGAAAGGTTGGATAATGTAGCATGTTTTTCATAAGCTGACACAAATGTGTTGTATACAAAGAGGTAAAACAATAAATGAAAAAAGAAATCCAGAATTGTATACAAAGCCAAACTCATTTTCTCTCAGTCTGTCCTGGACAGATATTGTACACTGGCTGCTGGCTGAACTGTATGTGCGTGCTAAAATCCCATGCCATTGCAGCGACAGCAGAACAGAGCAGAAAGACCTACAAGGATCTTAAAATGGTCTTCAACTGCATTTGGGTTTTGATTTACCCCCACCCCCCAAAAAAACTTGGGACTTATTCCCCCCTCCCCCAGCTGCAGCCATTTTGTTTCAGAGCAGCTACAAGTACGGCTGTTTACAAACACTCACTGCTGCTCCAGAATTTAATAAAATGGAGGAAGTCAAAGAACTCGGGAGTACAGGAAAACACACATTACTGGAAAAACAGAGCTTTTGCCTCTGCCTACAGAAAGCTTGGGTGGACTGTGTAGGTCGTTTTTCCCCATGCAGTGTATTTGCATTTGTACAAACAATGAACATGCATGTATACACTTTCAACTGCTGCTGAAACATGCACTGGTCTCTTTTCATATTTAACACATCTAATTCATAACAAAAAAAGATTTACTGGTGTACAGTTTTTTTATTATAAAAAATTGACCAAATCTTGACTGTAAGCTATAGTGTTGAGAACAAACCCCGAATTATTGTAACTGCCAGAATTAGGTCTTACAAAGTTAAGGGAAAAACATCCTCGACCCAAAACACGAATAATAATAGTAATTGGAAAATGGAATTAAACGAATTAAACTTAAAATTTGATAAATGGGTAAGTTTGATTCCTGTTAAAAACAAAAGCCGCATGTGTTACACAGTTGCTACCATGTTACAGACGGGTTTAATTTAATCCTACAGTCGCTGCTGTCGTGTCAGATTTACTAATACACGTCCCCTAGAATCTTTATTATATTTATTATATATCTTTATTATTATTATACACCTGTAAGAAAAATAAAATTAATAGTATTCAATATAACATAGTAAACCTAGAAGAAGCCCAACAGTGCCGAGGCCGAGTGTGGGAGGCTACAGTCGCTGAAGTTTTGGCTCAGCGTTACATAACTGAGCTCCAGTCCTTCACTCAGCTTTACAGAAACACGATGCAGAAAAGCTGCGGGTCATACCAACTACAGAAAATTAACTGATAAAGCCCAGAAGGCTTTACGAGCGTTCTGTATTTCCGTCTCTGTGGACACGAATTCACAGTCAACACAAAGAGCACTGGTGTATTTTTCTCAACTTCCAACACGCTCACAATACAAAACCGACATTATTTTCGACGCCAGGGCGCTCTTCCCTCCCTTTGTCTCACCTAACAGCATGTCTTGGAGGGCCTGGCTGAAGGTCTGCAGCTGTCGATCATTGACATGGCCCTTTACCCGCAGGAATCTGGACAGAAAGCCCACGGCGGCGCTGATCTCCGGCTTCATCGTGGCTCGAGCTCGAAGCATTGAGAAGGCGAAACGGCCTGGCGCGCTGAGGCGGCAGTGTGCTGGAGCCTGATCGCGGCTCTCTGAGTGGTGGACGGATCGGACACTGTATCTGTCTCCTCCTCGGGCTGTGCGCGGTTCGCTGCCCCACCGCCTTCGCTGAGCATTTATTTATTAAAGCGGGGAGAGGCTGGAAAGACTAGAAGTCCAGCGCGGGCTGTTTGTTTACTCGATTCCTCACACGCAGTTCCTACAGCAGAGTCGGGGCAGAAGTGCAGGGGCAGTTAGTTTATATATGTCCCCTTCGCTAGAAACAACAGCAACAGCCACGGACCAATCACGGTCGAGATACGTAATGACTTAGTCGCGGGGGCGGGGCGCCGTTACGTCACACGTCCAGAAATAAACAGAGCGTGAGAGAGATGAAGAGTTTAACCCTTTAGAGACATTAAAAATACTGTATACAAAGTAAATAGACATGTTTTTCCAAACACACCACCACCAACGACGACAACATGCATCCAGAAAGTCCACTGGAGGATGTATTGGTTTATATCTATGCAATAATAGTCAGACTAATCACTGTTAATATAAATGAATCACTCTGAATGTAGAATGAGCTGCAACAATAGAGAGCAGGGGTATTACACACAGCAGGATTTCTCTGTTTAGCTAGATAACCTAAGTCAAGCCTCTCTAGTAGGAAAAAAGAGAAATTCTTTGTGGCTTATCAAATATCTGGCTTAAGTTGTCAAGCTAACTGAGAAATCCTGCTTTGTGAAATACCCAAAAGATGTATGACACATGGTACCAAAGATTTTCCAAATATGTTAGTAAAACTAACAAACAAATGAAGGGTACCATGACAGAGCATGGTAAAATATTCTTATTTAAACAACACTCTGTGTAATGTACACACGTGGACAAAATTGTTGGTACCCTTCAGTCAATGAAAGAAAAACTCACAATGGTTACAGAAATAACTTTAATCTGACAAAAGTAATAATAAATAAAAATTCTATGAAATTTAACCAATGAAAGTCAGACATT
>JBBPDA010000126.1:19026122-19049085 GCA_037974385.1 Arnoldichthys spilopterus
TAATAATAATAATAATAATAATAATAATAATAATAATAATTATTATTATTATTATTATTATTATTATTATTATTATAGTCATTTTCACTTCACTCTCATGTGCACTCCCCTTATTAACTCACCCCACCGATCAGTTCAGGGGACTGAGATGGCCATGAGGAAAGCTTGATTTTGTGGTCAGTTAGCTATTTTTGTTTTGAATTGGAATTAAATTCAGCCTTAGCCCCAGAGTTAGTTTGTGCATATGTGTAAAGCCCCGAAGAGCACATCTACACAGAGTGAACGCAAAGCTAATGATTACTCAATGCACACGTGCAGCCATGTTAATTGTTTTCAGGCTAAACAGATTTAGGACTTAGCTATTAAAAACTGATTAGGATAAGTGGTCATGCTTCTTAGGGTCAAAACATTTTTTTAAATGAGTGTATTTTGTTGCTGTACTTAAGTATTATTTTGAAAAAAATATTAAGTATTAATTAAAGTGGCTATTTATGGTCACAATACAAATTAAATATCTAAAAATACTAGGAGATTGTTCTTTCTCTCTTTCCAGTCAGTCAAGTTCCTGCACATTTGAAATTATTATTTTTTTTATTAATAAAACAATTAATAAGTAAAACTGCCAGCAACCATGGTCATTTGTCTTTATATAAGGACTAGTACAGCTCATTCGTCCCTGCAACACACACCACCAAAATAAGAATTTCTTGTTGTTGCTTATTATTTAACTTTTTTATTGGATTATGTAGATACATTTTGACTTATTGCAGCTTCATAATCACAGTAACTTATTAAAACTTATCTTATAAGTTAATAAATGTGAAAAACTTTATTAATTTTTATTAATTTTTATTTTACTTTATTCAAAGTAAAAAATATATATATATGTTTCTGTTAACTTCTGTTACAGGTTTGCTTACATTTAAAGATACATTTTTCACTGTAAACAAAAGCAACAACTTAACTTAAAAAAAAAATTAGTTTGACCAGAGTTACTTACTTTTTTAGGTTCAATGAATCTCAAATAATTTGCTTAAAAAATTTTAAAAGCCGACTATTGCACTGTTCACTCAGTATTAGTAGACTGGCTAAAATGTTGATTTTTCTTACAGATGTACAGGTAACTGTAATGGGGCAAATCTAAGTTAACTGACAATTTGTGTTCTTTGGTGTGGATGGGCGCTATAGGTGAATCAATGGGTTTCCGGCCTCTCCTTGAGATTGGACTATGGTTTCATCACTATGTGAATCACCTCTGGAATTGAGTGAGTATGTGCTTGCCCATGCCAAACATTTTTCTGTACTTGTGTTGTGGCAGATGCTATAAGCATTCATGTAATTCTCTCAGCAGCCACTATGTTTTCAGTGATATACGTGGGGGCTTCAGCAAATAGGATTAGAGTGTTTCTGCCAGCACCCATGGACCAATGTACATCTTTTGCCAATACATCTGCTCCCAGAACCTTGTAAGAAATTCACATGCAGAACCATGTGGAAGGAGGAGAGTTATCATAGAGAAGATCACATGACCACTCCTACTGCTCTCACAGACTAAATGGGCCTGTGTGTGTGTGTGTCTGCGTATATATGTAGAAAAGATGACAAGGCTATCAGATTGCCAGCCCTGACTCACTCTACAAGCAGCTGAGCAGCTGCTTTATCAGATAATATCATCGCTTAAGCACCAACACCTCACACACACACACACACGCACACACACACACACACAAACACATGCACACACATTCTGTGGCATTTCCTTATAAAGAGTCATATAAAACTATTGTACAATCTAAAGGACAAAGTCTCTCACTGAGAAAGTCTCATAATACACCCGCTTTAAACGGTGATTGAGGTCGTAGAGCTGGGTGTTTCTGTGAGGCACAAACACACACACACACACACACACACACACTTTTACACAGACAGGAGCCCACCAAATATATAGTCACACTAACAGATTTGGACTTTGGTTTAGAATGAGGGTGCATGATGATATGGGAAACAGTTTGGGTATGAGCAGATATTTCCTGAAAAAATATTGGCATCTAACAATTGTTTTGACATGACTGATAATTTAAACTGACATCTGAAGCTCTACTGCATATCTTTTATATAGACATGGGCAGATATGTAGATAATATATATTGGATATTACCTAACAAATCCAACATTAGTGCATCCCCCCTTCCCTACACGTTAGCTAGTTCCAACCGTCATTCAATGTAACCAAGCTGAAGTCTAGCATGTGCACTGCGTTAGTGACCGTTTGAAAGAATGTGGTTGTGCTTTGTGTGACTGAAAGAAAGTAAATGTGAGCCTTCAACCTCCCAGCTTTGTAACATTGAGTGTCTGGGGGAAAACATGTGGAAATGTGGCATGAACAAGCATTGGAAGCTTAGGATGATTATAGTCTATCAATTAGCATCATAGAAACTGCGTGGGCTCAAAAGCTCACCTCAAAAGACTACATAATCTCAAATAAACGTTCATAAGTGATGCTGTATGATATACATTTATCTATAAAAATGAAAATAAAGTATGGACAATATCAATTCTCAGTGAGGCCAAAAACATTCATTGTCAAGAGTCTAAGAAAACATTGCTCTTGTTCACTCTGGGTGGGCAGGATGGATTAACCCTAACCCTAACCCTAACCCTAAAGAAGCAGCCCTCAGACACCCAACATGACTTGGCTCATGGGCCACATTTGTGGTTAGGGGGAAAATGTCTAGTAGATTTTTCCAAAAGAGTCTTTCTTTAAGCTGGGAGTGTTGATGGCTTGGTTGTGGGATTTCTGCAGCAGCACCTGATTGTTGGAAGGTTGTTAGACTGCAGTCAGTAAACACCAGGCCAGCCCTTCACACAATCAGCCTCTGTCCCTGAAGTGGAGAAGTAGAGCCATCACTCTTCCCCCTCCTAAAATCACTCAGGCCCCGGCCTCTCTATAAATAGGCTGGGGCGAGGGCACACTCAAGCTGGCTAAATGAGGCTGAAGGGACATGTTGAGACGTGCTGAGCTGCCTCTGTCTGTGTGCCTCGCCCTCTGACATGGGTGAAAGAGCCAACTGCATTCACCAAGTGAGCAAAACTGTAGAGTCATGTGCTGTTTTTTAGCATTAGTGCACTATATCGGACACTTTGTCTCAGTTTCAGTCATTGAGATTGACCCATTTTGTTTTTGAACTAATCCATTTTCAATCCATCTATTCAATCCATTCCACAAGTGCTTGAAACTGTAAAGCAACCTCTCCTCTTTTAAACTTTAGCAGTCTGAAGTTGTTGTTTTACTACATAATTAAGATGTAATAACACATCTAAATGATTAATTAAATAAATTATATAGTTAATTAACAAATTAGATGCAGAATGTATTAACATTCTGTATTAAAAGTCTTTTCTGTCTGTTTTGGTGTCAAGAAATGGTAGAACTGTACCTGCCAAACAAGACTGTACACACGACAAGAACTTTTCATCAAATTCAAATCCTTATAAAATACATAAATTACATATATAAAATATACAAATGTGTGTTTAAAACCTGCACATTCTAATTTTACTACAATGTGCTTTTGTTATTATTGATGACAGCTGTGACTCCTAGGGGTTAACTTGTTCCTTGTTTTGCATCTGCTGAATGTGGGTTGTTAGATATTTGTTGAGACATGTAGCTATTAGTTGTCAAACAGGATTGGGTAAGGAGAGAGAGAGAGAGGCATTCAGCCATTAAGCTCCTTAGAGCCTAAAGGCCCTGGGTGGGAAAAGCTACGAATAAGTCAGGGTCAAATTGTACCGAGGCAAACTAGCTGTTTTCTCCAAGAGTTCATCAGGGACAAATAAAAGCATCATTCTGTTTTACTTTGCATCCGGGAGTCAACCTTGGTCCGCAACTTCTCACAAACACTCTAATCACTCGGTGAAAATGTACTTTTGCACGAAGAAACTACATCAAAAGGGAAAACAAAGCACTTGATTGTGAATTTATTAGTGCTGCCATAGAGATCCAAAAAAACACACAGGCATCTCTGAGCATGCACCCTCCACTGAAGTGGTGCAATCAGTAAACAAGCGCAGCATCATGGGGAAAAAAAGGCTTAAAGAACGGCTGTGATGGGGGCTCAGCTTTATCAGATTTTCTGTGTTGTCGCAGTATGGCTGGACAAAATAAAGTCTCAACCACACGTCACAACTTGCTCATCATGGAAATTCTAAAGGATCATGATTAGTGTAGGAATATGGCTCAAAACATTTGGTCATGCCACAGGAAGTTTCACGCCACAGGATGTTTCAGACAGAACCTTAATACCAGCTGCACTTTTATAATGAATACGTATATTCATTCTCTGAAATGAGTATTCCTGACCAGGGTCATAGGGAGCCTATCCCAGTGTTAACAGGGGGAAAGGCAGAGAAACACCCTGGACAGGTCCCCAGTATGTTGCAGGTTAGACCCACAGACAAACATACACTGAGGGGTAATTTGGCATCTCCAACTACTATAAATTAACCTCATCAGACATATAAGGTTTTGTTATGACAGTGACCCTGAACTAAAAAAGACTTTTCTGCAAATTAAAAAAACAAAAAATCTGCTATGGTGGGCAATAAAGTTAATTCAGTCCAATGAAACTTAGAGCAAATTCATTAATAACATTACTGTTTTTTATGACTTTGTTTATTCGTTCTATAACATGAAATGTGTCCTAGAGTAGACCTTTATCCTATGACTCTCACCAGGGAGAGAGAAGGGGAAGTAGGCACAGAGAGCCGTGAATAAAGGCAGATTGCAGTGAACTGTAGTTGGCCTCTCAGTTGGTATCAGTACAGATGGAGGACCGTCTTTGCCTCAGTGCTGGCCTGGGACTCCACACACACAACTGGACCTGTAAAGTCTGACTGAGAGTAGTGAACGGTGAGTAGGTCAGTGCTTAGCAATGACTCTGAGTTTGTTCAGTGAAAAGCAAGTGTAGAGCAGCATCGGGCAGCATCAACAATTATAACTTTCTAAGTATTCTAAATAAAAATACATATAATTACTGAATAAATATTGATTATGTGGTTTCCAACGCTGTATAACATATGTCGTTTTAACAGTAAACTAATACTATAAGGTATAAACTAATCTTGATAGTGTGAGTTTGACAGATTAGTTCACATAATCTAAACACATTATACTGTTTCTTACTAACAGGACTTAATGGAGTGCTTCTCTGCCTTCTTCCCAGCCTATGACACTGAAAGCTACATTAAAACTGCTGACTACATACTCAAAAACTAGTTAGAATTAGTATGAAGTGTGTATAAGTACAAAAACTTTTACTTATATCTCTATATTGGAAGGAAGCAAATATTGTAAAAATATTGTACATTTGATTTTTTGTTTGTTTGTTTTGCCAAACTATAGATTTAAAGAGTGATGGTACAGAAGTGTATAAAAGTAAGCAGGTTGAGATGAACCCTTTCTGTCACCTCCACCCTGAAATGTGACTGACGTCATGCAGGGACGTGCATTTCCTGCAGTCTAATCTGATCTCTGTGCTGAGCATCTCATTCTATGAATCACCCACACACACAAATGCAGGACAAAAAGCTAATACTTTTGACATGGATTACTGTAATTACTGTACAGGAGTGCTTCAAATAGATGGTGTGTATGTGTTTTTGTAGGGCTAACTGATGAGCACGCTGCCAGCATGCAGGCTGTGTTAAAGAGAGGGATGCGCATATGTCCATGATCTTTAATTCTAATTACAGCTAGGCCTGTACTGGGCCTTTAAATCAGAGTTTCTAACATCCTCAGGGTCCCGAAGGTCAAAAACACTTAGCTGTCTGTTGGCTTCATGCAGTGCTTGTGTTTGGTTTTGCAGCAGAGTAGAAGAAAGCAAACCTCAGATACATTAGAGATCATTAATCTTTCACATTCCACTTTATGGAATAATAAACAGAATGAAGGGTGCGAGCATATGGCTGGTTTATAGAGAAATTTTCATTTGCTCAAAGTCAACGACAAGGCCAAGGAGGGGCTCAATTAAATATCTCATACATACAAAAAGCTGGAAGAGGTCCAAAAGTTCAGAGCAGATCCGAGCATTCCACTGAGATTTAACCGTCTGAGCTCTCAGAACAAGCCCAGCATTTGGTCAGGTGATGTCTGGCGGAGGACAGCAGCTCGGTAGAAGAAGGGGGTTTATAGCAGAGAATTAATTCAGTTTACATGCATTCGGTGTGAGGAGCACCCACCCCCACCTTTCCTGAGAAAACACGGCTGTCCATGCCAAATCACTTAGAAGATTACCCATGGTGTATGTGTGTGTGTGAGTGGGTGTGTGTATCGAGGTAAGATGAGATGGCAGTCACGTCTTCAGAAGTCCTGCAAAAGACTCTCTCTCTCTTTCTCACGCACTCTCTCTCTCTCTCTCTCTCTCTCTCTCTCTCTCTCTCTCTCTCTCTCTCTCTGATGGCCTCACACTGAAGATTCATCCCACAAAGTGCCTCTAAGTGACAGAACATCAATAAATCTTCATTTTGATGAAGCTAGCCCATAGAAGAGTTGTGTTATGGCCCAGATTCAGAGTAGCAGCTGAATCTGCAGCACGCTACATATGGGAATTCCTGCTGAGACAGCACATGAGAATGATGCCACAGGCATGAGGAGCACCAGCTATTCAATGATATAACTGTAAGAAAACTCCTACCCACCTCTTTCCACACACACACACAATAAATGGCACAATAGCAGCCGATCTATGGGGGTGTTAGCGTGACCTATAGATTTAACCAAACTATAAGCATTGGAGAAAGAGGGAGGGGTCTAATCTGATAAGGAGTTCTGGTCCACGACTGCTATTTCATATTGGATTTTTACCCATCAGACGGCTCGAGGTGTGTTCTGCTGGAATTAGATTTCAACCTGCAAATTGTTCTCAGTCCATTGGCTGCAGAACAAAGTTAATTGCCAATTTAGTTCATGTGCTCACACTGTAAAAAATGCTTTCACCATCAAAATATTGTAAATACATTTTTTTAACAGTGCTGTTGTTAATTTATAGTAATGGTATGTTCACAAAAACAATTGATCATTATTTCACAGATATTCCCTTTATTTTAATGGTTGTTACTGATTATGGTCAAATAGTATAGTTATAGTATAAACTATATATTAAACAGATTCTGTGTCTTAAAACCTAAATTGAACATAATAGTAAAAGCAACATTAAAAAAATTAAATGGCTCCAATTTTACAGGTTTTTAGGGTCACAGAGAAAACAAACATTTACTGTTAATGTTTTTATCTGGAACCCTCTGCTGCCAGACTTTTTACTGTTCCTGCAGATTTATTTTACAGTTTACAGCTTGTGCATAATTCACTCTTTGCCCTGTGTCTGGAAGTGTCAAACCATAACAATGCAGACATTTGCACAGAAATGTAAAAATGGTGTACCCTGCCTTGGGTCTGTAGTCAACTGGGATTGGCTCTAGCTTCCCTACGACCCGAAATAAAAGATCTATCTTAGAAAAGGGAAGGATGGATGGATGGATGGATTTAAAATGACTATTTTAAAAACAGGAATAATCTTATTTGTTAAACTTACAAACATACAAAGCTGGTTAGAATGACATTTGATAAAACCTGTACACAAAAATAAAACATTGCATTCAAAGTAAAGTACTATTATTTAGCTATAATAAGAGACGACTTTGAAGCACTGCAGTCCAATTGGTTGGACTGTTTTTTATATGACAAGAGCATGTTTTTTCACCATACACAACAAAGCAAGAAGTGGGGTGCTGGAGGGACAGGCCACTTACAGATTTCAGGATTGTTTTTAAAAAACTAAAAAAAACTGCTAAAAAATTATTTTTTAAATATTTTAAAAACTGAATTGTAAAATAATTGTAAAATTATGGTCAGTTTTTCATTTTATTTGATTAATAATAATTATAATAATGATGATCATAATAATTTATTTATTTGTTTTATTCATGTATTTTCATAATCTGCAGAATTTGTTCTCACTGTGCGATTGAGCACAGCAACCACAGTGACTGTAGTCTGTGTTGACATGACACGTAGTTGCAAGGAGGTATGCAGCAACAATTCAGTGCAGAAGTGTTAATCAGCTTTTATACACACCATGTTGACATTTGTTTTGATGTAAATTATATAAATATGATTAATAAATATATGCTGCTTACATTATCAGCACCCCCAGCTTAAACCACCTTCCTGCACCCCTGACCTCACCTGTATCAGCCCACTGGTCACACTGGTCTCTAAGCAACAACAGTGGTTGCATTTCTCTAAGCTTTACCCTTAACTGTACATTAAAAATACAAAACAAAAAAAGAGAAACAGAAGAATTTGAGGAAATTCTGTTCAATTCTGGACCTCCTGCCCAGCGTTTCAGGCAGTAAATGTGGTACAAAGAAACCCACAAGTGTAAAAGGATCAAACAATCAAGTGTTCACAGAGGATCAGGAACTTAATCTAGTCTGATATTTCAGCTCCTCCCTTGCAAGCATCAGCTAAATTCTCCTTTGTTCTGCTGACGATGCTTTACAGAAAGGCTAGTCTATTGCAGGGTCAAAGGTCAGCTTCAGCATTCAAGTGATGTGGTACTTTGGTGAGGCCGAAGTGGCCCCCTGCCCCACTGCCCTCAGAGCAGTGCCAGGCAGAGCAGAGGCCTGTCCGACCAGACTGAGAACAGAAGGAGGGGAGGAGCAGAGAAAGGGAGGAGTGAAAAAGAGTAAACATGTTTTTCTGCTCTGAAAGAGGAAGTGATAGCCAGAACACAACGGGATAAACTGGAAATCATGCCCAATGGCACAATTACATGCACACACATGAGACAGAGCAAGAGAGAGAGTAAGAGACATACATTTTTCATTTAACATTAAAATTCATATAAACCCACTGCAGGATTATTATGCAGTTATTAAACATAAGGCTTATTAGTCAGTCATTATGATGAAATTAGTATGAAGAGATATTATTATATATTAAATGTTTTAAATTATTAAAATATTTCAATTATTAAAATATTTCAATTATTATTATTATTATTATTATTATTATTAAGAAGAAGAAGGAGTAAAAAAGGGGAAACATTACAGCAGTGGTGGCAACAAGAATGATGACTTGTTTTTATGCACTCATTAAGATATTTAGCTAACTTAACCATGAAAAAAAGAACACCAACATATATATATTTATTTACTTTAGTGTTTGGGCAGTAATTTCACCAATCCAAATATTTTAATATAATAATATCAGTAAAATAACAGCATTAGTTTTACTTATATATACAATCTCGCATATTCTTTTGACCGTTTTCCCATCACTTCTTTAAACTCATCAAAGCAGCATCAAAGCAGCTCACTTTTATCCTCTCTGTAAAATGTTTTTCTTATCATGCAAACTTCCACTGCATCAACTAAGGATGCATTAAAAGGATCTATTATGGATTTCTGTCATTACTTTTGATAATTACACATCAAGCCATTTAATTCAGTATAGAAATATGTTTCTTTATTTCACTTCTTCTGCACCAGCTAAAGAAAGAGCTAACTGTTGTGCTGAAATATCTGTGTGTCTGTAGGAGCAGCTGCGCACTGCTCAGGTTTCTGCCCCGGCTGCATGTGTCGCCTGAATTTACAGCAAAATCTGACCAGTAACCATGCTGTGAATGTGTGTGTCTCTCTTAGTAATGCAGGTCATGGAAGGGTCTGGGCTGGCTAGGGCCTGTGTGTGTGTGTGTGTGTGTGTGTGTGTGTGTTCAGTGCACTCAGACACTGAGCAGGCTGCTGGTGGATTTACCTGCAGGAGACATCATGCCAATCGGATATCTGGCCTTGATCAGGAGCACGGTGGAGGAACTGAGGACATGAGACCCCCTCAGACAAAGCAGGCTGGTGATACCAACAATTCTTTCTGGAAAAACACACTCAAACAGACAGCAGGCATAGCAATAAGTCTTCCATGAATACCATGCATGCTGCACACCCTCCACACACTGGCACGATCTAACATACATCCTAAGGATCTAAAGGAAACTACAACACCAATTTTATTAGGTGAAAAAGTAATGATAGCTGTTTGTGTCACCTTTAGCAGTAACCACTATTACCAAAAACTTCATGGAACTGTAAATTAGTTTAGTTTTTCCATGGAAAGAATTTTGGCTCACTGTTCTTTGCAGAATTCCTTTAATCCACGCTTTTAAGCATGACTTGCCCAAGCCTCTCAGGTCCTAAAGCAGCTAAGCATCCCCCAGCATTACACTACCACCACTATGTTATGGTGATGTGCAATACTGTATTATTTGTAATACACATGTCCACATGTAACGGAAATATTAAAAGAGAACTACACTTTCACTTCACCTTTAATCACCTGGCATCCATTAAATTGTATTATGCCATGACTACCCCACATTAACTTTATGTCCCAAATTAGCTACTCCAACCAAAATGTTCTAGACCCCAAACAGGCCTTAGCTTAAATTGTAAATTTGATTTATGGCCAAACCATCACATAAATAATTAACTAGCACAAACTCTGTGCTACCCTGTCATTTTCACATAACCTGTGCACACAGAATAAACCATGACATTAGCAATAGTGCAATAGACGGAGGTTTCTTAACAGCTGCCGGTCTGTAACCTCATACCAATATAACACATGCACACACACGCACACATACAGTCATATGCCTACTCTGAAAGCTGTCTATCCAGCATGAACAAAGCTCCTTGTCTGCACAGAGTTTACAGTTGTTTAATTCATGAGCTCCTTCCACAGAGGGTGCCTTATGGCGCGTGCAAGAAAAACACACGCTTTTGGTAAGTGGCCTGTAAAAAGGTCCTACACCGAAAATGGGTGGAAAGTATAAAGTTGCCGGAAAGCAGGTGACTGCCAGATGTAAAGGCAGCGTGTTTGCTAACTGTGCACATGTAACTAAGCCTAAATGTGAGCCTCCCCAGTGTAGCCGGCGCACTCGCCACTTGTCCAGTGTGGCCAACGCAATCATGCTAGCCACACCTATCTACCAGAAACAACGCCCAGGGAGCAGTGTAGCAGGATAGAACCTTGCTCATGGATACCTCAGTGGTGTCCGGGCTGGGATTTGAACCTGCAACCTTCTGTTCACAAGGACACAAGGTCCTAACCACTACACCACCACTGCCTAGTGTAGATTTGAAAAAGTATATGAACCCTATGCTAATGACTTTAAGAAAAGCTAACTGGAGTCAAGAGTTAGCAAACCTGGAGTTCAATCAGTGAGATGAGTTTTATAGGTTAGAGCTGCTTTGACTTATAAAAGCACTGAAACATTCTAAATTTGCTGTTTAAAAGATGCACTTGATATAAATGATGAATTGCCCAAAAAAAGAGAAAACTTAGAAGACCTACAGTCATACATACAGTGTTCCATACATATTTATCAGTCTAGAGTGGATAATCTATCTATAAACAGAGTTGTTTTGATACTGTAATTAGTCTTCCTTGAAGTAGGCACCCATTCAAGATGACTCCAAAGGCATAATAAAAAATCCCCAATGAAGTAAAGATAAACCCTAGAGTAACAGCATTGAATGATTCAATGGAAGAAACCAGAAAGAGCCAAAGAGCACTTTTTTCATTCTACAATGCAAGTGAAAAAATTATTTTTGACAGCTAAGACTGAGTTTTTGAGTTGAACAGTGGACAGAGCATCATTTGAGGCGGAGGAAATAATTCTGAAGTTTATTAAAGAATGGTACAGGGTGGCTGTATGTCACCTGAAGCTCAGTAGAAGTTGAGAATAACTGCTGGATAATGACCCTAAACATGAAGGTTTGCTGTGGTATCTGGCACCAAGATGTTAGCATCAGATCCTCGCTGTAAGTTGTGAGGTGGGCCTCCTTGGATTGGACTAGTGTGTTCAGGCCAACCCACAGATACTCAGTCAGATTAAGATCTTGGGAGTTTGGAGGCCAGCATCTTAAACTCTTTGTCATGAGCCTTAAACCGTTCCTTGGCTCATGATCCTGCTGAATGAAGCCACTGCCATTAAATAATACCATTGCCATGAAGGCCCGGTCTGCAGTAATGTTTAGGTGGGGTGTGTCAAAGAAATATTTACACAAATGCTGTCCACAAGATGTACAAGCCAGACCAGACAATGACAGGTTTTCTACAAGCCTTTGGCTCCCATAACCCCATCACCAGTTCACTGGTTTTCTTTCCTTGGACCACATTTAGTAGGTACTAAACACTGGAGAAACATTGGAGATGCTTTATCACTATAGTCTAACCATCACAATCTGGCCCTTGTTAAAGTCAATGACTCAGTCAATAAACTTTTGACTCAGTGTAAAAGCAAATTATGTGAAAAATAAAAATACAAAAATGGACATACAAAACATTCAAAATGACAAAGTACAATAAGTTATTATAATGTTCTAAAACTATTTCTTAACCTCTATATCTCTGAGCTTTTCTTCAAACCAAAAAAGGAGAAGAAAACCACATTGCAGAGTAACATAAATGAGCTGTGGAGTAGTGCTAAAGCCAGAGTAAAGTGGTCATCAAAGGGCATTTCCTTGGAATGTGTGTTTATCGTTTGTTGTGTGTAATTGAGTTTGTGGAATTATCTGCTTATTTTCTGCAGTGCAGTTACATTTGCTTCATATTTCCAAAGTATTTAAAATAGTTTACAAAAAAAGGGTTTAAAAAAAGAGGTAAATGAATAAATAAGTAAAGAGAACAAGGCCTAGTGATTCTTCTGAAGATCTTTCATTTCTACTGAAAAAGTGGTTTTAGTATGTGCCACAATGGTGAAATGAATGTGTTTTCTTTTCAAGCGTATTATTTTATGACATCTCTACTTAATCTACAGCAGCAGTCAACAGTTTTAAATTAGCTACATAGAAGGATTCTCATGTTTTTACTGTTTACCATTTTTAGCATGATAGAGAAATGAAAGGGAAATAAAAAAAATTTAATATTTCATATGGAGTGTTAATTAACTTCATAACAAGTTTATTATTTTAATTATTCACAGTTATAAAAAACCTTTTTGTCCTCATGCAGCATTACACACGCTCAGCATTCTCTAATATTTTTTATGAGGAGTCACCTGAGATGCTTTTCAACAGTGCATGGAAAAGTTTGGACATTTTGAAAAACAAGAATCTTTGATTTATTCTCATGAACCTATTCTTAACTGACAAAAGCACAGATATATGAGATAGATAGATGAGACAAATATCTTTACCATTTTGTTACATCACCTTTCCTAATTACATTATTTAATTGTTTGGGAACTGAGAAGACTAAAAAACATTGTCTTAATTGCAGCATATGACTCTCCATAATCCCAGTACACCATGACAGTATTTGGTATTTGCACCTTCATCAATAACAGTCTGGGTGGTCCAGTTAGCTTTTGGCAAAAGAATTTAATGTTTGTTTTCCCCAAAAACAAGCTGAAACATGGACTTATCTGACCACAGCACACAGTTTCTTTCAGTCCATCTGAGATGATCTCAGGATCAGAGAAATAAGCATCATCCCTGCATAGAGTTAATGTATGGCTTTCTTTTTGTGTAATTAAACATAAGGTTGAATTTTTCATCCACTGCCTTCAGTGGTCACCCTCATTCAGCTGTGGTTTCTGGCCTTGTCCTACAGGGACTGAGATTTCTCCCATTTCTCTAAATCTTTTCACGATAATATGTACTGCAGATGATCAAAGACTTCAATTCTTTGTAATCTTGAGAGAATGAAAATTCTCTCATGAAGTTTGTCACAAAATTGCGAGCCACAACTTATCTTTGCTTGTACAGACTGAGCATTTGGTGGATGCTCCTTATACCCAATTATGATCCCCTCCACTGTTACCAGTTCAACTGCTTATTATAGAATGTTTCAAATTGGTGTACCTTAAATATGCTATTACATTTTCACTCTTATTTAGCCCAGTTTTTTATTATTTAACAAAATATCTCAACTTTTCCAGAAATGGGGTATGCAGTAAAATATGTTAGTGTAAAGTCATTTTTGATCATTGGTCCATTTATTATGAAAATGTCACACCATGTAAAGACCAGCTATATATAAAACAACATTTTTCTTTCCTTTTTGGGAATTAATTTATATGTACGCATCATTTTCACTACTTAAGAATTATATGTAAGCATAAGCCTTTAAATTATGTCTTCAGAAAAAAAACTCAATTCCATGTGTCCAGTTTTTTGGCTGTTACTGAATATTTTGAAAATTCAGCACTTTGTGGATTGTTGTCATGTTCCTGACAGTGTCTTTAGTATGAGACTGCAGTGTTACGAACCTATGAACCTATGAACGTATATTGCTCCAGTGAATCACAAACTTATAGGTTAAGAGTTCATGACATCGGTGTGAAAACAAAAATAAGAGGCCTGTTAAGGCAGCTTTTCCTCAGGAACATCAGTGCATATTCTATCCCACTAATGATTCATTCTGTGGAGCACCATCAACAGCTCATGAAAAGTCAATAACTGGATTACAGTTTAACTTTTCCATGCATAAACAACACTAATAAAGCATCCGAATCTACCCCCCACCTTAATACACATACACACACACACACACACACACACACACACACACACACCATCTCTCAAATACAGAATTTTCATTACAGCACCTGGCAACTTGCCAGACTTTTACTTGTGTGTTTGTGTGTGCATGTTTGCAGGTGTATGTTTAGCAATTGCTGTGGCTGTCAGTAGAAAGTGTGCTTTCCTTTTAGCAGTGATTAGTAATTCTATGTGTGAATCAACCAGAAAACAGAGAACAAAGACAGAAAGATCAATAATAACTACACTGAATTCACTCCACCATCCACTCAAAATCTCATAAACATGCCTGCCAGTAAAAGAAAGAATCTCTCTCTCTCTCTCTCTGTCTCTCTCTCTCTCTCTCTCTCTCTCTCCGTATCTCTGTCTCTCTCTTTCTGTATCTCTCTCCTCCCCGTCAATGTGTATTTCTCTCTCTCTCTCTCTCTCTCTCTCTCTCTCTCTCTCTCTCTGTATATCTCTCTCTTTCTCTCTCTCTTTCTCCTCTCTCTCTCTCTCTCTCTCTCTCTCTCATTCTCTTTCTCTCCCCCGCTCTGCTTTCTAATGTGATTGGGAGCCTCCATTTAATTCATTTCTGATCACTATTTGTTTCAATGAAGTCAGTGAGAAAAAAGCATTTATCTAATGTCTTGCCCCGGAATCCAATTGAGGCCCTCTGCATTCCAACCTCTCTCCCTCTCCCTCATTGTTCTTTTCACTCTCGTTAGAGGAATAATGTGTTATCTGTGAGTGTCCAGCTTTGAGCTATTGATGCTCTTCTAGCACACTTGTTCTGGTCTGATGGAGCGGGGTTATATTGTCCTCTATGCCTCCACAATGATCACTTACTTTTGGTCATTTTCATCACTGAGAGAGAACACAGTGTTCCAGATAGTTATGTTTATCCTCCCTGAGTACAGAACAAATCAATTACCAAGCCCAACAAAACCTTTATAAATCTCTCTCACATTTTATGTATTTATATTTTATGGCTTTTTAAAAAAAACTTAAATACTGAATTACTAAAATTCAATAAATAAAAAAACACTGTTATTTTTGCTTGTTTACTTGCTACTGTTATGTATTTATGCTATAAATACTGAACATAATATGTTAGGTTGTAAATTTTGCAACCTTGCTGAATTCCACAAAAAGGGGCAATCACACTGAAGGATACTCCCACCAAGGAACACAAACATCTTATTCCATACTAATCATGACAAGCTAACAAGCTAAAATCACACCAAGCTTCATGTGGATTGATGAAGTCTAAGTATATGATAAAACCAACAAGAAATTGGTGAAAAAAGAAAAATAATAATTCTGAAGAAAAATCCTTTAACAAAGGATTGAGATTTACTTGATCCCAAATCCAGGACATTTTGATAATGGTGAGTATGTTTTACCGTTTTGCCAATGTGACAAACTGATGATTAGAATTTTTGAATGTCCACCAGGTAGCTTGACGAATCGGTCCAGAGGGTTAGCTGCTTATCATACACCGCAAGACACAGTGAGCCAGTCACTACAGCAGAGAGAAATTTAATCTTATTTTGAGTCATGGGTGTTCTATTGTTCCAGTATCCATGGGCCTAATAAAGACTTAAGGGGTGCTGGTTGCTGCGGGCCCTCGTGTCATCCCCTGGTGCGATTTCCCCTGCATACATACAGCACCCCCTTCCCCAATCCACCCCCAGGTTATTATGCCACTACATAGACTTATAATTATGGTCATTTTACACTACTCCACTGTAATGAATCAGGTGTTGTTTAAAAGTATGGTGAAGCTGTCTTTCCTTCATTAGATATGAAGATCAGATTTACAGTCAATATTAAGTTGTTTACAAAAAGATTGATGATCAGAGGTGTCTTCCGCCTGTCCATATAAATCAGTTTAATAGTGTTAAGAGGTGCAACAGCTCATCAGTGCCCTTCAGTGTTCTCACTCTGAGGCCTTTGATATTCTATTAAAGGTGATCTTAATGGGCAGTGGGGAAAAAGCAGCTATATGAAGTCATCCCCCTGAATAGGGCTCAGCTTCCGCCTTCTCTCTAATGTTCAAGGTTCGATTGGCGCCCTTCACCAGGCAGACTGGATGAAACCCAAACCTTCAGTGAAGCTCTAGACTGAAAGAGAATCCCTAAATGGTTCCCAACCAGCACACACACACGTACACACATTCTCCTCACCCCACCCTACCGTTCCCAAAAGGTCATGCACGGGAAATGCACGCAGGAGACAGTGATGTCATCCACGAGATCAATATGGTGTCTTAATGTAATTCTGTCTGAATGCACAGAGCTACACACACACACAGAGAGAGAGACAGACACACACACACACACATACACACACACACACAAACAAGAACATACACAAACACACACACACACACACACACACACACACACATGCATATGCACATATTGCATAGAAAAGACACTTTCTTCTTCTTATCTGAGGACTCAGCTGGGATTTGGGTGTGGTAATGATTAAAAACAGTTTAATATACACCCCAATACCAGTACCTTGATTTTACTGTGCTCCATAACTTTGTGTAAAGTGGGATTGTATTATGGCAGAAATAAGATTGAGGTATTAGAAGTAGGAATATTTACTGACCACACCATTGTACAGGTTAATCAAGAAGCTCAGAAATCTATGCCCATAGAATGTAAAGTAGGCCAGTGGTTCTCAAGCTGGAGGTCAGTTACTCTGTCAGAGTGGTAGTGTTCATAAAAATGTGAAAAAGCTGATTGATTCTAGATCAGCACAGAACTCCAGGCCTACCTTATCTTCCCTCTCACAAGGCTAAGATTTAACACTCATGAATGAGAGTCTGTCAACAATGAGGACGAGCTAGTGAAGCTAAAGAGAGAGCAGAGACACAGCTAATTTCAAATGTGTGTGTTTGGTGGCATCTGTGTCAAAGACCAGGGCTGTCATGAAATGCTGAGGGATTAAAAATGGGCAAAGTGCACAGCTAATGGACTCGCCTTCAATATTCAGCACATGATGCATATATGCACAAACACGTGTAGTCTCCTGACACAGATAGCCCTGAGACAAATACACCTCTCGTTAGGTTGGCTGGCAGGACAAACATGAATTAGTCAATATTTAATATTACTGTGACCTAGACACACACCCAGAAAGAGAGAGAGAGAATCAGCATAAACAGCCTGCTGGGACAACTACATTGATAAATGAAAATAAATTAAGGATCAGCTGAGAATGGAGGGATGGAAAAAAGCTAGAATAATAGGATTATTTTTATTATCCTTATTATTATGATTATTTTGTTGTTGTTATTATTGTTATAAAGTGATTGTTTTTATTGATTTGAAATCACCTTGGTTAGACTGTGTAACATCAAGATGAAGAGTGTGTGCTACTTAAACTCACATATGCAGGGGTGTGTAAACCTGATGACTAGTCACGAAAAGTATGAAAGATATTATTTTTGACATGGTTGCCTTTTTTACCCACATGCTGATGTGGAATATTTTCTCTGACTGTAGTTATGTTATGCCATGTCTACACCTGACCCAACCCTAGCATTAACCTTACAAACCAAAAGAAAAAAAGCATTTTTGGTAAACAAATGTTTTTCTCCTCAAATGTCTATTCCGAACATAATTACAATTGCTTCATGTTTTCCACGATGCATAATTACAATTGCTTCATGTTTTCCACGTTCCACGATGTGGACATTTAATACTTAAAAAGAGCAACACACATGGACACACCACAGTTTCTCTACTCTGAACACAGGCTACATGCTAGCCTACACTATTCCTGCAGATACTTTCAGAGAACCTTGAGTAGAGTAGCAGAGGCAGACATTTTTGAAGCACTTTTACTTGAGTACTGTACTTAAGTACATTTTTTTTGAGTATCTGTACTTTATGAAAGTATGCATTTTTTCAGAAACATATGACTTTCTACTTTTTCTACATTTGAAAGAAAATATTGCACTGTTGACTAGGTTTTTGCTAATAATTACTTTACAGTTTTTGAGTAGCTGATATAGGTGGTTGTACTGATGGCAAGATCTACAGCAGAGAAGCATAATAAAAGTAAACATAGGGGTTCCTTACCAGAGAACCCATGGCCAAATATGAAGGTCATGTTTGAGATTGTAAATTCTCAATTCTTAAAATCAAGTAAAATTTGACTTGTAGTGGAGCAATTTTGTATTTACTACTAAAAAAATGTTCTCCAACCGTGGATTACATTCTCATGTTTATCATCTAGAGAGCTCAGAGTAAAGCTAGCCTTGCAGCACCACAGTGCAGTTTCATACAGCGCACATGCTGTTTGACCTTTGATGGAGATGATTCCTACATATAACACAGAGTAACATGTCAGATCACTGAAAAAAGCCTGTGACAGGTGCAGATACTCTGCCACCCCAGGGTGACACCAGAACCACAAGATGAGTTCCCTTTACCACTAATTAGCTCTGTGACTGCTACATGCTAATGCAAAGAGTAGATTGACAACTAGTGCTAGTCATGGCTGCCATGGAATCACTCAGCAGAAACTGTTTTGTGATTGTGTTGTTGTTTTGAGAAGAATCTGGTGGTTGCCTTTGTCACGTTGTCAACAGTGATCTCGTGCCCTGCTACATGAATGCACCCTTTCTCTGGGCTAGAGATATTATGGACGTATTACCTCATTCAGGCTCGTCCAAGGCGCACTCATCCCCCAACCCCACCCCCAGTCAACAGGCATGAAGGAACTCTAACAAAAGCACGGGGTCACAAAGTCCGAAGTGCAGGGCAGCCAGAGGCCTCCATTGACTGCAGACATAACAACAGTGGCCATCTGTGACTCTACTATATTGCCTCTATCCCTTTACTAAGGTTCCCACTCATACCAGCCACATCACATGCTCAGTCTACAGACACTGACCCACACACAAACTCACACTGGCCTCGCTGGCTTCTACCCCAGACGCAGGCATAAATGGGCCACAGTGAAAAGATCTGACTTGTGAGACTTCAGCCAGGCCATCCTGTGACCTGAATGCAAATGCCAGAGTGTTTGACAATAAATGGACAATTCTTTAGTAAAAGATACTGTTAAGGGTGTATTTACAAACAAAAAGTTGAAACATTTTGTAAAATCAAAACAATATAATGGCAATTTGTAAATTATCTTGAACTTTTATTTATCTGACAAAAGTACAAAGAAATAGTTATTCTGGCTACTTTGTTTAAGTTCCTGGGAAAAATTGAACTGCATTGAGGTTTTTCATCATCTACAGTACGTAATATTGTGAAGAGATCCAAGGAATCCAGACAAATTTCATTGCGTGACCTTCAAGTCCTTAAGCTTCAATATATTCTGATATAACTACAAGGGCTTGTGAGAAATTCAGAAAATAGTTGTCCCTTAACACATGCTGCCTCTGCATCAAGAAACACAGAGTTCTCTAGCCTTAAGCTCATTTCAGATTAACAAAAAGAAATTGTGGGCTGTGGTCAGGTGTGTCCATGCTTTGTTTGTTTTCAGTCAACTATCAAAGACGAAATGGACCATCCAGACTGTTATGTGCAAAATGTGTCAATATCTGTTACAGTATGTGGGTGCATCAGTGCACAAAGTATGTGTAACTTGCATATGTGTGAAGTCATCGCTGCCATCAAGGCGATTTCTTTTCACAGGGGGTCCATGGTTTCATTTCAGAGAGACGATCACAGACCATATTCTGCACACAATACAACAGGGTGGCTTTATGGACAAAGTGTGACAAAGAGAATAAACAAATGAGAGATTTTTGTTTTTATTGTATTTTTGTTTTATTGTATTGTCCCATTTTTCTGATAACGGATTGAGCATATTTACAAAATGCTATGTAACATTTGCAACAACTGTGGGTATCAAGAGGTTTAAAAAATCATAGGTTACATTTAATGAAAAACATATAATTTCTCTTTTTAAGGGGAATTAAAAATAAATAGTATTTACATTCTTTGTTTGTTTAGAGTTCAAACACCACAATGTTAAAAAAGAAAGAAAATTCTGGAATGTGGTCTATAATTTCTGAATGAAATTATTTCGTTTCCATACCAAATTAGAAAACAATACGTTGTTGCATTTTAGTTTGGTTCGCTTACGATTCACACTTGAAATCCAATCAAACAATGTAAACAATCCTGTTCACATTTTATAATCACAACTGACAGATTTAATAATGTTATTTTGCCAGCAATAATAACAGGAGTTATTAAAATATGTACTGATCTCTAAGCCATACTGTGCTCTAACTGAGCTTGAGGGTTTTGTGTTGAGTTGAGGGTTGTGTTTATGGTTTTATTTGTGATTTTAAAAAGCAATCTGTCACAAGAGGACTTGTCTTAATGTGGTTCTCACATTGCACAGCAGAGTGAAATTACTGTAAAAACACATGGCTTTCATCGGCTTTCTGCTTTTATAAAACACTGAAATTTTGACATGTTAAAATATGATTCATGTAATATAGTATGTGTATACTATGTGCATTTCACTGACATTAGAATGAGGCTGACTGTGTTGTGCCAAAAAGGCTTTGTTTACTATATGGATTATTTTTCCAGCAAGCAAAAGATGGTTTGAAAGATTTTGTGGTTCGGTTCTAGAGCTTCCTCATGGAGGTTTGTTCTGCAACAGCATTTTTATTTGTTCTAACAAAACAGACTAAAGAACAATCACAGTATGGTTTGTTTAAATCTAACCAAATCTGATAAGTGTGAGCACACACTAACACCTTTTTCTGTGATATATATTCTCCAAACATCAATTAGCCATAGCATTAACACCACCTCCCTGATGCTGTGCAGGTCCCCCTCATGCTGCTGAAACACCTCTGACTGTGGTGCACTGTCTTCTGGCATCTTTCTATCAGAGTCAGCATTTACTGTTTAAACCAAGTAGCTATTCTGTGGGCTCAGACCAGAAAGGCTAGCCTTTACTCCTCACATGTATCAATGATCCTTAGACCTCGAACACCCTGTTGCTGATTCACCAGTTGTTCTTCCTTGGATCACTTTTGGTAGATACTAACTATTGTAGACCTGGACTATTCCACAAGACCTGGTGTTTTAAAGATGCTCTGACATGATGCTATAGCCATCACAATAACACCCTTGTCAAAGTGGCTCAGATTATTACGCTTGCCCATTTTTCCTGCTTCTAGCACATGAACTTCACAAACTGACTGTTCACTTGCTGCCTAATTTATCCCACCTCTTAATTAATGTTATTTATGTGACCTTCCAGTGGCTTTAATGCTGTAGCTATTGTGTAATCCTATAATGATCTAATGTTCTCACTTTCATGTAATTGTCCTATAGTTCCTGTACAATATTTGTATACTATTGTATACTAGCATATAAGATGACATACTAATTTCTCTAATTTGCCATAAAGTTTCTTTAGAAATGTTTAAGAAATATCTATATTCTGATAATGCAAACATTTTCCAGAAGATGTTGTTTATTAGTGCTGTATAACTGTTAAAAAAAAAGACAAATATGTGCAATAAGCCAGCAGCCACAAATGGGGAAGTGAGGCATTACGTCAGATATTTTCACTTCCTTCACTCCTGCTTTTACTCTTGGAAAAAAACATCACACAGTGATCTGTCATAAAATGTGAAACAACACATCCGAGAAAAAAGAAAGAACAAGCATTTGGGGAAATATTCAGCCTTATTATGCATATCTGTCACCACTCCAGCATATCTGACAGATGACTTCTGCTTCTACATGCAAATCTTTGTGTGTGTGTGTGTGTGTGTGTGTCATGTAGGTGCATTCAGGGCCTTTTCCAGGGCTGATATTATCAGCCGTGTTTGCATGATACTGAAGGCCATGAGATGTAAAACAGTGAAGGGAAAAACAGCCTTAGGCCAATCAGCTTTTGTAAACACAAGCCCGCACATATCCACACGCCCACATACACACATACCTACACACTCTCTACACAGACACACACTACATAACTACATACCGTACCGCAACAAAAACTACCCCACATCTGTGGGGCTGTTTTCAAATATCACATGCTACCAAACCAGTTCAGCAATCAGCCAATCCTGAGGTCACCAGTGAACATCTGAGAAGCAGTAACACACACACACATACATACACACACCCTGCTGTGAGGAGCACAATACTATCTCATACACAAACACAGCCGAGTCAGCCCAGAGGTGATAAAGTGCTAGCGTAGCCTAAACACAGCAGATATGAGGCCCATCAACATCAGCATTAACTTCTCTCCCTGTCTCTATCTATACCAAACACACACACACATAAATGCACACACACACACACACACACACACACACACACACACACACACACACACACACACACACACACACACACAC
>JBBPDA010000126.1:19049185-19071224 GCA_037974385.1 Arnoldichthys spilopterus
ATTAGCTCAAAAGGTGCTTCTACTAAATACTGAGCAAAGGGTCTGAATACTTAGGATCATGTGATATTTCAGTTTTTTTTTTTTAATAAATCTGCAACAATTTCAAAAATAATTTTTTTTTGTCTGTCAATATGGGGTGCTGTGTTTACATTTATGAGGGGAAACATTTAATTTAAATGATTTTAGCAAATGGCTGCAATACGACAGAGTGAAAAATTGAAGGAGGTCTGAATACTTTCCGTACCCACTGTATCTGTGTGTGTGTATATTATATATATATATATACACATACACACACACACACACACACAGGTATATATTGCACTTTCTGCTGGCAATTGACAAGAAACAAACAATACCTCCTCTGTACTGACATTGATTTTGGAAGTTAAAGCGTTAAATAAACACTGTATGGGTTAATTTAACATGATCAGAATATGAGTTTCCACAATCATTAGGGCTGCAATGACAGGATGTAACAAATTACTTCAAATGTCCCGCCAAGATGATGCAATTAAATTGGCAGAAATGTAAGGTTGGAAACTTAGCAGGATCACTGAGCCTAATATTCACCAATATCTTCCTAAGTTTTTTTGTTGTTCTTACTGTTGTACAGTTTCATAGCCAGTTGTCCATCCATCCATCTATTTTCTAAACTGCTTTTTCCATTTCCGGGTCACAGAAAAGCTGGAGCCAATTCCAGCTGACTGCGGCCCTAAAGCGGGGTACACCTAGGACAGGAGGCCAACCCATCACAGGGCAACACATAGACAGACAACCATTTATACACACACTCACACCTATGGGCAATTTAGAGAATCCAGTCATCATAGCCAGTTATTTCACATAAAAATCTTCAGAATCAGAATCTTCATGAAGATGACGTGGGTTTTCAGAAATTTCTTCTTGAGGCACATTACTCTCTATTACTCTAGTATGGTGAACAAATGAGTTTTATGAATTTTATGAACAGCTCTTACCTGTACTTACCTATAGGCTTCAAATGTTTGGTCCTAATGTTGTGTGACACAGTAATGACTACAATCACAACAAACCTGTATCAAAAGAAAGTGGTTTTTACTTTTATTCTTTTATTAGCAGCTCGGAGTTAACATAACTGATTCACTCGTTAGTTTATAAGGCATGATTCCTCCACAAGGGGGTGCTATTAGTAGTCAAATAGCTGTTATTACTTCATTAAAGTGAAGTGAAAGGGACTTATTATGAACACAATCACAAAGTGCACCACAAAGAAATGTGACTTTTGCATTTAACTCATCACATGCGCACATGTGGAGCAGCGGGCAACTATGAAAAGTGCTCGAGGAGCAGTATAGCAGGACAGTACCTTGAGCAGGAATTTGCAAAAGTGACTATATGTATCCTTGTCTAGCCAAAAGTGCAAAAACAATACTGCATTTCAGATGCAAATGACTATTAGCGTTTAACGATTTATATTTTGTGCAATTGTGAACAGTGCTTTTATAATTTTGTTTGTTATTTACTTGCAGAAGAGTTCTGCCAGCAATCAAAAAACTTTATTCATTATGCTTAGCAGTGACACACTATGACACATCAAAGTAAAAACACTTGCCCTTGTTCTTAACTTGCTTATATTCTTTATTATAATAATTTTTCTTGTAATAAGATTCTCTACATGGCTTTCTCCGACCCCTCACCTTTCTCCTTTCTTCTGTACTCCTCCAACAGTTCACCAAATTTTTCCCTACATTATGCCAGTTGATTCTTTGCTGCACACATGTTAGAGCAATATACTGAAAATCAGTGTATTTACAGCACTTCAAAACTATTACACATAAGATGTAAGTTTAGACCACTAGGCATATGCACAATTTGTGACTTCACTTCAAAATATAAAACCTGGTAGACAAATCATCAGTGAGGTATGATCATTAGCCAAAATACACACTACATAATTATTTTAGGCACTATATTAAAAGAAACTACTGGATCAGATCAATATTAACTGATGCGGAACATTAAAGTCCTCAGATCGGATTAAGACCTCTAATTCCTTTCACCTCACAAATGGTTCCACTGTAAATGTTGATCTCACAGGAAACATTGTATGTCTCTCTCTCCCAGCGAATACATGAATGGCTTGCTCAGGACTCTGGCTTTATACATGAAAAGCTTTGACAAGTCGTTGGCATTAAATGACGCATACTGGAGCCCTTGCAGTTTCCCTTTAGTGGGCAAAATGATCAGATTTCCTGTGTTGAAGCAGAATATGGAAAGTTGGTCCTGTGTTGGAGGCAAAGATTACCAGTAAAGTAGGGGGGAGGGAGGGAGGGAGAGAGGGAGAGAGAGACTATAAAGGTTTGCGAACAGGTGTGGCCATATGGTTGGAGCAGCTCTTTCCTTTGATGATCCGGTGCAGAAGCACAAAAGGTCCTGTGAATCACCCCTGTGTTCATTGTTGCCTTCTGTTGCAAAGACACAAAGTACATGGCTTGAATCTCTAAAGCATACTTCAGCAGCAGTTTGCCTTCAAAAGTCATCAAGCATAGGAAAGTTTATGCTTTTCCTTACTTCACGGAAGCAAAGCAATCATTAAACAAATGCCTTTTAAAGGGTCTGGCTCAGTCAAATCGGCAAGTTCTTTCAAAGAATTTCTGTTACTGTCTACAATTTGACATTGGTCAGTGCAACCCTTGGACATCAATGTCTTATTGTAAACAGCTGCACTGCATCTCAGATCTTCTATACCATAGCTTGGGAGCTAGAGCTCTTGAATAACCTTCAGACTTTCCACCACACTGTAAAGAAAGCCTTCTATAAGAATTGCCATCTCAAGTATTTCTTGAAAAGACCAGAAACTAAAGATTGCATTTATAAGGACAGCCTCCTACATCCAAATACAACTCACAGGATCAAGAAGATACAGAAAATAGTCTACTGAACTAGTCTCAGAGCACAAGATCTGTGCATGCACATCAGAGCTCTGCTAAACTATTGGCAACCCTAAGCATAGGGCAGTACTTGTTTGAAGTGCTTGACAATACTGCCATCTGGTGGAACATCAAGATAAAAAATTAAATTAAATAAAAAAATAAAAAAAATTCAGTCAGTTTATAGCATGTTATTGGATCTGTAGAGACATTCATGCCTAAACAGACACCCTCTGGTTTTCATTAAAAAGGAGAAATATTTTCAAAACTTTATGCATATTACAAGTAACAGCAGTGCGAGTGGTCCAAAATTGAGGGACCTTTTAAACCTTGAGACTTGTTAAGCTTCTGTAAAACTGCATTTCAAACCAAATCTCTAAGTCCTTGGTTTAAGCCTGAATAACTTCTGGAATTTTTCCTTTAAACGAGAAAAGCCACTAGGAAATGGCAACAACAATGCATTATAGAAGAGCAAGACAAATGTACAAGCTACAAACAAACCACCACACTGGAAAACTGCACAACATCTTTTATTTAGGCACAAGGAGGGACCAATTGCTTTTACCTTATTTGCAAATCAATCATCAATTCATTCTTAGCAAACGCAATGTCACAAGTGTCTCCTTTTAAAGTGCTTGACCAGTCAAGTATTACCAGATCATTCTACATTCATGTAAGCAATTCAAGTGCTCAGTAATTGGAAAGAAAAGGCACCAGTCGCAGACATGGCTTCACACATATGGCTCAGACATCCCACACCAAAAATGAGCAAACAAGTTCAGGGCATCAGTGGACTTCAGTAACCATCAGCACAAACTGAATAAAAGGACTGTGGCTTAATGAACACAAGGTGCTGACACATCCTGTAAATACTTGTATGTAGCATGAAGTCTGTGACTAAAAATGATCACCATGTAAACACTGCCAAGAGCAAACATGTTTAAACATTAGGGCCAGCACTAACTAGCAAATAGGCAGGAACTCTTGGCATGCAGCAGCAGGTTCACCAAACAGACTTAAAGTGCAACAAGCACAATGCAACTGGCAAGCCAACCGATCTGAACTGGCCTCTCCACTGTATGTGCCTACATAGAGATTAGAGAACACTCAATCCTGGTAGAGCAGAAAGCCTGAGAAGGTGCTGTACTTCCAGCTGCTGCCATAGATGGCGCCACGGTGAAGACGCAGCCATATCTGGTCACCATGGTACAGCTGAAGCACAGCATGGTTGCTGGCAGTCTCGTGATCTGGTGCTCCATCGTTGGCATATGCAGACACCATCACCTCCTCATTGCGCATGAGGTTGATGTAAAGCGGCACATTGACTGCCAGCTTAAGAATGTGGAAGATGAAGACATAAGTGCCAGCAGCTGGACATGAAAAACGACCGGAAGATGCATCAAAGACGTCTCCAAGGTTGCTGTGCAAGAGATCGAAGGCAATTGGTTGATCCAGTGTGCCAGGGGCAAAGTTAGCGGTGCGAGCAGCTGAAAACGCCACGCGGAGCTGCTGGGACACTGGGTACACATGCACAGGCAGCAAGGTATGTGCACCCTGACCAGTGACTGGCATCTCCATGGGTGAGATGGAGAGGGAGTCACCATGTCCAGAGTCCAGAAGGTATGCTCCATCTCGGTCAGGACTGCTCACTTGGGAGGAGTCACTCCAACCTGTTGCTACAGCAGATGTTAAAACATTGATTAGTTACTAAATATTAATGACAAATTCTGGTCTAAGGACAGAGCTCTGCATAGTTTGCTTGAAATCCTGGCTAAAAAGATCTAATTGATAAGTTGACTGAATCATTAGTGAAGAAATCAGTAAAAAGACATACCAGAAGAGCTGTTTCTCTGAGCTACTGTGCCTCCAGTCCGTTTATGGTTTAGCTGATACCCATTTTCCTAACAGAAGTGTAAACACTTCAATCAGCCTCTCAAATAAGAATACACTTCAAATCACGGCCATGAAAAGGGAAAACAAGTTTCTTACCCGTGAACTATACAGCACTGACCCAGGCTCTCTGTGGGTCTGGGAAACAAAGCATCCTCCACCAGGGGCACGAACATTCACGCGATGGACGTCATATCCACCTAACAGTTTTTTTTTGGGGGGTGGGGGTTCATTAATCAGATTCCTACAAAAAGTATTCATGCAAATCATCTTGAACCAGGAGTAAACAAAAAACACCCACAAACCACATAGCCCAGCAGCACCACACAAAGCAAAGCCTTTAAGTAAATTAAATTCTCAAAGAAAGAGAAATTGACCGTCACTGTGAACACACAAGCACCACAAGGAAATGCAACCTCTGCATTTAACCCAGCACACGTGGAGCAGTGTAGCAGAACCGTATCTTGCTCAAGCGTACCTCAGTAGTGCCCGGGCCAGGACTTGAATTTGTGACCTTCAGGTCCCAAAGGCAACGTCCTAACCACTAGGCCAACACTGCCAAAAGAAAGGAGCAGCCCAGTAAGCATATGCCAGAGGAAAGACTTGGCAATGAGTGAAGCAAGAGGGAAGGTACCTCTAGAAGTCCCTGGTGAGCGGTAGGAGTACGGAAGCCCCCTGCCACTGCGTGGCGTACCTCTGAGTGTGCTGCGGGGGTAATAGGGCTGGCCAAGGCTGGACTGAGATTGGGGGCCAGAGGACGGACCAGGAGAAGAGTAAACTTGACTTGTAGCACTGACCTCACTCTCCGACAAGTAGGCACTCTCTGGGGGAGGGTTTTAAAAAAATTAATTAATTAATTAAAACCTGTAATGACCCCTCTATGGTGCAAGTATAAAACCTCTTCCAAGACAGCCCTCATATGCATAAGTAAAATCCATGACTGAGGTTTATCCTCCAACAACAAACCAATCTAGCATCATATGAAAAATGAATGTTTTCTGATCAGCCCAACAGTAATGACTATCAATACTCATTCTTCAAAGGTCACTGCAGTTTGATAAAACATACTTTTTAAAAAGTTGTGAATAACATTTCCTCAATGTGGTCTGTTTAAATTAGAGCATACCAAGTTCTTATCCTTAAGAGGATGATCCTCTACATTCAGAATCATACAAATGGCTTTTTTACTGATACATTTCCTCCATTTTTAAAATCTCAGAACTATTGAAGTCCTCAAAAGCCTAGGATGCCCAAGTTTAGGGATAAAACTAATGAAATTGTTGGACATTGACAGGCAGATTGGCACACCCTTAATTGGATGTTTTACTTTAAGAGCGTTACCCATTTGTTGATCATCTTGAGGAAGGTTGAATTCCGGTGGTGTCTGTGTGCTGGCAGTAGAGTAACTTCGCATGCTTGCTGTACTGTAGCTCAGACACATGGACCCTGAAAAGCCACTTTCAGACTTTACCTCAGAACTCACAGTCATGGGAGCCTCTGTACTGAACACCTTGTCAAGAGAACATATCTTCAGAACACCCTTGGCTTTAGTTTTAAAATGTAAACACTTATTAAAAGGAGCCAGGTTTATATGTAAACTCACAGAATGCATGCTGTTGAAGGGAGTGGTCATCGTGAGAGACCGTCTGCTAGGTGGGGTGGAGAAGGTCTGTGCTGAGACAGGTGTTGGCATTTCTCCATTACAAAGCTTTCCTGTCTGTCATACACACCACGATAAGATTCCAGGATGTGTGTTGCTACTGAAGATGTAGAGCAAGCTTGGCCATGTGATCTCTTTGAATGGCTCTGGCATTAAATATCATTGGTTGTAAGTGTCTGAAGTTAAAACACAGACCTGTTTAGAGTTCTGGTCTTCAAGAGGTAGGGAGATGCAGGACTCTCTGCGATACAGGGGTGGAGAGGTGAAGCCCTTATCTTCGTTTTCCTACAACCAAACCACATTTAACCATTTCACATTTTACTCGTTCAGTTATGTGCATGTATAAAATGGCTAGTGCTTGAATATTTTAAGAAATTTTTAGTTATCTTTAAAAATGTTACCAATTTGCACTTCAACATACCACTTGACCTGCATAAATGTGCAGATATCCACACATTTAAATGTCCTTTACAAATACTGTGCATTTGTAGGTTTCATTAAATAAACAAAATTAATACAGAACCACAGAATTAAACAGGCTTACATGGCCAGTGTCTCCAGTGTGTAGCTCCAAGTCTGAGCTGTCTAAAGTCTGATTACCATTGGCCAGAGTGCCTTTGCCTTCTCCAGAGATCAGACGGACATGCAGGGGGGTAGACTGCATGAGAAGGCCCACAAGAGAATAAAAGTATTAGTATAAGCACTTACACAAAATTTGTTTGCCAAATTTATTTATGACTGTCTTACATGCTGAGTTTGAGGCAGGATGTCAGCTGGGGTTTTCTTCTGCTCTCTCGGTGCTGTGAGATAAAGAACAACCTTGATATTACAGACCTTCAGTAAATATGTTCCATATCACTCTTTACATATTAAACAATGAAAACAAGTCTGTTTAATTCCCCCAGAATATATTGACAATTTTTCTAACATTACAGCTCCAGATATAGTAAAGTGAGGCAAAGACAAAACCTGAAAATTATCCACTAATAAGTGATCGAAAGGAAGCAATGTAACTAAAGTGAAGCACTTTACCAAGAGGACTAGTGCCAGGAGACATGCAAAGCCTCCTGGATTGGCCATCAGTAGGGGAGGCCTCTCCATCCAGCAAAGAGTCCTGAAACAAAGAATTTAGAAGCAGGATCTTTTATATATAAAATAAAAATCAATGCCCGAGATGTATATCTGAGACAGATATCCCTGATAATTCAGAAAACTACAGAATAAAACCTATACTTAGATGGTTACTTTATGCAAATTTTAATAAGTTGGGGCTAGTTTTGGTTATAGTGACTCCTATGTAAATCTTAAAATCACCAGATTCTTTACAACCAACAGTAGAGATTCTCAATTTCCAGAAGAGCAATATATATTCAAAATCACATTAAATAAATTTTACCCACAAACCCCAGCTGCATTCAGGGAATGGGAAAGCAAACAAATCCAAAGAATCAGGATGCTGGGCTCATCTGCTGAGTTGTACCTGCATGAAGCTAAAGGACCCAGTGATCTGATCCATTAGATGGTCCAGCTGCTGTCTACGCAGAGCTGGTTCTTTGGCCAGGGAGGATGGAGAGTTGAATACTTCCACTGGGACAGCCATTTCACCATCCTATTTGTAGGAAGAGCTTGTTGGTGGGTGCAAACAAACATTGCTGAAAGTATATCGAACTGTAAACAACAACTTACACATTTGGAACTTTGGTTCTCTTTGTTTTTTCGCTGCCGTTTCTAGGAAACAAGGGGACAACAGCTGGTAAGGAACCAAAGACACGAGCACAAAGCTAGATAAGTCTGGAATATGAAAAAAGATAAACTACAGAAACCTTTCTGCAATCACTGGAAAAATTAGCAGTAGCCTTCACCTGTTTTGAGTCAGCAGAAGGCCTCTTTATACTGACTGGGGTTTTGGGTATAAAACCTGCTGCACCTTTCCAAGGTTTCTGTAACACTGACTGGGAGGGCACTGGAGAGTCAGAAAACTCCATATCCCAAGAGTCTGGAGGTTCCTGTTGCTTCAAAGCCAAGAATTCTGCCTTCCAATTCGGTGGTGGCACATCGTCTTCCTGCTGACTATGCCCAGTAAGGACGGTTTCAGGCAGGTACCGTCTGTTCAGAAACTGGCATCATTCAAAAGTTACTGACCTGCTTAACTCTGAAGAACACTACAGTATAGTCTACAGTAAAGTTGACTAAAAAGCCCAATTCTTAATCGACACCCAAATTAGTGTAGCAATTCCTTCACACTGAAATGGAAAGAAACACCTTATAATTGTATGATCCTCCAAAGAGACAGTTTTTACCTTTCTTGAAGACACTTCATTTGAGTTCAGACTGGCCAATGCTGCATATAAAGATTAAAACAATGATGGCAGAAACCATATGGCAACCACGGTTAACGTGTATGTTTCCCATATTACAAAAAAAAAAACCTCACCAGAAAGGCTGCAGGGTCTGGCAGATGTATTGGGCTTCTGGTTGTCCACACCCTCATTTTTGTCTTTCTGAGGAGCTGGGATGTGATCAAAGAAGCCAGAGTCCACCAGTCTCAACAGCTTCCCCTTCAAACACTTAACTTTGGGGGGGGGGTGTAAAGCATGGTTCTTTTTATAAACAAACTACGTAGTAATAGAAAAGAATAACTAAAGTAGCCAAAAACAAATTAAAAAGGGTTTATTTAAATTATAACATGCTTAATGGTGACTACTGTCTCCATATTGTTAACATGTGCATGTATGGTTGAAAAGTTCTTTAAGGCTGGGCATGCATCAAACATCCACAAGCTTTCAAAAAACAAACTGATTTTAAAAAATATATATAATTACTAGATTAAATGATTGAGCCAACAACTATGAGCCTAATGGAAACTCACATGTTGAGCCAGCGACTGGTTTGTCTTTCCCTTCCAGCAGGTCCAAGTAAACAAAAGCAGCCTGTTCCATCTGAGCCTCTAAACTAGGGGACAAAGACAGCCAGCTCTAGAATCAGCCATGTCATTGGAATTTAATCAAAAATGGTACATGTAATGACTGGATGTGTGGAGAAATCCACAAACTACCAGTGCACCAGTTAGCGAACAATCCTGTTTTTTCCCTCTAGTCTTTTTCAGCATGCTTCCCTAGTGGACCCCTATATGCCCCTTCAACAAACCTCATGCGCTCATCTCTCTTGCACCCTAATAAAGAAGCCAGGTCCAACAGGTTGTCCACTTCCTGTGTTGACAGGAAATTAGTATGTTCACGTGCATTGCAGAAGTTCCTCCGGACATCATCCCGCTGGAGACTTTTGAGGACGTACTGCACCTGCAGCATCATACTCAATCGCTTCTGTTCAACCTCTGCCCTCACGGTCTGCTCATGTCGTACAGCCTTTTTCTGAGCCTTCAGCAGCTACCTCACAAAACATGCATTATGGATTAAATAAGGAAGTTATTTCAAAGAGATCATTGCTGTCTAGACATTCCTAATTTTACTGGTTTTAAAATTAAACTTATTTTTCATTGTGAATGGGATGAACAAATAAGGTGCAAAAATGATTAAGTCTCCAACATGAATTTGCATCGAAAAGATATTTTTCCCTTGTAATGTGACTACTTAGGTCAAAAACAAGGTTTGATAGTAGGTTAAGAAATTTACAAAAACACCTTACATCTTGAGTGAGAGCACATAGAGTCTTCTGCAGTTCTTTGGCAAATTTAAGATTATGGACCACTTCTTCATACCTCAGCACTGCATCCTAAAACATCAGCAAACATCTATATTATGACAATTCAGCCAAATTTGAACGCAAAAAAGGTAAAGTACACACTATTTCAAATGCAGAAACATTACCAGTTGATCTTGATTCAGCGTTTCCCCATTCTTTAGACGTAATTTGTAACCTTCCAGCTTCAGCTGCAAGTTACACATGCAAGATGGGTTTCCTTAGCATTAAATAAGCAAACAACCATCAGTGTCTGAGAGACTGTGTGTACACAAACCAATACACAGACAATCCCACCTTCTTTTTCTCAATGTTGCGAATCTTATGCCTGAGACAGATGAGGCCATCCTCAATGTATGTTTCATAGCCATGGTAGATGGTGCCAGAGGGGTTGAGGGCAAGCTGCAGGGCTGTGAAGGACTGCGGAGAGTCAGACTTTGGGCTCCCATCCTGCCTGATGTCCCTTTCTTCAACCAGCTCTGGGGGAGCCAGGGCATCCAAGGCTTCAGACCAGGGCAGATGGACCATGATCTGAGTCTTTCTAGAGCAGAGAAAGAGGGGGACACTAGAACATGTTGGTCACATGAGAGCATTCAAGCGCTAAACAGAGGTTAGTTACCTTCACTGAAAGGGTCAGTGAGGCCAACTTGAACAAACCTGTTCTCATTTGAGGAGACTTCATCAAGCAGGGTTAATCCCAGTCACAAATCTACACCACACGAATAGGCACTAACAGGAGACGTTAAAGCTCCATAAAAGCTCACGACGTTGGTTTCAACCAACTAAATTAAGACTGACATACCTGAACATAGATAAGGCATCTGCAGAAAGAGAATCACACCAGGAGCCTGGGCGTTTGCCACCCCTCACAGTGACAGTGCAGTTAACGGTAAATGCAAGAAGTGCATTTTCACTGAGGGGTGAGTGGGGCAGGAAGGGGTTTTAAAATAACAGTATATTTACCATTTTCTATAGAATTTCTCAGTTATACATTCTGACAAGTACATGTCCTCAGACGACACATACGACACAGCTCGTATAGAATATGAGCGACAGGCAACTTTCAGTGATTCTGACTAAGCATTCCTGTAAGATTTCCACACTCCACTACTGTGTTCCAGTAACATGCCCATCAAAGTGCAGCCGGAAATCACGCCTCAAAACTACATTCACATCACTAGTCTGGAAACAAGCCACACGAGCCCAACGCGCTGACTACAGATGCTGCTAACTCGGGTACCGGCAGAATACATGTAGCAGGGGCGGAAAAACACACTAACTGACCTCATGCGCTCCTCTGGATGTGAATGTGGCGTTTCCAGCCTTGCTGACTGAAGATGACTCATTCACGGTGAGAGTGAGGAACGTGCTGAGCTCGTCCTTGGTGGCGTGGGAAACCGCGCACACAAACACGGCTGTTGTTTCGGAGAGGCCAAACGTGAGGCGCCTCTCACCTTTTTATGCCCGTTCATCAGGGCCAAGCAGGCAGCTGTCCCAGCAATCATGATGTCATCACGTAGGAGGGGGAGCGCGCGCGTGTCGCGAGCGCGCTCCCAAAGCGGATGAGAGAGAGAAAGAGAGAGAGAGAGAGAGAGAGAGAGAGAGGGGCTCTCTTTCAGTTAACAGAAAACGAGAGGCACAAAGTTCGTTGCAATGTGTGACATCCTGAGGAAACAAAATAAGCAGCTATTCTAAAAAAAACTAAAATCACATACCACCAAATCACCAAAACCACCTGCCTAAACTAAAGTAGGCCCCACTCGAACAAGAGCTGTTCTTTGGGATCAGACCATACAGGCTAGCCTTTGAACCCCCCCCCCCCCCCCATGTATCAATGGGCCTTGGGTGCTCATGACCCTGTCGCCTATTCACCAGTTGTCCTTCCTTGGATCACTGTTGTAGGTACTAACTACTGCACACCTGGAACCAGTCACAAGATTTTTAGTTTTGGAGATGTTCTGACTCGTCTAGCCATCACAACAAGACCTTTGTTAAAGTGGCTCAGATCCTTACGATCACCCATTTTTTGTGTTTCCACCGCATCAATTTCAAGAATTAAATGGTCACTTGTTGCCTAATATATCCCCTACCCCAGGTGCCACTGTAACAAGAAAATAAGATAATCAAGCAATGTAGTTCACTTCAGCTGTCAATGGTTTTAATGTGGTGGATCAGTGTATATTTCGTCATCCTTTCTGTTTATTTTTTTGACATAAATTATGCCTGCTTCTCCATATTACAAAAAAAATCCTTATAGTATCCAACAGTCTGTAAAAGGCCTGTGCTTATTCTGCTTGGTTTCCCTGCCCCTCAGCATTGCCTCAGGATAGTTGCTTTTATCCCTCCAGTAGGTCATTTCACGCTCTCAGACAGTTTGCTAGAGGCTTTCCCCTACTGAAGACATAAAATGTACTACAAACCATCACCAATAAAATTTTCAACAGACATGAAACTAATTGTCTAATTGCTCAAATGTTTCTCCCCTTCGCCATTCTAGCAGCTGGATCCATGAAAACTGCATTCCTGTCTATTGCTAAAGCACAATAAATAATCTCCACCTGTCCTTCAGAAGTACATTTGTCCTAAACAGACTTTCAACCCTGGCTGTTAATACAGATATCGTACAAAGCTTTTTTTTCACTCAAATGGGGTTTGAAAGTGGTTGTTGGTTGAGACCATGTTAATCAGCTGGGGATTCTGTTCTGGGTGACCTCCTTGAAGGCCTCAGCCTTAATTTTCCATGCCCCAATGTTCACATTGAGTCTCAGTTTTGTACACCACATCCGTCCCTAAAGGCGATCCTCTTCTAACCTGTAAAGGGGAAACAGTTTTGTCCAGTGAAGTAACTACTGGGGGCAAGGGTGGCAATCATGCTCGTGCCCACAGTGCAGAGGAGCCTAGGTTTATTGGGCCTCATTATATAAATTCTGAGATAAGGGTACACCCATGACACACTTTGATGTCTGTTCATCATTCTCTTATTCATAGTGTATAGTTATATTTTAAAATATGCATTTTATCAATATTCACCAATCAGCTACAACATTAAAACCACTGACAGTGACTAACATTGATTACTTTATTTCAGTCGCACAAGGGGTGGGATGTACAACGCTAATTACAAAACAGTTGGGACGCTGTGTAAACATAGAACATAGAAAACATATCTAATACTAAAAGCGGCATGGTGGTGCAGTGGTTAGTGCTGTTGCCTCACAGCGAAAAGGTCCTGGGTTCGATCCCTGGGTCAGGCAAGGGTGCCTTTCTGTGCGGAGTTTGCAAGCTCTCCCTGTGTTCGCGTGGGTTTCCTCCCACTGTCCAAAGCTGCAGTAGGTTGATTGGATACTCTAAAATTGTTCATATGTGTGCATGAGTGGTTGTCTGTCTATGTGTTGCCTTGCGATGGGTTGGCCTCCTGTCTTGGGTGTACCCCGCCTTAGGCCCACAGTCAGCTGGGATTGGCTCCTGTGACCCGGAAACAGAAGAAGCGGTTTAGAAAATGGATGGATGGAATTTCATAGCAGCAACAGGTCTCAAAAATGTTGGGATGGGGCAACAAAAGGCTGGAAAAGTAAGTGGTACTTAAAAAGAAAGCTAATTAGGTTAAACTGGGAACAGGTCAGAAACTGGGTATAAAAAGAGTTACAAATTGTGGAACAATTTTAGAAAAATGTAATAATAAAAGCATGACGACTTTGAATATCTGATTAACTTAAGTATATAATATAATCAAAAGATTCAGAGAATTTGGAGAATTTTGTGTGTGCAAGGGACATGGCTGAAAATTAATTTTGGATGCCCATGAACTCTGGGTCCTCAGGCAACACTGTTTTAAAACCAGGCATGATTCTGTCATGGAAATTACTGCATGGGCTAAATTGCATAGAGAAGACACCCATACTGTCTGTGAACACAGTTCACTGTGCCACAAATGCAAGATAAAGCTCTATTATACAAAGGAACAGCTATGTGTAAACATGATCCAGAAACACCAGCATCTTCTCTGGGCCAAAGATCATTTAAAATGGATTGAGGTAAAAGGGGAAACTGTTCTGTGGTCAGAAGAATTTAAATTTGACATTGGAAATCATGGACGCTGTGTCCTCCAGACTGAAGAGAAGAGGGACCATCTGACTTATCAGCACTCAGTCCCAGCTTTTTGGTAACTGTGGTTGAATTTGACAGAAAACAGTTAGCTCTTGAAGTTGATGTTTTAATATTTGGAAAATGGGTAAGCATAAGTATCTGAGCCACTTTGACAAGGTCCAAAAGTGGTTAATACCTAGCAAGCCAAAGAAGGGACCACCAGTGAATTAGTGACACTTTTCTGTAGACACAGCATTTCCAGGAGAGATGGGAAGTCTGTGGTAGGATGGTCATCTTTCAACACCCAGCTGCAGCATGGGCATCTGTGAGAAGATGAAAAAGAATTGTCTGTTGGTGTTCCCCTCTAAGTGTTGAGCTGTCCAATGACACTGTTTTAGCATCGTTTTGAAACAATGCAGTGGCACATCAAGTGTAGACATGAGCACCACTAACACAGCAAATAGTGTCTGTGCCACAACACAGAAGTGGCTAGGTCGTTCATCCCTTCCTCTGCAACACCACTGAGGTAACAGCTAATTTCCTTTTAGACATGGCTCATATCTTTCCAGCATGCCGTTTCCCTACTTCAGTAAACACTTGGGTGCTAGAACTTTTAATAGTTAACTCTGCTGGAGGCCAAGAAATCTCTGTACTCAACACACTGACCAAATGCTCTTTTGCAAATGCCCACATTTGTCCAGATTAACCTTTGCCCATTTCCACACCTTTGAGAGAATGTTCTAGCAGAAACTTTCAAGTCCCTCTTAAAATTGTCATGAATACTCCTCCCAATCAGAGAGAGAGTGAGCTGTGTGTGCATTAAGTGTGAGGACTGTTCACTTACAACTTACTGGCAAATGCCCCACTTTAATCCAGTATGTAGTGTGGCCTGTAATTCTTCACGTAGAATAATGGTGACCTAAAGTGTGTACATAATGCAAAAAAAGTAACAAGCAAGAACATCACAAGCTACATTTATTGAAGAACAAGTAAAAAGTAGAGTATGTAAAAAAATACAAAACCTGCTTCATATATCTCTAATAAGGTCAATACAAAGTGCATAGCTACCATACATGCCTGTAGAGTACAACTAAGGAATTACACTGAAAAGTAACGTGTAAGATACGTATTGGGCATGAACTTTACCTGAAGAAACAAAATAATAATAGTTTAGTCAGTATTTTCCTAAACATGCGTTTGCAAAACTAAAGCAGAACCAGACTCGCTTCATACTGGGATATGGTTGAAATGTGAAATTTGTGTAAAGCATTGGTTCTCCAACTGGGCCTCAAGACAGCCCATATCTTTGCTCCAACCCAAAAGCAACATAGGGACAAGCCAAAAATGTGGACTGTCTAGAGGTCCTGGGGGACTGGTTAGAGAGCCACTGGTGTAAAGCTATAAGCTGTGTTACAATTAATTACTCCTGCTGCCATCAAATGCCTATGAGACTTTAAAACATGACAAGTGTTGCAAATAAATATAAAATAAATAATACACACAGAGAATATAATTACTGTTCAGTTCATTATCTTAAAGTATTTACAAATAATGAAGTAGTTTACTGTGAGAGATGCTTGCCAACATTGAGAAAGGAATCTTTAGAGCTCCAGGTATACGTCCAGGTTGACTGTAAATGGAAAACCTGTAGAGATCACCTTTTGTCATTCTGTAATACATCAACACCCAGGCCAAATGGTCAGTCCAAATCCAGAAAGAATATAACCATTGAGACAAACTTGAGTATTTTTGTGGATTTAAAAAAGTTGTTGACCAAAACCTGGCCTGCCTTATTAATCACATAACAAAATATCAGTTAGAAATATTCAGGCATTTGGGAAGAGAGGAGTGAATGAATGCATCAGTACTGAAAATGGTCTCAAAATCAGTGCTGAAACTCACTGAACGAGTATAAAAGTTGAAGTCTACTCTATAGTGCCATCGGTTGGAATGCAAAAGAAAAAACATGCAGGTCAAGAATGAGTGTCTCACCAGGGCCAACTAATTATACAGGATTAATAGACCTCTAGAGAGGGAAAAATCTGGCCTTCGTTTTAAAAAAACAATTCACTACAAATATTACAATAAAAAAGTCATTACAGGGGCTAGACCTCTCAGTATTTTTATATAGAAGTTAATATAAGAAAAGAACAGTGTCCCTGAAGAAACCAACCAAGAGACAAAATCAACAAGTGTCTAATTACACACAAATGACCCAAAAATATTTTCAATCCTTACAAAACATTAAAAAACTGAGAAACATTGTTTTCAGTACAGTATTTACATATGCAGAAAAAGGAGGTACTGTTTATGAAAATGAATGTATAATGAATAAATAAAAACATAATTCTGTGTTTAATTCAAAATTATCATTATCAATGTGTGTGGCTGATCTAATTCAGACGTAATAAACTCCACTAATTTAACAAATGATATCTTAGAACAGCACATTGAAGTGAATCAATTTTTGACATTTTCTTTTTTTATCTACAAAAATATATATATTTATTTGAGCTGTATCAAAACCTGCCCGAAAGGTCAGATAAAGCAAATAAAAAACTCTTTAGAAGGCCATGCACTATTCATGCAGATTCTCATTAGCACAATGGCTTGCTTGGTTTTCATGCATGATGTGGATATTGCTGAAAAGGTACAGCTCTAAATATTTACATTAGTACAAAGTGAGGTTTTAATAAACCTTGCAAATTTTTTTCTTTCTTTTTTTGTTGTTGTAGTTTTGTTTGGTTTTGCTTAGCTAGTCTCAGCAGCACTGTAACGCTGAGTGAGTACATACGTGGTGAAACACTGACTTGGGATCAGTTTTGCTGACTGGCCTACAATGTCTGAGGTCAGAACAAAAGAGAGAGAGCTTTCACTGAAATCAGTGCTTGAGCCTGAGTTCCACGTTGAGAGGAAAAAAATAGGTAAATAATGCCTGAGGCAGAGAGAGCGGAATTGGGAATCAGAAAAAAGAGAAAAACAATTAACTAAAAAGAGAAATACATAGAAAAAGACTGAAGGAGAGGCATGTGAGGCTTTCTGACATTATGGCTCAATCCTGTAAAAAAAATCTGCTGAAAGACTTTTCGGATTGACTGAGCACTTGCTCCCTCTACATCTTCACGTTGTATGCAGATCCAGCATATTGAACAGGAGAGAATTAAAAAAAAAAAAAAGCAGGGAAGAAAGAGGGAAAAAAACAAAATAACAACAAAAAACATGGTGAATATAAAACAAATCAACCAGAATCAGCAGACTCGTAAGCAACAGAAGGCCCAACCCACCCACATCAACAAAACAAAAACAAAACCAAAAACACAAGGTTCCAGCTGCTCTTGAATTAAAAGGCAATCTGAGAGGAGTTCTTTAAGAGTGTCAGAAGACAACGCTAGCCCCCCAAACCCTCAAAGGCTTCCTTAGAATGCCGAATCAGTTCACCAGGAATGGGCAGTCACCACTCTTCCTCCTCCTCGGTCTCAGTTTTGACTGGCAGTGCGGGAGAGTGTGGCTGAGGGAGAGGTGAGACCAGCAGACTTTGATCAGCCTGTCCCTCCTCTTTCACTAGCTCCACATCCTCTTCCTCATGCTCATCTTCCTCTTCCTCCTGCTCTTGCTCCTGTTTCTTCTGACAGCAGGGCTTGAAGAGATGGGGGTCGATCAGCACTTCTCCGAAGCGCCCTTTGTAGATGATGCCGCAGCACACCCGCTGCCTAAAGACCGCACATATACAGCCAGTGTAAGCATAAGTCATTTTAATTTTAAAGAGAATGAATCATCATGGCCAAAATAAGTCGTTTCCTTAAAACATACAGTCCTGCACCAGTCATCACTCTTGCACTCAAACATTAACACTGATGCTTTCAACCAGGTAATAAAAGTGACTGTCATTGTGAACACACTCAAGCACCACAATGAAATGTGACCTCTGCATTTAACCCATCACACGTGCAGCAGCGGGCAGTTACCAACAGCGCCCGTGAGCAGTGTAGGGGGACGGTACCTTGCTCAAGGGTACCGCAGTAGTGCTCGGGCCGGGACTCGAACCTGCAACCTTCAGGTCCCAAAGGCAGCGTCCTAACCACTAGGCCACCACTGCCCACTCTGTAGATGACTGATTTTTCAGTAAGAGATTTTGTACAACTGTTTTTTTAATGACACAAACTCAAAAACCCATAGGCTTGTTATTTAGTTACAAATATAAAGGCTCATTACCTGGTGAATCCTAAAATTATTCCATCATCACAATTAAAATATGATATAAATAATTTAGTTTTCAGAGTGGAGAATGTAAGTCTGGATTCACCAACAGGATCTTACAGGTTAAGGGGTTGCATTTCACTTAAAAGAATGGATTAAAACGCAATCCAGCACTTGGTTTCTGTTGTTCAGGTAAAAATTATCATTTCGTCGCACTGCAGTAGACATAACCAATTCAACACTAAAACACCTTTTCCAGTATGTCAGGTCCAGGAAGGAAAACACTGGGGATCGGGCAGAGCCAGGTGCAAGCTCAGAGTCTGAGCCCTCGTCTGATTGGTTGCTGTAGCTGGGAGACTGGGCGGGGCTGGCACTAGAGGTAGTGCTGTGAGCATCAGAGTCTGTTGGAACAAAAAGCATTCAGAGCTCAAGACCCCAATATCACATCAGAATAAGTTATATTTACTGAAACATTTTTATGTTTTTAAACACAATTCATGTGATATTTAACTGTTGAGAAGCTTGAGAAATTTTCGACAAAAGTTCACAATGTAAAGTAATAAGTTGCCCCTGTCCCGTACAAGGTCATTTTTTAAATAATTATCTATTGACATGAGTCTTCAACAGCAGTGAATTAACTATAAACAGAATATATATTTGTCCATCTGTTGAATACACACACAAAAAAACTCACTGTTTCTCTTCAGTTCGTTCTGTACTCTGCAGATCTGACTTGGTCTAATTCTCCTGGAAAGAGACTTCACCTTCTTAGACTTCACAGCCATCTTCAGACTGGGTCCACCTCGCGCATCAACCACCTGTATAATATCATAATATAGGATTAGACCAGAGACAAGTTTGGTTATGCAGTGTGTTCTGAAATCAACAGCTCTGTGGGTCAGTTAGGTATATAGTTAGAATACAAACTCCTGATGACTGGCTTGTGACTAGGTGCGGGAAGCTTACATGATTCCAGTTCTTTTTGGATCCAACCGGAAGCTTCTTCCAACGTTTCACCAACAGCACACAAGCATTGCAAATTTCACCAGAGCGTGTTTCACCAAGTCTGCAGGAACATCACACCAAAACGTGTTAAAAAAATACTTCTTTAGAGCTTTAATAATTAAAAAAAAAAAAAAAAAAAAAGCAGATTTACTTTGTCAACAAATGACATGCACTGAAGTGTATTTATGGGAGCATGCATTATAGAATGGCTTGTCATGTAGGGATGCACCTCATGTATTCCGTAGTCAACCCTACAGTGCATTAATAGTATTACAATGTAACCCAGGAAAAGTCATAAAAATGTGATCCGCTATCATCAGCTCACCCAAAACAGCTCTGGAAGTCTCTCTCGTAGCGTTTGCTGTCTGTGAAGCGGGAGCTGGAAGACTTTGCCCTGCAGATGCAGCAACCGTCCAGACTACGGTACATCTTCGGCTTATGAAAGCCAAACATCTAGAAAGGGAAGGGTGAGATGAGCAAGAGTGGAACTGTAGAAGCTGTAACAATAAGTCACTAAATTCCAATCAATGCAAACCTGGTGTGCAGCCAAGTCAAATAAAATCAATGTAATAAACTACCTTTTTCCTGCAGCGCCAGCAGTTTGGGTTTTAGGAGTAACACTGTTGATTGCTATGCTCACTAGGTATTCATCAGGGATATAGTCTAAGGATCAAGTTTAGAACATAACTGATCTAGGTGAGAGCTCTAGGTATGCATGTCTTGACAGTATAACAGAACATGTGGTTAGAATGAATACTCAACTGTGTATCAAATAAAATGTTGCTTTTGAACATATTCTCTATAATAAAATATTTAATGTGCAAGAACGTCTCTCAGATTTCATTCAGAAATTCATCCCTGCTATTGTGTTGTGAAGTGATTTATACACGGTGTAACCAAATCTACTCTACTTGGTGAACTGCTTTGGCCATTAATAGCCAAGCCAGCAATCTATACAATATTTAGCCTAACACTTATTCTGTATGAGGATTAATGCTAGTATCATATTAAAGGTGCTTCATCTTTGTAATAACCATTCACTACATATACTCTCACAGTTGCTGCTAGTGGGCCAAGTAATCTGTTTTCAAATCAAAAACAAAATATCATGTATTGAAGATAATTAAATCTTCAATTCTTTGCAATGTGTTGAGAAATGTTCTTTTGAAAACTGACACTCATGGAGTTTGGCACAAGGTGGTGAGCCATGAACTATGTTCGCTTGCACAGACTGAGTGTTTGGTGGATGCTCCTTTTATACCCAATCATGATCCCCTCATCTGTTTCCAGCTCACCTCCTGTTTCATTTTGAGGGTGTTGCAGGCATCACATTCAAAATAAATCAAATACAAAAAACAAACTGGTCAGCCTAAAAATCAGTTTTTCTTTGTATTTTTGTCAGTAAAATAGTTCCAAAGAATTTACAAACTGCAGATTCTTGATTGCATTGCGTTTTACAAAGTGTCCCAACCGAAACTGGCTGAATTGGGCTACTGACGTTCACGGCCCCCATACAGTACCATAAACGATCAGAGGGGGGGGGGGGGGGGGGGGGGAAACAAAAAAAAAAAACTCTGATGACTCTGATGAATGTTTTGGAGAACATTCCCTGGGAGAAATTTTTGCGGCAGGCCCTCCTGCACCTCCTGCCGCTGAAGCCATAAGCAGGCTTACAAAAACAGAGTCTGGAGTCTGGACAGTGTGTCAGATCTGCAGCCTTGCTTTTTTCCTTTTTTTCAGCCTGCCTAAAAGGAAAAGCATCCAAAGTTGTTGACAGTGACTGTAAAGATGGATTTTTTTTTTGGGTGGTGTAATAGCTTCCACTGTGATGAGTCTTGAGCAGAAATGAGGTGTTATTGTTGTGGTGAGCCTTGAGAAACATATGGGGGCATGGATTCATTCTTCTACACTTGGTAGTGGCAGCACAAATGCGGCGGGAACAACAAAAAAAAAGCAGGCTAGGTGCCAGTTTTTTACTTGTTTATGTCTTCAGTCTTAAGTCATGTCAGGACATGGCGGCGATTATTTCGGCCCGTCTTCCTGCAAGACCAGGAAACCTTCCTCTGCTCTGAGCTGTCTGGCTGTAAGAAGGGACTGGCCATTACCCAAAGCCTAGGTATGGGATCGGCACTCAGTATCGGCCCATACATAAAGCCCAGGTATCAGACCGGTAATTAGTAATGGCCCATACCCAAAGCCCAAGTATCGGATCGGTACTCCGTATTGGCCCACACCCAAAGCCCATCTATTTGATTGGCACTTCGTATTGGCCGATACCCAAAGCCCAGGTATCCGATCGGTGCTCAGTATCAGCCCATACCCAACGCCTAGTTATCGGATTGGTACTCAGTACTGGCCCGTACCCAAAGCCCAGGTATCGGATCGGTACTCAGTATCGGTCCATACCCAAAGCCCAGGTATCGGATCGGTACTCAGTATCGGTCCATACCCAAACCCCAGGTATCGGATCGGTACTCAGTATCGGTCCATACCCAAAGCCCAGGTATTGGATTGGTACTCCGTATCGGTCCATACCCAAAGCCCAGGTATCGGATCGGTACTCCGTATCGGTCCATACCCAAAGCCCAGG
>JBBPDA010000126.1:19086371-19100691 GCA_037974385.1 Arnoldichthys spilopterus
TGTGTGTGTGTGTTTTTCGCGGTGTGTGTGTCTCTTTCTCTCTCTTTTTGTGTGTGTGTGTGTGTGTGTGTGTGTGTGTCTCTCTCTATGTGTGTGTGTGTGTGTGTGTCTCTCTCTCTCACAGTGTGTGTGTGTGTGTGTGTGTCTCTCTCACAGTGTGTGTGTGTGTGTGTGTGTCTCCATCTCTCTATATCTCTATATCTCTATATCAGGCAGTTATAAACCATGTTGTGCTACATATCTAAACATTCTAGTCTTTATGAGGCTTAAGTTTTACTGAGGCTTTAACAAGTACGTGTGATATCCCAACACATTCCTGCCTGAAAATGTTCCAGCATTAATTATCACACTGAATAAATCATCACCCCAGAAATTTATCACCATCTCCCAGAATAAACACAGCAGCACAAGCCTGAGCAACATCTCAAGTGTATTTATACAGCTGCAATGCATACAAAGTGACTATGAATGTAAAACTGAATTTTAAAGTGCAAGGGGCAGAGGGAAAGTCAGCAGTTATAGAAGTACAATTTAATTATTTTGGTAATTTAATTTGTTTAATAAATTCACTTAATTTAGGCTGCCATTTATATGGTTTTGGATTAAATACACCAATGATGAGAAAAGGAACAAGATGTTGAAAAAAAAAAAACGGCTGAAAAAGAGAACAAATGGACTCCGCTAGCCTGGATCACAGACACAGACACTGCAGCTGCTCCCCAGTCACTACTAGTTGCCATGAAAACAGGAACGGTATGATGTCAGAGCACTCACATCAAACGTCATCTCCAGAACGTTCTTCGGGATCTGCATGATTCCAGAGTCGCCTAGTTCCCCCGACACGCATACCCACGGGTTTGACGTGGTCATGGTGTTGTTCAGTTTCTTGGTGGGGATGATGACAGCTTGGGAGGGAGGCATTTGAGAAAAAAAAAAAAAAAACAAAAGAAAAAAAACAACAACCTTAGCTTCAGAGAGCAGCATGTGAATAAAAAAGGAATGAATAACAGTAGTGTGAAAAACACAAATAAATAAAGTTTAAAGGAGAAGGTGGGCAGGCAATAAAACTAATCTAGACCATTCTCCATTTACCATGCACCCCCCACCAGAAAATCAAAGACACACATCAAGACTCTTCTCAGTTTTGGCACGCAAGTGGTGCAATGAACTCGAGCATTAGAACCGCAAAATCCCTCATTGTCTTTAAACCATGACTGAAGACCCACCTTTTCAAAGAGAATTTAGGACAAGAACTTTATCTCTCAGACTAACAAAATTTCAACAATATATTAAAAAAAAAAAAAAAAAAAAAAAAAAAAAAACACTTGTCTTTCCTGTGTCAACTTCAGCTCAGAAGGATTCTTGGTTGGCCCCAGATGCAGCTGATCAGCTAATACAGGTTTGCTATAGCTTAGCAGTCGAGCCACAAGGCTAATGTTGCTAAACGTCACAAAACGACTTATGAGTAGCCAGGCTGATCCAGATTCAGTTTCTGTCCCAATGACCATTGTAAATACAGATGAATCTGATCCAAAGTCAGTTTTGTGAATACCAGCTTTGTGAATACCAGCCCTGATGTTGTTAGAAATGGCTGCCTGAAGTATTGCATGTTTTTAAGCATCTAAAACTACATTAAGGAGTCTGCACCACCATAATAAAGAACTGAATGTGCTTTGAACAGGGTTTCTTATGGATCAAGAGGTTTGGTATAGAGGCATATAAAAATATAAATGGTGACCGTGAACAATTTGTGTGTGTTTGCCAGGGAGAAATGTTAGCACTGGAAATACTATTAAGAGAACTTTTAGAGATGTACTTTTACACAAACATTTTTGGTGACTGTTGACTTCTAGTGCTTTTAACTACATTAGCCTCACAGTGCACATTTGGCCTCCAAACTGTCTTTGCTGACAGACTATATCTGAAGGAAGTTTAAAACTGTGCAAATTTGATGTTCTGCCAAGCCATTCCTTTAACTTGCACACATTCTAAAGAACTGAAAGGATTTCTATCCATGACAGAAACTCCCACTTCTGGAGAAAAAAAAAAACCAAAAAAACACACCACCACTCAACTGAGGCAGCCTGTATATTTTCAGCACCAACACAATGTGGCTGCCTTGGTCATAGGCTTTTATATAACCTCAAGCACATATCAGACAGAACAGAAAACATTTTTTATCAGTTGCTTCCTACAAACAGCTTTAATAAAATCAGAGATAAAACTGTAATCGTTTAGATATTATTTTTATATGTAAGAAGTCTGGGGACAGCAGGTATGAAGGGAGAAGACTGGAGTAGTGAGAGAAAGCAAGGGGTGACCAGAGATGCTAGAAACAGCCGCTTCAATTGCTTTTTAGAAGGAATTTGAATAAGCAAAGTCATCTAAAAACTACCAGTAGTGATAAAAAGCTGGAGTGTGTTGCGTTTGTGTGTGTACTCACTGATGGTGGTGAAGACACTGGTGAAGCAGAAATAGTCCACGGCATTCAGGCTCAGCAGATGAAAGAGAAACTGCTCCTTCTCCTCCTCACATCGTAAGAAGGCATAACGCTTATATAATTTCCTGTGGATATGTTAAACACTTATTTCACACAGATCCACACATGCATAATCACGGTTGTAACAAAACCTCTAAATGCTAATTTAAGCATATTTATTAAACAAGTATAATTGGTACAATTATCATGAAGTGTTCATACAGAATGTAAATGACTGTGGGTGCATTCAGTTGGTGTACACAAACAAGAAGGTCAACAAGGTTTAGATATGGGAGCCATAATTAACAGTCAGCAACTACATTTACATGCACTTCAAAAGCTTGACATTAGTCCAGCTGAACCATCATCACGTAACCAGCATGGTTCAGTTGTCGCAGTCTGACTAAGGTCTTATTTGACAAAAGCTTAGCCTAATTAAAACGAGTGGTCCAGGCCGACACTGGCTTGACTATTTGCAACAGTCAAAATCTCACTGAGCAAAATTCTCATTTTAAGGAAAAAAAAAAAAACATTTTCATTTTTATCCCCCTAACTTATTTTTACTTTTTCCATATTTAAAAGTAATTTATGGGCTAAAACACAGGTTATGTTGATTGGGTCAGTAGCTGTGATGCTACATTTTAGTAAAATAAATAACATAAAATAGGCACCTACGGTTCTGTTTCCATGAACAGTAATATGAGTCGGAGTCTGTGTAGGTCTGTAAGTCTCTTGGTAAGACAGTATTACTCAAATATGCTTAAAATGTTACATATTACTCAATACGAGTCTCAGATTACAGCAGTATAGTCTTACCAGGAGACTCGGAAAGAAATAAACTTACACTGAGTCACTGAATCATCTTATTGTGCATGAAAACAGAACCTTAGGTGTTTCATATGTTTTATTTACATATTTTCTAGCTAAAATATTTCAGATGATGTGAAGAACTAGGTATTATTGCAAGACATATTAAGTAACTTATTCTAACCTTATTGGAATATATGACTTTACCTCACATTTCACCAAAATTTCTCTTGTTTTTGACAGATGGGTTTGAACATGTAAATGCTTGGATCACTCCATAGACTTGCATATCAATATTGTAGTAACACAAGGAAATGTGTAAAGCTGTAAAGTCAGACTACACTGGCATGCACACAGCAAAGGTTTTGAATTGATTAGTTCTTTATACAGACCTAGTAAATGTCTGGGTTCGGTCCAGATTCTTAGATCAACTCAGAATGCAGGCAATACGCACATTTTAAATACAAATCTAATTACTTTTAAGGCCTTCTTAATACCTCTAAAAGAAAAAAACATAATTACTGCACCAAACAAATTTGGCAAACTAGACTACAATGTACACCATTATTACGTTTATCGAATCTGTATAGCAGAAATGGCCAGTCTTCTCCACCACACATTTAGAAAATTAAAAACCCTGTAGCCTATCATCAGAAGCTGAATAAACAAGTTCTTCTAGTTTCAGACACCTACCAATGGAGTGCATGCTAACTACTTTTTGATGTTATGAAAATGGTCACTGTTGAGTATAAAATGCAGGTAAAGTAAAACTAAAAAAAAGAAAAAAAAACATTTTCAATTTTCACAGATAAAACTTAATGGTTAACCACCTACAATTGCAAACAAACTACTGTGTCCATATGAACATGTTTAATGTGGGCATACTTTGTTAAGGCCTGGTTGGACAGCAGCTGTTTGAGGTGCTGGGAGAGAAGCTTTTTCTCTAGAGACAGACGTATCCAAGCTCGTGCACGGCCCACATCCGTCTTGATTTCTCCCATGTTCTGGATGTGCCTATGGCAGAAGGAGTGCAAGGAATAAAAAAAAAATAAACACACGGAAACATTCTAAATGTGGAGGCCAAGGTGGGGCCAAGCACAATTTGTTTTGCACATTAAAGACTTTGAGAAACTGACCGACTTATTCATAGTCCAGATGTTTGCAAATGTCAGGGACAAAGTTAATTTTTCAAACTGGATCTATCCAGTATCATGTGGGTCAAAACACCAGATATATTCCTGAGGTTAGACAGGCAAACCTTGCTTGTGCTCATATTAATATGGATAGGAATTTAAAAAACTACAGAGCTCTTAAAAGGCTTTCTGATGGCATGGATCAACGTGTTTAAGAACAGCTTTAGAAACCTCTCTGGGTCTTAGCATTCTGTGCCTCCTGAAGCTCTGAAAAGCATACAAAAGCGTCCTCTCTGGTATTTCAAAATATGAATGAACTAGATTAGTGAATAGGGGCGTTTATTCACAACGACCTTGGAAACTAGATAACAAGTCTTTCCATGTTAGAGTAGAAAAGAACTATACGCATTTCAACAGAACTGCACAGCCTCCCAATCACTGTATGATGACGTCTTGTGCAAAATCTTGAGTTTGTTCCATTTATAAATTACTTATAAACAAACACAATGAAGAAATGCATTGTTCATGAGTTGAAGTCTCATGTAAATATCGCAAGTAAAATCTCTAAACATATATCAACGGTTCCCAAAAAGACATCAAGAATGACACACAGCAGCACTGAATCACCCACCTCATGTCCTGCACTACGGATACACGGAGTGCCGGCAAACCAATCGAGGACTCAGACTTCCGTCTCTCCTGTCCATTAGATGCTGAAGTAAAGGAAGCACACAACGATTCAGACCGTGTGTACAGGAATACAAAAATGATGGCAGTTAGCAATGTAGGTTTAAAGTATTAGTCGCAACAACCAAAGGACCCTACAGCCCACATCGGGATCAAAAGGGTTTGGATATATTTTCTCCAAATATGCATCAGGCCTGGGTCAGGTTAAAATTTCTATTACTGTTGATATGCAGTATGAACATGAACTATACTGTTAAGAGTGACGATGGGCCAGCTCTGGTGATTTAGGACAGAATTTTTCACCTTGGGTAAATTTGGACTGAAAACTTGATGTGGCTAAGGCTGGGGGGGTTTCAGCCATTTTAATAGCTCCAATTGCACTCTGTGCATGTTCTTGTGTATGCACATGTGTATAAAACCATGGCTGTACCTGGAGACTCCGCCTGTTGCTCTGCTTTCTCCTCTCTGGCCTGGTAATGCATTAAGTGTGACCACAATGCCGATTTACCCTACAGACATAGATAAGTACAGTTAACAAGCAAGCATGTGAACTGTATTTTATGTGTATTTCACAGAATGAACACATTAAAGCACATCAAATGTATGAGTGCTTTGGTTTGTTTAAATATAAATATGGTTAAATGTGGACTATGTTTTTGTTTATTTGATTTGGGAGTGCACCAGTGTTTACCTGTTTGACCTGCAGACCGTGGCTCCATATTCTCTCCAGCAGGTCACACAGACTGGCTATCAGAGTGTTTTCTTCCAGTCCAGTGATATTAGCCTCTCCATGGCCCAACTCAACAGCCTCTCGACCCATTTTCTCCACCAACATTCGCTTAGTCTAAACGCACACGCACACATTAGCACAAACTACACTGCACTGTGAAAGTGAAAGCAATTAAAGCAGACCCTGATTTGGTTAGTGTGTGGGTGTGGTAGGGACGGACCTTCATTCTGCACTCCTTCAGTAAGCCCTCCACAAACTTCCAGTTGGTCTGTGCAATGACAGCTGGGGAGAGGTCCGACAGCTTGGGCTGTCTCAGATTCTTCCCCAGACTACGCGCCTCCTGCATGTACTTCTGCAAAGAGACTTGTGCATGTAAAATGTCCGTATGAGGGCACACACTACTGTTCAAAAATGTAATATTGCCAATTGAAAATCCATGTTTGATACATAGAAACTAATTTTGTGGACATGTAAAAGGAAAACGTGTTTTATTTCTACACATATTTTCATCAAGTGAAGTGAAAGTGACTATTTGTCATTGTGAACACACTCAAGCACCACAACGAAATGCAATCTCAGCATTTACCCCATCACACGTGGAGCAGCGGGCAGCTATCAACAGCGCCCGGGGAGTAGTGTAGTGGGACGGTACCTTGCTCAAGGGTAGCTTAGTAGTGCCCGGGCCAGGACTCAAACCTGAGACCTTCAGGTCTCAAAGGCAGTGTCCTAACCACTAGGCCACCACTGCCCACATCAAGATAACATCATCAATAACTTATTTTCCAAAATATGGCTAAAAATAATCATTTCATGTTTAATGTATCATTTTACATAAAATCCATAAAATATTCAATTTTTTAAAATGTAGTTTATCAAGAGCTTTAATCCAAAATAACTTCATAATTTTCTTTTCACAAATGTGTTATATGAAAAATTATTACAGACAGATATACAACATTTTGGAATGAAACTCTGTATATATCATTTGTAGCCAGGTTGTTGCAAATGATCTTTTACCATCAATATTTCATTCAGTATTCAAATTTAATGGCAACGCTATAAGAATGTATTGTCTTTAACCTAGGCCTGTCACAATTACATACTCATCTGATTGCAATAATTTAAGCTGAACATAATTACTGTTCCATAGTTGCTGGGCTTCCTTATATTTGCATCACAACAAACAAAAAATGAACTAGTTGATTATAATTTTTAGTAGCAGTTATTGATATGGCAATTAATGATCAGCAGCATTTTAATGTTCGCAACAGACTTTGATTAGTCAGTGGGAAAACTTGATTTAAGGCCTGTGCTTAAACTGTTACTAAGGGACAATGGAATAGGTAAAGTCTGAAGGTAAGATTGGAAGGTAAGAGTGTTGACTATGAGCCAGTTAAGACTTAAAAGCAAATTCTGTCCAAGCAGTCAAGGGCCCTTGATTTTGTGATGGCTTGATTTTGTGTTTTCTACTAAGACAACTAAAGTCATCACAGCTCATTTGAATTTCACACTTAGTTTCAGGAGATGTTGAATAAGCGTCTAGGCATGTTGAAACAAGGTTGAGCTGGTCACACAATGGCAGGCCTCAACATACCAGACAGCAGGCTGAGAAGGACTTTTTGGGAGGTTTAATGGGAGGGGCTGGTGCCTTGTCCCACTCCCAGAACGCCATAGAGTTCTGCACCACCAGACACCCCTCCACCTGCTGCGGAGTGGTACAGTCCACACCCACAGCATTCAAATGATAGAAGCCACAGACAAAAGAGAAGAAAAAGAAAGGACAGAACAAAAAAAAGGGGGGGGAAAGGTAGCATGCACATAAAGAACAGGCTCAGGCAAGGAGACAACAAAAAGACATGTAAGAATAAAAAGACATGTAATAGAAAAAGTTAAACTAAGGAGACAAACTTAAGAAAAGGTCTAATACTAATAGGAAAAGAACATTTAATGGAAGCAGCATACTAACAAAAGCTTAACATTAGTCACGTGACTTATCAAGCTTGCAATACACACAGCTCTTTGTGGACATACAATTCAGTCCAGCAACTACCCCACAGTTTCATCTGTAGTGGACATAACAGAAATACAGTGGCAGTTGAGGCACCTTGTGAAAAAATGGACATTTAGTGATTAGTGATTTATACTAAATTGCTGCATATTAGTATGCGGTATGTGTTATATCTAAATTAGTTTAGCTCCCTTTGCAAATAGTTCAGTTTAACTTCCAGGGACATAATTCTCCACAGCTGCTTAGCAAGTCAGACCGGATAAAGGTGTCATTCATAGCCAGTTTCCCTCTAGCGTAATTTTTACAGCAAAAATGAAAGAGCACACTGGACACAAAAGATAGAATAAGAGAATCCAGGTTGAGAAAAGATGACATAAAAGAGAGGGTGGGGGGAGAGAAAGGAAGTTGAGAACAAAAGGAGACGGCTGTCCTATACCTCTTTGAGGTCATTGTCCAGCCCGAGGTGGTCAAGCTGCTGCCTGGGATAGTCCCTCCTGCGCGGAGCTGGACCAGTGCGATTAGACCACCTGCCAGCAGACAATTTGCAATTAGATGACATCATGTGCACGAGAGCACATTTACAGTTGCCAAGGATTAGTATTAAAGTTACATGCAAATATATCTACATTACATGAATCACCACTGTCGGGTAAACTAAATAACTGACTATGCTGAAAGTGGGGGAAACAGTAGAGCATAAGGATCTGAGCCACTTTGACAAAGCCTTACTGTGATGGCTAGAGCCAGAGCATCTCCATAAACGGCAAGGCTTGTGGAGTGTTACAGGTGTGCAGTAGTTAGTACCGATCCAAGGAAAAACATGATGAATGGGGTCATGGGCACCCAAGGCTCACTAATGCACGTGGGAAGTGAAGGTTTGTCTCTGTCTGACTGACAGAAAAGTGTCACAACACAGAGTGCAGCACAGTCTGAGCTGTTTCAGCAACATGAGGAGGTCCCTGCTCAGTATTAGGCAGGTGGTGTTAATGTTATGGCTGATCGGTGTATATTGCTAATAACAACAAAATTTGACACTTCAGAGAACAGTGATGCCCATTACTGACAAGTTTAGACAAAATTAGTGCTAGTCCATTGAGAGTTATGGATATTCCCATTAAAAAAGTCATAATGCACATCTATAGTGGATATAAACAGGAACATATACTTTAACCATAGGATTGAGGCTACATAGCATTATTGTAAATGAATAGAACATTCTGGAGTGGAAATGTCCCATTCAAAATATGTGGCGCTGGAGCATGTCGGTCACTTCTTCTAACTAGGTTGTTCTAAGATTAGTAGAAAGCAGAGGCACGTTCTAAATGAAAACATGCCCTTCCTCAGTTTGCCTTTTACATGGGACAAAGTAAGAGAATTATGAATAATGTTCTTATAAGTAAAACATACAAAATAACATCACTTCAAACTCTTTTATGTGCATATTTTTTACTAACGTTGTATTTTTTCATCGCTCACTCCACGTTACAGGTTCAACAGGCAGTATAGATGGACTGGTTAAAGAGCAAGAGGACAGATTTGAGAGCCATTCTCTCCCACTCTGGCATTCACCCTTGTGCATTTGACAATGTGACTTTCAGTCCCAACACTCACTTATTGTTTGTCGGCCCAGAGGCGAGCACGTCAGCCTGTAGCCGGGGAAAGAAGCCCTGCTGGTACTTGCCCTGGCCAATCTTCATATCTAGTAAATGGGGATGTATGGCTGTGTGGTCAATCTTCATGAGTCGCTGCTCAATGGCCTGAGCTGGAAGAAAAAAAAAAAACACACAAAAACAAAACATTAGCCTAACTTGTGCCTGTAACTGCAAACAGCCCATGCAGGGATTTCCTCTAATATCAGCAGATTAAAAATGTATTTACATTTTTTTTTAACTAATACAGATTGGCTGTAAAAAATATAATAGATATAAATATATATTAATTGTGTTTTGTAAGCTAGTTTCTGTTCGTTTCATGTACGACTTTATTGCTGACAAGTTTAAATATTACTACCTGTTTATTTTAATAACAAGGCTTTTTAGAAGTGAAAGTGGAGTGAAAGGGACTATTTATCATTGTGAACACACTCAAGTGCCACAACCAAATGTGACCTCTGCATCTGACCCATCCCGTGTAAATATGTTGAGCATTTCACTTGCAACTCTTTCACTTGGCCCCTCAGGACAATTCCAGACACCATCGTAAGGGTTGTGCCATTACTTTATTAGCTCAAGTAAAGTTCATTAGATGAGTCCTTGGTGGCGAACTGAGCCAATAGCAAGCATGTTCCTATTTAAAAATCCACTGAACACTTGCAGGACAAGGAGAGGAGGGGACAGTGGCCACTTGTGTAATGTAGGGGACACATTGTGAGTTTGAACTGGCAAGGGCAGCGGTTTCAAAATAGGACACTAATGCAGTATATTCTAACTATGTCATTATATATGTACACATACAATATATATTCTAATATATGCTAATATGGTCCAAAACAGCATCTGCATACATTAGTAGACAAGTTTCTGAGTACAGCAAATCTCCAGTTTAAATGTGTAACTATGGGGATGAAGTATCAGCTCAAACACACAACAGCACCCTTCAGGCTGACAAGTCACACACAGACACACACAGACACACACAGTGCCAGTCTCTAGTGCTTTTCTATGGAGCATCTGGCAGAATTTCAAAGCTCTTCATGGTATGACTCATAAGGACATTCTGTTCAGTCATTTCATTCCCCTCTCCTCTATTCATTCCTCTTGGACTCTCCTCCAACCTTGCACCACTCCCCTCCAGCACAATTTGTGATCATCTTCTTGCAAAATCAGGGGAAGTGTTTGTAAAACACAATTTTGATAACTCAAGGTTTCAGCTTTTCGTGTGGCATGTGACAATGGAGAACAGATTAATAAGCATCAAAGTATTTGACTTACATTTTTTATAGGACTATTTTTATTTTCAAGAAGGTATAAGCTAATGACAAAGTGAGAAATTATAACAGGTTCAAGTTATGGAAAAACTAAACACACCTCAATTATGTGAAGTAGAACAGTTTGATACACCATGTCAATACAAAGTATTGAAATACACCTTGAAAATACAATGGAGTACCAGCAAAATGCTTACCAGACTCTTTGAGGAAGGTGCATTTCTGGTACACAGAGGAGCGCAGACTGGGGGCCCGCACGTTGTAGAGACGGGCCTTCTCAATGCGTCCATCAAACACACGAAGGAGGGGCTCCTTCTCCTCCCACTGAGACATGATCTTATTGTCGATGAAGGTGGCAAACATCTGGGTCTCAATGAAGCGAGACAGGAAAGGCAGGAAGGGCTCGGGCTGATCAGACAGGAAGGACGCCTAAAGAGAGGATGGTGAGGGAAAGACAAAACACAGCTAAAAGGAACAATCTTGCACAGTGAAATACAATGAAAAATGGCTGTTTCCATATTTTAAGTGTACAACCAAGAAATGCTTGGCTTGGAGGTGGAAAATGCTCCTCTGTACCATCACCCTAAACTCTGAAAACATTTCATATTTTTATATCACATTTTTCCCATAGACTAGTCTGTAAATGTCTGTGCGTGTTTTATTTTATTTACATGCATCAGTCACCTTGTCAAAGTTGTGCATCTGCTCGCGGTTGGTGAGCCAGGACTCCAGATCTGGTGAGTTTTGAATGACAAAAGCCTCATAGTCGGCAAACATTGTAGCAAAGCGTGCGGCAAACACCTCCCTGAGCTGCACGTTCAGCTTGGCGTTCTGCAGCTCCTCTTCCTCTATACCAGTCCGTCCCCCCACATTCTCTTCCCCTAAAGCCTTCTGCCCGGCCACAAGTGCTTCCAAGCGGGCCACTTTCACTCCTGTGCGTTTCGCCAGAGCCTGAAGGCGTTCTAGAGTTGGGTTCCCCTGCAAAAGCTCCAGAACATCTAAAGCTTCACCAGGCAAGTTCCCGTTTCTCCCATCATCTACCAGCTCTTTCAGAGCTGTGCTTTTTAGCCCTGTGCCCGTGACACATGTCTGCGTAGTGGTGGGAGCAGGTGATGTGACTCCTCCCTCTGGGGACAGGCCATAGTGCAGCAGAACCTCACTCAGCTCCTGAATAAAATCAGTCTTGTTGGGAAACTGGGGGAAATCTTCTGGCAGCTCGATGCAGTGGTTGTCAATGTCGACAAAGCAAAGATTTGCCTGAGAAGAGAAAAACAGTTTCAACTATACGGCCTTGGTAAAGAAATTAGATTTTGGTTTTATTAAGTTACAGTTTGGAAATGAAAACCACCCCCTCCCCCTTACTTTAATTGTAGTTTACCAAACAAGACACATCTGGGTGTTTAAAGTTCACTTCTTGAGCTTTGCACTGGGGCTAGGAGGAAAATTAGCCCCAACATAACCCCACTGGGCTGTTAAGTAATCTAACCTGCTTCTGTGGTTTCTGAAACGTCTCTATAAAAATGGACAACAGTAGTGTTTCAGCACTGAACTAGCGCCAATTAACCACTTACAGTGCTGTCTTGGTAATGAAAACCTGCTGGTGATCTGTGTCTTGACAATACCCTTGATATGATAAGAAACCATGTGGGACTTAATTTATCATGATATTCAAAATCATATTGCCCATCCCCATTTTTTTTTATCATGCAGCATTATTACTTGTGACAAGCATTGTAACTCCAGTGCAAAACTTTAAAAAATGTCAAACAGTCAGTATGAAATTTCGCAGAAATATTCTTTCAGAATAGCTTGGATATTTTTAGCAACAGTTAACTGTGTTGTCTAGGTTGATAATTTGCAAATTTTATTGCTAGTTTTATTTATTGCTAGAATTGATAGTTTTTAGACTTATTAGCAGTGTTTGGAACCCTAAAGCACTCATACCTTAATATAATGCAGGGAAGGGCATGGTGGAAAAATATATTTCAGCACCAGCTGTATTACGGCCAGTGAGTCAAATAACAGGGGATTTAGATTTCAGACAAAACCCCAATCTGATATAATGGTCTTAGCATGGCATTAAAGAGCAGAATAAAGCATCTCATGTGATGTGCCAAACAGGGCACAAAAAAGGGGGGGCTTGGGGGTGGGGGGTAGAGGGTGGAAGCAGGTCTGTCAGGGATCATCGTTACCAGCAGCACACATTCACATGTGTGCAGACATGCACATACCCACATTAGCTAATGAACAATCCTACTTGATCTGAAACAGCTTTTAGAGCAGAAAATACTGCCACAGATCCACTTACCCCTATCTGGAATTATTTTAAATATATTAGGAAAATATACTGTTAATGCAATAAGCTGAAAACAGAGAGCACCAGACGCCTGAAGAAAGACATTCTAACGGAACTAACATTGGTGAAGAATAAAAAAAAGCAGAAAAGCCCTTTAGGAGTTTCTGCTTACATGGTTCACTCAGTCAGTCCTGCTCCACAGTGACACGTGCACTCAAGTGTGTGGTGTGTGTCCTTATTCTCCTGCTGTATAAATAAATCACTCAAGCGGAGCATACTGCAAGCCCTTAGTGCTGCTGACAGCCCTGAAGACAGATATGCTGACACACGACAGGAACATGAGTGAGCGACTGTGTGCGTGTGTTGTTTTGCATAAAGTGTAAAACCTTAAATTTGACTTCCTAGGTCCCCCCCATGACAGCTCTTCTTAAATTTACTTAAGAGATTTTGTTTCATTATTTCTCCTCAAAAGCTCATTAAAACAAGCAAAGATTCTATTGAATCTAACCATGCGGGGGGTTATGTCAGACATCAAAACAAATGGAAAGTCAAGTCAGCTCTATATAAGACCAGATGGGCTCGCCTTTGCTTCCCACTTATGCCAATGAGCACTGACCCTGTCACTTTTTCACTTTTCCTTGCTTGGACCACTTTTGGTAGCTCTTGTCAGTCAGATCCTTACCTTACCTTTTTCTGCTTCCAACACAACTACACACAACTTGACTATTCACGTGCTACCTAATATTTCCCACCCCTTGGCAGGTGCCACTGTAGCGAGATAATCAATGTCAATTGACATTCACAGTCAATGGTTTTAATGCTGTGACTGAACAGTGTAACAAATGTTCCCTGAACCATTAAAAAAAAAATAATAATAATAAAAAAAAAAAAAGTGAAATTTTGTTCACTTCTCACATTTTATTTACAAACATGGTTATCCAGGAACTACCATTGTTATATGGCAAAGAACCCTTGGCTGCAGGCTTTTTAAAAAACTGACATTTGCCTTGCCTTTGACTGGGCAGTGGTGGCCTAGTGGTTAGGATGTTGCCCTTGGGACCTGAAGGTTGCAGGTTCAAGTCCAAGCCCAGGTACTACTGAGGTACCCTTGAGCAAGGTACCATCCCACTACACTCCTCCCTGGATGCTGTTGATAGCTGCCCACAGCTCCACGTGTGATGGGTTAAATGCAGAGGTCACATTTTTGCAAATGTCCCACTTGTGGGACTAATAAAGCTTTATCTTATCTCTTAT
>JBBPDA010000126.1:19129439-19141515 GCA_037974385.1 Arnoldichthys spilopterus
AGACAGATAGATAGATAGATAGATAGATAGATAGATAGATAGATAGATAGATAGATAGATAGATAGATAGATAGGTCCAGTGAGCTGCTGGTGTATGTACATGGCAATGTTGTGATGTGGGGAGCTGAAATAGCCCAGCAGTACCACACACCGCCTGCTGGACACTCCGCTCGCAGTGTGTTGTCATTTCGCGGCAGCTGCGCACTTGAGCTGAGGGGTGGGAGGCTGAGGCAACCTGCCTGCGAGACACATATAAACCGGAGGAGAACAGGGGTAAATAAGCAGAGAATGGACACTAGACGTCAACAGAGGCAGAACGGGTGAAGATATCGACAGTAAGAGACGTGTAGAGGGGCTGTGGAGCTTGTGTCGATGCTGGTTCACCGTCTTCCAGACTTAACGCTTTAAAGACTCTGCGGACTTGGTCATTCACTGACTCTCGCGGACTTTTTTCTCCCCCGACGTCAACGGAGGCTTTGAGGCTCCGAGCAGCCACAGCCATGAAGTTCAAGCCCAACCAGACTAGGACGTACGACGGCGAAGGGTTCAAGCGGCGAGCGGCGTGTCTGTGCTTCAAGAACGAGCGAGAGGACGAGGTATGGTGGGCGAGATCTTGGTTCTCTCAGAGAGAGGGGCATGCTGGAGGTGTGCGCTCTGTTTCGGTTAGCTTAGCGACAGGGGAAACCTCGGCTAGCTGGCTGTGTGCTGTATGTATTCTGGTTATCCATGTGCGAGTTTTAATCAGTGCAGCGTTTCTGTAGCGTGTCAGCTGCTCTTTTCCCTCCTACCCATACACACAGGAACACAAACCGGGCTGTACATTTTAGTACACACAGGTGGATTAAATAACCTAACATTTCACCACTGTGCTGCGTTGCTGCCTGTACCACGGCCAAGTAAACCTCAGCGTCCACCTTAAATGTCCATTCACATTGGCCTCCTGCTTGCGGCCAGCCAGTTCAGTCTAGTTCAGAACACAGCGTCGCCTCGCTTTTTTTGTTTCCCGCCCGTATTCACACACGTCCCGCCTCTAGGGACCCGCTAAGGGACCCAATACTTCGACTATTGGTAGACTGCATATGAGTACGATCTATCAACCAATCGTAGCGCCAGAGGCGAGTATAAAGCTGGCCAATCATAGCACAGGAGAGGCGTTGATGATGTGAATACGGGTGGGTAAAAAATACCGCCTGCAGCCCACTGCTGCTTGATGAGGGCGGGAAAGAAAAGTGCACGTTTGCTGCTGAAAGGCAACATTTTCCCTTGTTCTAGCTTAGGGGAACTCATTCCTGTCATAGTCAGAGTCGGTATTGAGGTTTTATTCGTTTTCGAGGTGAAGTGACGGCGGTGTTCTCCGTCCTGAGGGTTGCACTCGCTACGGAGTGTAATCACAGAACATCTGCTCGAGTCCCGCTTCTGTTCCGCTGGGGAAGACGGCAACGCGGCGCTAATCCGATTTGGCTGCAGCAGCTAAGATGTACAGCTTGGACGAGAAAACGGGATTAAACTCTCTTATGATACACCTTTCTCCTCGCAAGCGTCTATCTTTCCCTCGTGTGTTGAGGAAACCTTGCGCTCGGCGGTGTTGGCCGTGTAGTGTAGGTCCATGTCAGAGGGGCCAGAGCAGTCATTTACCACGTCGGCATTATGACTGATCTCCCCCGCGGCTCATCGTCTTCTGCACCGCAGTTATGCAATCAGTGCACCACCCCGGACGCTCTGCCCTCCACTGTGAGAGCAGCATCTACCAGCAGTTATCCCAAAGTCCTGGGATGTGTTACAGCTTTGGCAGCTTCCATTTGTTTGTAAGCATGGTCACCCCAGCCCTTCAGCACCTCTACACGCTGCCCTCCTGTTAATTACTATTACACAGATCAACCATAACATTAACACCACTGACCGGTAAAGTGAATAGCATTGACTGTATAGTTATTTCATTACAGTGGCACCTGTCAGGAGTAGTGGGATATATTAGGCAGCAAGTGAACAGTCAGTTATTAAAGTTAATGTGCTGGAAGCAGGAAAAATGGGCGAGTGTAACTATCTGAGCCTCTTTGACAATGGCCTTATTGTGATGGCAGAACATCTCAGAAACAGCAGGTCTTGTGTAGTGTTCCAGGTAAGCAGTAGTTAGTACCTACCAAAAGTGATCCAATGATGGGACAGTTGGTGAATTGGCGAGAGTTGTGGGCACTCAAGGTTTACTGATGCAATTGGGGGGGTGGTCTGGTCTGGTCTGGTCTGCTCAGTGTATACTGGTCTTCATCCAAGAAAATGTATGCTAATTTTGAACTGATTTTCGTTTGCAGTTTCCAGAGACATGGAATACCCCTGCACCATGCAGTTTGAAATGTTGTGCAATAGCAAGTTGAGGCCTCATGCGTTGGAAGTGTACTCTATAGCGTACAAGGTTTTATATGTCTGATGTCAGTTTGTGTTTATTTCAGTATGGGCAGGAGGTCCAGAAATACAGCCTCTTTAGTTTTACTGTAATAACTTGACAATGTCTTCATAGAGCAGGGGTGCAGGGAGATCTACCACCCTGCAGAGTTTAGCTCCAGCCCTAATCCAACACCCTTGATCCAGATAATGAAGGCCCTCAGGGGCACCTGAACACAAGAGTCAGGTGTGTTGGATCTCAACTCTCCCGGGTGGTAGATCTCCAGGACAGGAGTTGGGCAATCCTGGTGTAAGCCTTGATTTACATCTGCTGGTGCCTTGTAAGCCTTGAAACCTAGACTTCTGAAGCACGATCTTTGTCTCTGTTTTGGGGCTGTGTGCCAATTTCATGTCCCCTAGAGTTTGTTGAGTCCTTAATTGCTATCAGCTTATTTTCTATTGTTGAAGTGAGGCCTGGAGCTGATGAGACATGTTAAAGCAAAGCAATCTAAGACCTGATGATTGTTTGCCACTATCTTATTGGCTGTAAGAGTCCACATGGAGAAAGCGCTGGATGAGCAGTGGTGACTCACTCATCCAGGCTCTGTGTGTGTGTGTGTGTGCCCACATGTGTCTGTTGTACAACTGGGCCGGAGAGTCTCTTGCTGAATCACTCTGCCACGCTGACAGACCTAAAGAGCTCTCTAACATCAGAGAGAATGCTCCTTATTACTAACGAACGCTCTGGTTACGCCCTCCTTTGTGAGTGGAGTCCAGATCTCTAAACCGCTTCCCTAATCTCACTTAACGGCAGTGCTGGCCTGGAGTCAGGTCCTTTCTGTGCTCTAATGGAGCAGACTCGAGTTGAGCTGCAGAGGTGAACTGGAGATGGTCAGCAGTGGTTGCACTTTGTTTGGGAGTGAAAAGGGAAAGCGCAGGGGGGACTGCGAGGGATCAGTGACCGCAGTTAAGCTGTCATGGCCCCAATAGGCTGTCCCTCTGATTGTTGACCAGTTTACAGTTACAGATACCTTATATGCCACCGTCCAGCTCCTCCACAGCCTCTCAGCTCAGCTTTTGGTCTGAAGAGGGCCAACAGATGGCCTTGCTGCAGTGATTCAGTTTACTAACAACAGGTTGTTCTTTCCCCACACACGGAAATATTGTTGCATGTAGACTCAAGACAGGCATTTTTCTTTAGAGCAGATGAATGCAACAGGCTAAAAGAACTTTCACAGAGCTGAGAAAATGTAGCATTAAGTGGCGTCTTTCATGAATAAGGGCCGCTGGAGCAGATTGCGAATGTCGACTTTTTCCACACAGGGTCCCTGATTCAGTTCCAGGATGATTCACAAAGACAAGGTCCAAGTCATTTTATACATTGAACTTATTCAGAACAACCAGTCAGAAATTGACCACTGCTGAAGCGCTAGATGGTCACTGTTTTGTGGTAACTGTAATTTTTGCTCAGTTAATATATTAAAAAGGTATTAAAAAGCAATAAATTTGGGTAAAAAGGTGCAGTTTTATAGAAAGAGGTGCTAAACAATGACAGCGAAGAGATGATGTAGCATGGCATGTTTTTTTTTTTTAAATATGAGGAATATAACAACGGTAACAGTCCAATTAGCACCAAAAGAGGCTATGCAGTGACACAGAATATTCTTCCCTGTAGTCTCTTTCTGCCACATCTGTAACATGCAGTCGATTACAGCAAACTATACAATACAGGCTGCACAATATATCGCCTGTACATTGCAATATTGGTCTCTGCAATACTGAGATTGCACAAGAGCCTCTTACCAGTCTCAGAACTTCTTAGTCCATGTGAAGGGACAGGGCTAAACTTTTGGCTAAATAAGCAGGTGAAAGTTTTTGTTTTGTGACCTCACAAAAAACTGATTTAAAAGAAGGTTGTTTTAAACACGAACATACATTAAGCTTTAACAAAACTGACACTTTAAGCCTTTTTCATTAGAAAAACGTGATCCAGACCCTTTTCCTATATTGAAAAACATCACAATCTCAATGTCACGATATGAAAGCAATACCGATATTTTGTCCATATAATGCAGCCCTATAGCAGACAATAATTTTCTTGCATTTAGTAAAAGAACATAAACATGTATTCAAAACACTTAAAATAAAAGCTATTGGGCATGAGCTTCGCAGGCAGACTGCAAGGTCTAAATTATGTTCCACATCGTAGTCCACAGTAATCGAGTGCGCACTACAGACACTGAGGATAGAGTCTGATCTGAAACATGCTGGAGTAATCCTTTAGGGTCTTATACTGGACTTAATGCTGACCAGCCATACATGTGCTTGTGGAGCGCTCCCTACTGACACATTTGCAGATTCTTTACGTTTCCCTTTGGTGCAGGCTCTGTGAAAATCCTGTGAAGTTTACAACAGTAGGACTTTTTGAAAGATCACATTGATTTTTAGGTTAAATAAACAGCTGCTTTTGCCCTTGTTGTGCAGTGTCTTAGGTAAAAACGGGAACAATCCGATAACAACGGTAAAGTTTCAGCACTTTATGTTCCTCTGCCACTGGGAGCTTTGAGCTTTAAGCTGGGAGATCAGTCTCTTATAGCTGTATTCTTAAAGGGCTCATATCTTACATTTTCTGTTTAATTTTGCCCTCTTGTGTTGGTATGTGTATCACGTTTTTTTATATTTTTTAAAATTCAGTTAAGCTGTGCGTCATTGAAAAAGCTGTAAAAGCTGAAACACACACCTTCGTGTTGACGGCTGTAGACTGAATAGTGGATTTATAGAAATGTGGTGGTTTTTGTGTCTTAACAAAAGGGATGTTTTTCAGGCAATGTCATGGGGGAAAAAAACAGTACATTTAAAAAATGTAACAGTGTTCATGCTACATCAGGTAGCTCTCTCTTTGTTGTGCCATGATATAGGCCCTTCAAAGCAGGTATCTGTTCAGGTTCTCAGAAACAGGAGTGAATTCCTCTGGTCTGTGTACTGCCCTATACTGCAAGCATCAGAATTTCGCTGTCATCTTTGCCATACACGCATGCTGCACGATGTTAAAAACATCAAAAACAAAATCTCATGTCAGTCTATACTATCAGAACCACTGTCATAGAAATGAGATTGTATAAATCGGGTCAAAACTAGCAGTTAACTGTGACCCAGCAGATCGCAGTAGTTGAAAACATGTCACCATAAGAATCCCACTATAATTAAGATTATTATACGGTTCATTTCAGACTTGTTTTCACAACAGAGATGCCTGATGACCTATCTGCAACTTGGAGTAAGTGCACATTATTTGTGTTTTGTACACACTGTTTCCTCTCTGAAGGGAAAGCATGATCACAGGCAGTGAAACAGTAGCTTTTAGACACTCACAGGCCCTGACGTAGTTGTTTGGCCTCTTTGCAGTCGGATTACGTTCACCTTTTCTTTAGAGCTCCCCTGAGCTGTCATTTTTTTCCCTCTAATGTGACCTAATGACAACTATCATCCAGTCCATCATCCTACTTGTGCTACACACCTGGAAATCCATAAACGTGTCTGCACATCAGTGGAAAAGAATGGTCAAGGTGTACATATGTTTGTTCTGAAAGATTTAAAGGTGAACAGAAGAACTGATAATGAAGTTTCTAGTCAGAACAGACCTTTTAAAACACATGATACAAAAATATGTACTTCAGTACCCAAAGAACACTGACCAACTGCAGGTTTCCTTATGAACTGAGCATAATTAGTCATGTTTATTTAGATTTATTACAGTGCAGTGTGTGAAACAATAACACTCATACTACTAATTGAGCTTTTGACTGTATTTCAAATGTGGCACTGCTGGTTCTTTATCTGATAAATATACACTGACCAGTCAGAACATTAAAACCACTGACATCTGAAGGAAATGACCTTGATTATCTCTTTACAGTGGCACATGTGAAAGGGGTGGGATATATTAAGCAATGAGTGAACAGTCAGTTCTTAAAACTGTGCTGGAAGCAGGAAAAATTTAGGTTATGTACTAGTTCGTACCTACCAAACGTGATCCATGAAGGGATAGCAAGTGACATAGTCATGGGGTCCAAGGCTCTCTGATGCATGTGGCGTAGTGAAGGCTAGCATATCTGGTTCATTTCCAAAGAAGAGCTCCTGTTGCACCAAATGTTGTTTTAACTGCATGAGGGGGCCTACTGAATTTTAGGCAGGTGATGTTCTGGCTGATTGGTGAATATATATAGAATTGTGTAGCAACAGTGTTTACTGTAAAAATGTATGATGGTACTATGATATGCATGATATTATACTTCTACTATAATGCCCACCTCTTCATAAAATATCATGATGTATTGTTGACATATCCCCCACCCTGAGTTTGGATACATTTGACAGGTTTTAGTTACTTTAACCATGATCATGTTTTGTGGTCATGTTGGAAGTTGTGGAACATCTTACTGCTCTCTAAAGAGTCCACAGTCATCAAAATTACTCGTAAAATCTCAAACATGAGGCTTCATGGGTCATTCTGGATCATAAAGCTGCTGTATTTGTGATCTCATTCTGACTCCCTGCTTTCAGTAACCACCACTGTAAGGAAATCTTAGGTGGTCAGTTTCTGTAGAAGGGAACATTCAACCACTCTGACATTATTTAGTCCTTAATTATTGAATTATGCAACATTTTCAATGCAGTTGCTGGAATCCTCCTTAAAGAAATTGGCCTCTCATGTCAAAGCTGTTTGGTTCTACATAATTCAAGTCATTTTTATTCAGTTTTATTGGCTGCGTTTTCTTGAATGCCCACAAACATGGTCAGTATACACCTAGTCCACAGAACACACAGACGCATGTCAGGTTCCTCTGCATCTTGTCTGCCTGTAACAGGTCGGTCACCTTCTGCTGCTTGGATGCCCCTCTTTGCTAGGTATTTATCGGACCGTTAAAATAAAAATAACCTGAGGGTTGAGTTGACCGACCTAGAAAAAGGCAGGTGCAGCATGTGACCTCACCCTGACTCAGAGCAGCAACACGTGCAGTACCCCCCACCCCACCCTAATCCCATTACGGCGGGCAACACTTGAAGCCTCCTCAGTGACCTGTGGATTAGCCAATCAGAAAGCAAAGATTGCTGCCATCACAAAGATTACGGCACTGCAGCTCCCCATCTGCCAGGGAGAAACTTTTGCACATGCGAGCACACTCTTAATATAACACTTCATACAATCATAGTAACATTCGACTTCTCTCTACCAAGGTGCATCGCATTACTAAACACGTTCACAGTCCATAAACAGTTCGGGTGTTGCACGCTTCCACTGAAGGCTGTGCTTTGTCTTCGTACCAGCCAGTGTTGTGACATTTGGATGCACGTGATGCCCTTTGGAAGAGGGTGGAATCTGTGTATTGACAGTAAACAGGTCTGCGTTAACCCATTTACACCTGCTCATGTTGACTCACACACTTGTGTGACTATATGATATGGTGTAAAATGCAAATGGCAAATTTATATTTATAAAGGAAAGTGTCTGCCCTGCACAATCCAGGAATCCAGGTCATACAGGCCACAGTCAAGTGGAAATTAAGGCTGTTGTCTTTGGCCAGTTAGCCGCACTAAATACTAAATAAGCAACGCATCCCTTCCCGTCATCTCGAGCATTAACCACTGCTCGCCTTGAGCCTCCAACGCTCAAAAGAAGAGGCAGATCTACATCAAGACTCTCTTCAGTCCTGGCTCCCCAGTGGTGGAATGAACTTCATCTTGTCTTCAGAACTTCCCTCACTGTCTTCAAGCGACGACTCAAAACGTACCTTTTCAAGGAGGATCTTGGAAACTAAGCTAACCAGCCTCATATTTATTGCGCATTTGTTGTTACTGTTGATTGCTTATTGTTTACTTATAAACTTTATTGTCTGTTGGGTTTACAAGTTTGGAAAGGTTTGTTATGGTGTGTAACAGTATCTTAGTAGAACGACAGCTGTTGACTGGTTTAGCCCTACAGAACAGACATGGACTACAAAGCTGTTCGTCACTCTGGATAAGAGCGTCTGCTAAATGCTGTAAATGTAAATGTAAATGCCAGTTCTGATTTATGTGCATGCCGTCTGTGTTAGTATAGGATGGACTCAGTTCACTGGATATTCCATCCTCCATAATCTAGTCATATGTGACAGACTGTGGCCTGTATAACCCGGGTTCATCCTGTCGTGCAGGGCAGACACATTATATTGGAATAGGCATTTAGCCGAACCTATCCTGTATAGCACTGACCTACTCCACTAAATACCAGTTCTGATTCATGCACATGCCGTCTCTGGGTCCGTACAGTGTTTATCAGGAAATAATCATGTCCGGGTCGGGGTCTTCTAATCTTTTTCCGCATGAATGTGTTTGCGTTATGAGTCAACAGGCCTGAGTCTAATTTAACCTCACAAGCGTGCTTCTGCACAAGCTGCAGAATTGGATCAGCACGTTATCGTGTTTCCAACACTGGAGCGCACAAGCAATCTCAGCATTCAATGCGCACACACACACAAACACACATATACGCCACTTGATGTCATGTTAGACTGTGCAAAACCGCAACAGGGGTTCTAGTTCAGCAGGGATAGAATGCCTTTTGATACAGTTTGATTAATACTAAATGACACCTTGTTAAATTGTCATAAAACTCTTACAATTTCAATAGAATATATTTGTGTTGACGGATCTGTTGATTGTAGTCATAGTAAATGCAGTAAAGTGTTAAAAGCTTGTGTGTGTGTGTGTGTGTGTGTTTGCCTTCTTTTGGTTAAATTGGTTGTGATTTACCCTTATTTTTGCATACAATTGTAACATTTTTCCAGTAGAAGCCTCTTACACATATGAACAATGTTTCAATGCAGACATATGTTGCAGGGATTACTACAGTCATACTGGGGTGATTATTTGCATCTAAGGGTTCGCTTGAGCTTGAAGTGCTTTAAACTTAATGCCACTTTTGTAATAGCAACGGAACACATGCTGCTCTTTCTACTATGTCCACTTGCACTGCTGCACATGGTAAAATGTCACCAGAATCGTGTTGTACAAAAGGATAATGACCACACAACTCTCTTACTCTGTAGAGGAAATTAATAAATATTGAAATACATATTGTATATCACAATGTGTTGATCACTAATAGTTCTGAGTGATCTTGATAGAATTCAGTTTGATTATATTTTATGGTGATATTAACTGATTATTAAAGAATTAAAGGATAACAAGCCTGCAGTAATAAGTCAGAAAATGCTTCTTGAGTTTTGCTAATCACTGTTAAGAGAACGTCTCACAGACCTGGGATTTTGATTGGCCTTTTCTGTTCCACTTCTCTTAAAATTATATTGATAAACATTAATCTGACCGATACCATATATATAAAAAATGAAAAGCAATATCATGGTATGTCCATGTCAAAATATACCAGTATAGGGGGACATTTCTGTTAAATAGGCCTTTGTTAACACTGCGTGAAGCATGGTCTTGCTTTTTGAAGCCATATGTTCCCTAGTAACAAAATGACTTATTTGGCAGGTGTTGCTGGTGAGCAGCAGTCGACATCCAGATCAGTGGATCGTGCCAGGGGGAGGAATGGAACCGGAAGAAGAGCCCTGTGGGGCAGCAGTGCGGGAGGTTTATGAAGAGGTAGGTCATAATCATTAGAATCAGCAGCAGCAAAGACTATAACCTCTTCTGCTAATTCAGAGCCATGCATGACATGCGCCAGCACAGGTTATGAGCTGTAGGTGTTACGCTTGAAGGAAAGCAGCAGGTTGCTAATATGGGGCCTACCGAGCCCACATTGTGGGTTAGATTGCACAGAGGGCTGCGTCAGCTGGCTAAACTGTGCCAGATATTCAGTCCAGTGTCTCTCTGAGGAGCTGCTGGTCATGCTGATGTACAAGAACAGGAATGGATCTGTCCCCATTCTCAGCTACAGTGTTGGGTCAGGGTCAGGGCTAGGGATTACATCTAGGGTTAGACTTAGGGCGGGGCCTGGGGTTACTGCTATGATTAATGCTATGGTCAGGATTGGGCTAAATTAATAGGCGTGCTTGTGTGGTTCCAACTATTTTTAGCTGTTACAGTATAAAAGTGCACAAATAAGCAAGAAGTGGGTCAGAAAACACAGCCAAGTGTGTTTGAGAGAAATGTAATTAATAAATAAAATGAATTTATATACATTTTAAAAAAAACTTCAACCTGGCATTTTCATCTGCACAATTTGGTGTGTAAAGCCTGTTTATCTGCTGAATAGAACATTGGGGGGGGGAAGGTGTTGTATATGATTTGTATATAAAAAGATAAAACATAAAACGTTGCATAACTTTTCCCCAGCCTCGTTTTATTAAATTTTTTTTACATTTTTTATTTATTTTAAATATGTTAACTGTGCATTAAAAGGTGTAGAATGACATATGGAGAGATTAGATTTTAATATATAGGTAGGCTAATATAAGATTATACAGAGGTATAAAGATTTGCTTCTTTTATGATCCTGTTTTCTTATCCGTATCAGATGTAAATCCTCAGCCCTTCTCTGTCTTTTCTAGGCTGGTGTGAAGGGGAAATTGGGCCGCCTCCTGGGTGTGTTTGAGGTAAAACTCTACTCTTGGCAGCTGCACTTTACTCAGTATTGAATACTTTATCATATCCTCTACCATTGCTGAAACTATGTCATGATGCCATTGCAGCACAACCAGGACAGGAAGCACCGTACCTATGTGTATGTGCTGACCGTGACTGAGACTCTGGAGGCCTGGGAGGATTCAGTAAATATTGGTAAGTTTACACAGCAACTATGAGCACGACTACAAGTAAAATACATTATTTTGGCTTCTTGAGGGAGTCAAGTCGTTTGGACGGAGCGTCTCTTTGTGTATTACATCATGAGCTGTCGGGCAATGAGTCGAGATTGACGAGCGCAATAATCTGCACAGACGCACACAGTTTACGGCTTCTTGGTTGTTTTCGGTGTGATCGATGTCTTCTCTGCTTGCATGCATCCATTAATGAGTAACTTTTCGACCCCTTTGCTTGCTGTCAGTAGTGATTTTATGTCTGGTGATGTATGATGTATGTCTGGTGGAAGATTCCAGGGAAGCCATTTACTTTATGATCTCTAAGGAAATTGTAAACTTTATACCAAGCACATGTGTTACTGTACATGTTGTACTGCATTTATTTCTTTAGGTTTGCTCTGATGGCTGTTGCCATAATAATGCAGGGGGAATCAATTGGTCTACTAAACTAAATTAAACTAAACATTTTTATATAAAGACCCAAAAAAGGGCATTAAAAATGATACTTTTATGTTACATTTTCTATCCATATTAAAGGCTGTTGGGTGGAGAAAAAGTCAACCTTTTTAGCATAAAAGGTAAAAGAGAATATGGATAAAATGTATTATAATTACACCTATTTATAAATATATAAGTAGAATATAATTGCTCATTAATGTTTGGCCTAGAACATAAATCAGTTCTAAAAAAATTAAGCCATTACTCTAAAAATCAGTAAAACAAAGTTTTTTTATAAGACCATCGCAGCCTATAGCTTTTACAATACATAACATCCCACATGGTATAGTTATATAGTTTTTTTTTGTTTTTTTTTAATACCAATGTTTTACGCACTCACAAAATATTCCCCAAATTTGCTTACATTTGTCTAAGCACTGCTGGAACTTGGTGAT
>JBBPDA010000126.1:19141615-19152764 GCA_037974385.1 Arnoldichthys spilopterus
TACCAATGTTTTACGCACTCACAAAATATTCCCCAAATTTGCTTACATTTGTCTAAGCACTGCTGGAACTTGGTGATGGACAACTGAAGCTCGTTCGATCATATCCACCTGTAGCAGCCATAACAGGCTAGTCCAGTCCTTGTATAAGAGGGTGTGATCACAGTGTTCACTTGATATATGCATAATTCAAGCTGCTTTAAGCCAAAGCTTAAAATGATTTATAAAATTAAAAAGACCTGGAAAAGTACATCATACTTGCTCATTGTGGATGCATTGTTAATGCTGCAGCATTTTGATCACACTACCAGCTTCCAATTAGTTTTTTCAGGTTGCTCAGTTATGTGAGCAACAGCAGGGTTAATCAACGCAGCATCTTGCTTCATGCACTCTTTCCAAAATAAAAAAAAAGCCATAGTGACAAAGGTCTATTTGTGGTCAACTCTAAATGGGCCCCTGCTGTTCTTACAGCACAGCTCACTTCACTTCTTCAGTCCCCTTTAGAATGCGTATACACAGAGATGCACATGCTGCATAGCGTGACCGGTTCTCTACCCTTTCCCTTCTGTTGAATGTTCAGAATTTGTTTTTTTAGATTTATTAGGTGTATGTGCGCAGAATCGTAGGCTCTTTTTAGAGCAAGTTCTACATCTTACTGGCTTTTATATTTGCTCATAGCAAATTGATAACATGTTATTAGTCTCTCTACTGCTTTGTTCTCTCTCACACTTACAAGTGTGCATTTATTTAATGTCCATGCAGTTTATCAGTTTTTGTATTCTCTTTATGGAGTTAGTTGTACTTTTTTTTTTTTTTTTTTTTTTTTTTTTACATTTAGCCACTACAAATGGGGTTGATCCCTTTACTTACTGGGGGCAGTGGTGGTGTAATGGTTAGGGAGTTAGGGAATTTAAATCCCAGACAAGTACCACTGAGGTACCAGTGAGCAAGGTACCATCCCCAAGCACTGCACCCTGGGTACTGCCTAGGTCACCTGCCCAATGCTCCTAAATGGACGGGTTAAATGCAGAGGTCACATTTTGTTGTGCTGTACTGTGTGCTGTACTGTGTTATGTTTACAAAGACAAATAGTCACTCAGTCACTCTCACACTCTCCTTGCTAGTGAGATTTTACATCAGTGTGGCGTAAACTGTTTTGTCTCCCTCTGCAGGCCGTAAGCGGGAGTGGTTCCCAGTAGAAGAGGCTATCAAGATTCTGCAAAGCCACAAGCCGGTCCATGCTGAGTACCTGAGACGCCTTCAGCTGTGTTCTGCGACAAACAACGGCAACATCCTCCTCCCATCCCCTCCCCCAAACGACAACACACCTCACTACAGCACACCTTCAGGTGTCCCTCGCAGATAGGACTGCACTCTCACTCACACACTCCCTCTAAGGCCTGATCTCGGGACCTGTATAACACGCAGCCACCCAGGGGCATGGACATTTGCCTGAATCTCTGAATTGTCAAGGAGATGATGGTTTCACCTCCTAAGGTCTTTTGAAAAGTGCTTTTGCTTGGATATAACTAGGATTGTACAATATTGGGCTTATATTACTACATCTCACAGGTGCAATATGCCTTGCAATGTATTAAAACACTGGTGAATCTTTATGTAAGATGTTTAAAGATTTGCCTGTGTTATTTTGACGAATTTGGAATTGAAATTATGTTACATTATTACATAAATCTGTTATGCAGTGATTTGTTAGCATATTGCATCCTTCTGTGAACTCGGTTTTGCAAAGGTTATTATTGCGATAACTATTAAGAAATTTATATATTGTGCACCCCTAGATGTAACCAAGGCTGTGAGGATTTTGTTTAAGAATGCCTTAAATATATATATTTTTTTTCAAATGTCTGGTCTACAGACCGAACTAACTGGGTTACTGGATTTCTGGTAATATGTCATTTTATTCAAGCGTTATTGCTCCCATTTATATAGTTCTAAATGTGTGTTTCGCAGACTGAATGGAGAAGCTGAATTCTGGTTACCTCAGTCCCCACATGAGCCCTGTAAATCACAGGGTTTGAGGGGAATGTTTTAGGACTTGCTTCCTGTACTCTTCTCCAATAGGGTGAATGGAAGTGACATCCATTCACAGTCACACACATGGTACCTCACTGTACTGTTCCCTTAACTTCACCAGCCTGAGTGTCAGGCTAGTTTCTCTGCTTTGGTCTGCTATTTGCACTTTTTCACTGATTAAGTAAAAAAAAAAAAAAGAACAGTAGAAACCTCACTTTAACACTCATAACAGATCCAAACCATCCCTTTAATCGCTGCCCCCTTTAACACTGGTCACGAGTGTGCCAGCCAGTATTCTTGACTGGCAGGAGCATTTCTTGTACAGAATGATGAGATCAGAGGCAAGGGGTTAACATTCACTTGGAGGTTTTCTCAAGGCCATTTGAAGCTTCTGCTTCTGCTAAAACAATGCTTTGTAAATATTCTAAAGATGAATTGTGTCAAGGTTTTTAAAGTGAAAAGCAAATGTATTTACTTCTGCTGAACTCTTTTCTATTATCTTTTTTTTCTATTTGTATGAATATAACAGAAACAAACTGTGATTTAAAAAAACAAGCTTTTAGCCAGTACCCTCCTAAAAATAAAGGTTACCCAAATTGTTCTTGGTTTGGATGTACAGTTCACAGGAACCACCTTTACATTGTGTAGATTCTTTAGATGTTAAACAGCTTGCATCTTTAAGAAAGCATCTATTGAAAAGTGGTTCTTCTTCTCTGACATCACTCCAAAGAAGCCTTTTTGGCATCTTTATTTTTAAGAGTGTAATTGGATCATGTGTTCGGTACAAATGTCTTAGTTCCCTACTCTCCTAAGTCATCTCCAAGAGAGTAGGGCCATATTTGAATGTGAAAATGACCTTTTCAGCTCTGATGATAAGGTCTACAGTTTCTTGTACTAACGTAGTGGATTGTGTCTAGCCTGCTTGAAATTTTCCTCCCAAAACTGGTCCAAATTCTAGGTTTGGGGCAGGAAGCTGATGCCAGACCAGCTTGTGTGGGCAAAACCAACCCCTAACTACCTACAGCTGAGTAATGCTGCTAGAAAAAACTTCTGCTTGATCAACTGGACACTTGACCTTATAAATTGAACACTAAAATCCTCTCTGAGTTTTGCTGAATTGAGTTGAAACTGAATTTGTATGGGACTTTTATTGAAGGGCACCTCGCGGTCCTCTCTGTGTCTGTGTGTATATGGAGTATATGTATCAGTCAAGGCAAAAGGAAGTATGGAAAAGAAAGAGACTGCCTCTTCAGTGCCAAACTTTCAGGGATATGAGAGGTTGGACATACAATGTGAAACGTCAGATTTGATGGCATTTATCCACTGAAACTTATAAAGGTATTTAATGGCCTACTGAGTTTCAGAGGCCAAATAATTACCATTACAATTTTCCAATCGGTACATTTCCTCCAGGGTTTTACACCACAGAAGAATAATACTATCAAGTGCAGGTTCTCCATGCTTGTGTGGTGAACTTAAAAAGAAACCACCTTCTTAAACCATACATCTGCACAGCTTTTGTCGTCGTCTTGACTTTGACCATGGCCGTATTTCTTTAATTAAATTTGCACGATAACTCGCCACATTTAGACTTCGTATAAGAACTGGAGACAGTCAAATGGACAGTCGGACAGTCTAGGTTGCAAATGTGGTCTTGCTGGATCTTCTGGTTTACGTTTAAGTAATTCTGTTTCTGATATGAATGTTTTTAGGATGTACTGAAGCCCAGGCTATGTCTGAGCAGGCACTCATCTGTTTATTAATGCAGACTGGTTAACAGTTTCTCTGTTTTATGCTACTATGTACTGTTAATGAGGGGTATTTTAATCTGTCTACAGATTGTATTGTATTCCAAAAGAACTTTCATTAAAAAGGGAAGAACTTGAATAAGTGAACAGAATGACTTGATGTGATTTATTTTGTGTCCTGTGCCAATAAATATTTGTCTTATCAGTGGTGTGACCAGACAACAGCTCTGAAAGACCAACATTCCCACCCAGCATCATGAGTCATGGTAGTCATTGGGCTAATGTTTCTAAAAGTGTGGGCTGTGAAGGTGGGCCCTAAGAGGTAATTTACTGTAAAAAATAAAAAAATTTTATTTCAGTTTTTACACATATTTACCATAGGAATGATCTGGATAGAAGAGCCATCAGAAGGACCACACCTGCAATCACATCATAAAATGCAATGTCTGAATCTAGATAAGCCAGAGGCATTTTGGAAGCAAGTGCTATGAAGCAAAAACAGAACTTGTTGGATGTAGTCACCAATAGTCACAACAGACCCTGTTGTGTAAAGTGATTGCCTGCAGCTTTCAGCTACATAGTAAAGTTTGGAAGTGAAGAGCTGATTTCTCTGAGAGAAGTTTTGGGATGTGTTCACACAACTGATTTAGGAGACATTTGCCTTGTAATGTGTGTCAGCAAAGTTTGCCTCATAGCTCATGTTCTTAAATAAAGAAGCAATATTGTGTAAATTAGATTTTCTGCAAAATGTCTAGTCTAGCCTGACAGAATGAATCACATGCCTTAATGTCAAACGTATACACAACCCGTTCCAGAATAGTTGGAACACTGTAAAGATGAAAACAGTATGGAATAATTTCCACCATACCTAGTATTTAAACAATGAAATATATAAGAACTGTAATATTAGAAATCTGTCACATTGCAATCTGTTTTATCCCATTTTCCCGGTCATTTTTTAAGTCTGATTTATGTCATCTTCATTTAAACTAGCAAAACACCAGAAGAGCTGGAAGATCACACTACATGGCTACATGGAGAGGCCCGCATGTTAGATTTTAGATGAACCGCAGTTGGCACTTTATGTAAATCTAGTAATGTATTATTTAAAGACATAAACACATTAGTTGGGAATCTTTCTCGGAGTCTAAAAATCACATGAAAAATAAAAGAAAAGTACCATCTTCTTGGGCCGCTGCGAATCGCCCCTGTTGGTCTCACAGCACACTACATAAGGCCTGTTGCAGGATGGCATACAACACAATATCAATCCAAACCAAGCATTCGCTTCACTTATTCACGTACTAACATTTAAATAAAGAGTCCTTATCGTATACATGATCACACCTGTGTCTAACATTAACACTAAACTCACTGTAAGAGGCTGTATTTTCCATTTTCCCGGTGGAACCATAGGCATGTGCTGTGTTACACTCCGGACTGTATTGCAGTGCAGCGCGTCGTTCTCTGTGTGAGAGTGAGTGAGCGAGCGGTGCGGTGCGGAGGCCCATGTGGAGAAATAGCGGCACAGACGTGCGGAAACAGAACAGCTCTTCAGTGGTATAGTGAATGAGCGGACAAGAGTAGGCACCATGCTGAAGGAGGCTTTGGAGGGCCACAACACGGTGGTGTTTAACGCCATCGCCGGTGAGAGAAACCAGTGAACCGGTCTCACACACTTCAGCCTGTGTGTTACACACATTAGCCTACTAGCTAAGGAGCTACAGAGCGGTGTCAGGGACCGGGCGGTAACAGAGAGCTCAACCGCCTTGTCTCTCCTTACACACTGAGCCGAAACTTATAGCACACTCTGTACATTGCTAAGCGCTTTAGCTCCTGTAGTGAGGTTGTATGTGAGCAGCTGCTGTGGCGAAAAAGAAAACTCTCCCCTCGTGGTTACCAGAATTAGTCTGTGCGGAGAGAGGCCAGTGATAGTAAGGTCATAAATAAATCTCTGCCGAGATCAAATACCAAAATGTAATATGTGTACATATAAAGTCGGAAGAGGAGGCTACTGGCCTCAGACACTCGGCCTGTGTGTGCTTTTCAACACCTTTAATTTAGGAAATGCTAGTGGGAATTATGGGAAATGTAGATTTTTTTCAATGAATGTGATGAGAGTTGGTCAGAGAAAGTAGGTTGGTATTAAATGCCTTATTATAGAGAAACACACTGAGTCGGAATTGTTCACAGTAGTGTCTGGCCATCCCAGTCTTTCTTTGCCTCTTAAACCTGTTTCACAGATAATTATTACAGTAAATGTAGGCTAATGTGTTGCCTGACGCCTGAGACATTAGGGTGGCAATCTCCCCGTTTGGGGGGCAGGGCATGCCAGGCAAAAAAGTACACTTTTTATTTATTTATTTATCACTGTTTACTGTTCTCAACCTTTTTTTTTTTTTTTTACCTCTGTCATGTCCGGTAGCTTGGCAGGCAGAATGTGCAGCTGGATGCCTTGATGTGCCCAACAATTTTGCTTTGCCAAGTGGGGTAACAACACTTTAGTATAAGCCCCTCTTGTTACTTGAAGTTTATTTTATTTAACCATTTATTTATTTGTACAATTTAGCCAGATCTGACAAGGGGGAGAAAACAAAGGGAGAAAGACATGAAAGAAAACAAGAAGGGGGGAACTAACAGAGAGAGAGAGAGAAAGAGAAAAACAGAAAAGATCTAAGGCACAATTACCGTACCTGAATTGCTGCTGCATCTGAAAACAAGATCCAACCACACATGCACAGAAAAGGACAAACCGGGGGCCCTGGGCAGTTCTGAGTGTGTGTACACACACTTATGTCTACAAGAGTATTTTTTGTGTGTGTGGAGTTCTCAACATTTCTTTTAAACTCAGAAGACATGCATTCCTATCTCCCGCACTGTAACATAGTTTAAGTTGGTCTGTTTCTCTGCTCTTTTCCATTTTGGAGCAAATCACTTACATGTGTCTTACATGTGACCTGCTGAATGATGTGTACACTTTGAGAAATCAGTTGAGTTTCCCTTTCATCAGAATGATCGGATGCTTCTCTTCAGCTCAGTTCTTGATTTTCTAATTGTAATAATGTTTGGATTCTGTCCTTCATTGTAGCTGTTAAATGTTTTCATGATCTGTTGCTGTCTCAGTGAATGGCACAGCTGTATTTTTACAGCTATTAGTGGTACAATTATTACAGCTATTAATGGCCTTTTTAGGATTAAAATCACTAAACAAAACCGAATATTCATAAGCAATGCGTTTCAAGCTGCAAAAAATATACTAATTTAATTTGGTTTTGTGTCTTCTCTCCCTACCAGCTTCGATACAAGTGCAGGTGGAACCGGTGGGTCGTTGGTTCGAGGCCTTTTTGAAGCGGAGGATTCGAAATGTGTCCGCCTCGTTCCAGGAGCTGGAGGAGGAAGAGGAGTTGTCGGAGGAGGAGGAAGATGAGGAGCTGCAGCTGGAGGAATATCCCATGCTGAAAACACTGGACCCCAAAGACTGGAAGGTGCTGCCAGGATTATCCATCTGATCGCTAATGTTTATGTTTCAGCATCTTCAGTAAACATTGACAGTTTTGGAGATGTAAATTTTAGCGTTATTATTGGTGATGGTGTTAATGTGGAGAAACCAAGAGCCATTAGCAATTTCTCCTAATATTGGCAAATGCAAAATTGCGAATGCAGCTACATGTTCACTCCTTATAGGAATAGATGCATGTTTGTGTGGATGTCTTGACAAATCTTGGTATAATGTCTATATAGTGCAGCCATTCCAGTATAAAGTGGCAGTGGTGGCTTAGTGGTTAGGACATTGTGCTTGGGACCTGAAGGCCGCAGGTTTAAGTCCCAGCTCAGGCACTACTGAGGTACCCATGAGCAAGGTACCGTCCCGCTACACTGCTCCACGTCTTGGAAGTCGCTTTGGATAAAAACCTCAGCCAAATGAGTAAATGTAAAATGGAATGTAATAAATGTAATAAAGGCTAATTGACCAATGCTTTAAGTTGATATTTACAATTGAGAGAAATCCACAATATTCAGTGCATAAGCCCTTGAATTTTGTGCTTCTCTGGGTACTGCTGGTTAAGGGATGCAAACGCTTACCTGTGGATAGTTTCATAAATGCAAAAGACCCCTGAATAATTAATCTCTTTCTCTCACACAGAATCAAGATCACTATGCTGTGCTGGGGTTAGCGCATATGAGGTACAAGGCAACCCAGAAACAGATCAAAGCTGCTCGTAAGTGTCCTGATACTTAGATAGGGTTCCTGTGAATGAAGCAGATCTGCTGGAGTTAAATCATTTTACAACAAAGGTTCACAACTTTCTCTTTTAATCCAGGTGTAGATATTCAAGCTGTAATGAATCCTCCTGTGCATGTGACACACAAGGAGTTTAGAGGCTTTCTTTTTGGAGGATATCTTGTTGCATAAATATGTGTAAAGCATTTATAATAGCTTATTGCAGTGCTGTGTCCTCTGCCCACAAGAGTGCTTAACTGAAATAATTGCTTTATATTTGTGGTATGTACAGTGGTGCTTAAAGGTTTGTGAACTGTTTAAAATTTTCTGTTTTTCTTCATAAATGTGACGTTAAACATCATCAGATTTTAACATGAATCCTAAAAGAAGATATAGGTCTCAATTACACAAATAAGACAAAACTATTAAACAAGGGGATTTATTTTTTAAATAAATGATCCAGTGTTACTAGTGTGATCCCCGTGTGCAGCAATAACTAATATCTCTGGTAATGTTTAACCAGTACTGCAGCTTGGATGAATTATAGCCTATTCCTCCATACTGAACAGCTACAGCTCTGGGTTGCTGGTGGATTTCTGTTTATTAACTGGTTACTTCAGGTCCTTCCACAACATTTCTATTGGGTGAAGGTCAGGACTTTGATTTGGCCATTCCAAATCATAAACTTTATTTTCCATTAACCTAATCCTGGCATTTTCTTTTAGATTTTGGTGGTATAATTCATTGTTACATTAATGATAGCAGGCTGCCCTGGCCCACATGTGGCAAAACTCAAATCGTGATACTATCTTCACCATGTTTCTCAAATGAAATGCTTTGCTTTCCTTTCTCCAAACACTGACCTTATCATTAGATCCAAAATGTTTTATTTTGGTCTCATCCATTCACTTAGTATTTTTCCGTAAGCCTTCATAAGCTGTTCAGTATTTTTCTTATAGTGGACCTATGAACATTGACATAATGCACTCATGGAGAGTGTAATGGCCTTAAATTTCATCCATTTGTACGCAACTCTTTTTCCAGGGTGCTCAGAAATCTCCTTTTTGTGCCATGACACACTTCCAAAAACAAGATCAGTTTTTGACAGATCCTGTTTAAAAAATAATCCTGTTTATTTTACCTTCAAATTAACTGCTAATTCTAAAGGGTCACATACTTTTGTCACTCATATGGAAAATTGCTAATGTTTGTTTATTTGATCTCTAAATCTATGCTTAGAATTCTCAGCAGTTAGGTGAGATTTTAAGTCATATTTATGCAGAAACAGACAATTCTAGTCTTTTTAGTTTCCTCTGCTAAAAATATTTTTTTACACATGATTGATGCCACAGGTGTCAAAAAAGACAAAAGGACTGAAAAGGTCCATGTCTGTCAGAAATCTTAGGTGTTCTTCAGTGTGGTTGAGGAGCTGTTCATAATGCAAACTTAACTTAGGCTATAACCGAACCATCCTATTAAAATAGTGTTGTTCTAGACTGTCAGTCTTAAATTAATATTGAAACACTGTTGCATATAAACATAGTTTACATTCATCTGTGTTGCTTATTTTTCTTTGCCTATGACCAAGTAACTAATAAAACTGTTAATGCAGGAGTATTCATGTTTGACCAGCAGAACAATCAGTTCCTCATATGCATTGCTTCTCTGCAGATAAAGCAATGGTGCTGAAACATCATCCCGACAAAAGAAAAGCGGCAGGCGAGCAGATTGTGAAAGGGGACAACGATTACTTCACCTGCATAACAAAAGGTTAGGATTACACCTGCTCGACCAAAAAAGTGATGTTACTATGTGATGTTTACATGACATACTCTACAGTTCTTTTGTGAATGTGTCCTCTGCTGTATTTTAGCAATAGAGATTCTGTCAGACCCTGTGAAGCGGAGAGCATTTGACAGTGTGGACCCCACTTTTGATAACACAGTGCCTTCTAAGGCAGAAGGCAAAGAAAACTACTTTGAAGTGTTTGCTCCTGTATTTGAGAGGAATGCCAGGTAGGAGCTGTCCCTATTACTTTGTGCGTAGATGTAGTGCAGTTATCAGCTGAACTAATTGTGCCGTGTTTAACAGATGGTCCACTAAAAAACACATCCCCAACCTCGGATCAATGGGATCATCATTTGAAGAAGTGGATAATTTCTATTCTTTTTGGTGAGTTGACTGTCTGCTCTGAAATGCCTTCTGTTATTACTACACCCTAAAAAGTGTTTCTTCAAGAGGTTTTTAGTAAAAGTAATGGTTCAGTATAGAACTACAAACACACAAAGAATCATTTCAATTCACAACTGGTAAAATGGTTCTTCTTCATAAAAAACGTAAAATTGTTCTTTAAAGACTGTCTATATAAGACAAAACAATGTTTCACTATAGCTGCAGAAATTTCAGCATCTAAGGATTATTCCATGTAGTTTAGTAAAGGTTAACTCCGAAACTCCGAAACTTTGAAAGTGTTTTGTCAACATTTAGTTGGACAAAAAAGCTAGCATAATTTAGAGGTAATGTTACTGTGTAAAAAAAAACAGTGTTGTTTTGGATTGTGAATATTAGCTCAGGTGTTGCATGAGATTGAGTTAATTTTTTTAGCTCACAGTAACTCAGACCATATCGACTGCATTTAGTTGCTTAGAAGTTACCCTGGATTCCTTTGTGACTTTGCAGAGTATTGTATGCCTTGCTCTTGGAGTGATCTTTGTGGGTCAAGCACTCCTGGAGAGTGTAACAATGGCCTTAAATTTAATTCGTTAATGTGGATTGGTGGAGTCCAAACACCTTTTCCAACCTGATGAGCAACAGCTCTTTTTTCAGGGTGCTCAAAAATCTTCTTTTTGTGCCATGACACACTTCCAAAAACAAGATCAGTTTTTGACAGATCCCTGCATGCAAAAATGCATTGTTTGAAAACACCTTACTCTTATTTCACCTTCAAATTAACGGCTTATTCTAAAGGGTCACATACGTTTGTCACTCACATATGGAAAATTGCTATAATCTCCTTTCCATATCAACTGCATGTATTTTGGTGCATAAGGAAGTGTATGTTAGATGTGCTAGTCATGTAACTCCAGTCCTAAACTGAAGAAGTATAATTTGGACATGTCTTGGCTGTTTGACTACAACCAGGGTGAGT
>JBBPDA010000126.1:19162829-19176235 GCA_037974385.1 Arnoldichthys spilopterus
TCTCTCTCTGTCTCTCTCTCTGTCTCTCTCTCTGTCTCTCTCTCTGTCTCTCTCTCTGTCTCTCTCTGTCTCTCTCTGTCTCTCTCTGTGTCTGTCTGTCTCTCTCTCTCTCTCTCTGTCTCTCTCTCTCTCTGTCTCTCTGTCTGTCTGTCTGTCACATATTCATTCAGAGGTGTCTCACCCCCTGCCTGCGACGTGGACACAGGCTCAGGCACCCGCTGGCGGTTAGAGTATGATGTGTATCAGTACTTCCTCCCCGAGAACGACCTATCAGATCAGGGCTTGATCAGTGGCATAGAGAGGGTGGCCAGTGTGTCAAGCATGGTGGAAAATGGAAGAAAGGTAGTAGCATAAAAATACTCAGGTTTTTGGTAGTTATTAATGTCTTGATCATTTGATACCTTTGAACATTTAATGGATGCACCATTTCCTTGTATTTGAATATTATTACTAAGCTGAATATGCAAGTCTAGTAGGCTTGCATGCATTTGGCAGACATTCTTATAAACACTGATTGACAATGTGTCTCCAAATGTAGTGTTAGAAGTCTTGAACTGGGAATTTAATTCCAGTCTGCTGTGTAAAGGGCAGCAGTGTGTCCCAACATGTCACATTAACAATTTTGGTATATAACTGAATTTGTAATAATTGTTTACATTTACAATATTCTAGCTTACCCCTTGTTAACGTTGAACAGTAGATTATAAGGATATGGGGTTAGAGTGTCGGGGGCCCGTTTTGTCCCTTGTCTTGTTTCATATGCTTGTTACTGATTTCCATGTCTCCTTGTGTTCTAGCTAATGACGTTATCCTCCAGAGATCGCACGCAGGTGTCGTTTAACTCCATCCCAGGGCAGGGAGTAATCTACTCCGTCATCGTGAGAGACCCAGTCTCCAACACAACAGCCTCATACATCCCTGTGCACACCTACGCCTGCAGCTTTGCCTCCATTCTGGATGGCTGCACCACATTAGGTGACTAATTGGATTCTGTTGGTGTGTTTTGATGACCGCTTTGCTGGCAATACCACAATTCAGATGTTCATTAAAGGTCGCACAGGTTTATTGTTAAGAGTTTCTCAAAAGCAGTGTATTTGACTACACTGTGTTCAAGCAATGGATTGTTGTACTTGCACATGCAATAACTAGCCTGTAAGAAGCCTGTCCTGTCCCAAAGTACATCTTCAGATCCACTAGTGGAGCCTCATAGCTAGAAAGATCTGATTAATGTTTGCCTCAGCGTAGACATTTTGATTTTAAAATGCATTTGTTTGGAAAAGTGTTGTCAGTCAGATTTAGATTTGATTTTGTTTAGAAATCATTTCTTTGGAATCTTTGCCTAAATTCTCTAAACTTTTGTTTCCCCCTCAGGAAGAATATCCACCAAAGTGTTTTTCACCATTACAGGATTAGCAGGCCTCTTTATATGCTTCTTTGGGCATCGTTTTTTCAAATGTGGTAAGTGAACTTCTTAAATAATTACTTGCCTTTTCTTGAACTTTGGAGTTCCTCTAGATTTGTCTTATCTCAGAAGTAGCAGAGATAAACACAGGAGGTCACCAGTTTACCTTACAAAATCCCACATAAGTTTCAGTTCTTTATGGTGTGGGAACACACTTTTTTCTTCTTTTCTTTTTTTTTACAGAATTGGTCATTCTGAGTAAGAATAATGGCCACAAGATGCAAAGGTCCGGCATGGCACAAAAATAACAAAGAAGGTCTTAGTGTACTGAGAACAGCTAGAGCCATTCAGCCATGTCTTAGACATTATGCTTGTGATACAAGATAATCAATTTGATTTATCGGTTTTTACATGCAGCACTTTCAACCCGTGATTATACTGAGCTAATCTCATGCACATGTTGAGCAGTCATGTAAATTTTTGTCTTTGCTTTTTTGACTGTGGTTTATGCATTTGACATGAATGAATTGAGAGACCTATAAAAAGCTTGCTTTCTGTTTTCCTGTATGTTCCTGATCAACCATCTCTGTCTTCCCTCAGAACTGTTCTGTATGGGCTTTGGCTTTGGCGCGTTCTTCTTCTTTGTGCTGATCACAAGAACCACCACGTTAGATTATGACAGTAAGTCCATTTCTGGGCATTAAAGAAGCATGTGTGGAATGTGGCCTATTTATCCCTTATGAAATGATGGACCCAGTTCATTTCACACTGTATTCGTCAATTAGACCATGTTGGGCTAAAAAGAGAAAACAAAACCGACATACTGAGTTGTCAAAGTTATGTTGTATTTCTTGTTCCATGACCAAGGACTATTTTTCACTGTTAGGTAAGGTTACCTCACACTTGAATCAGAGTTTCTTGCTGTCACTTTGTCTAAGCTCTTTTTTTCTTTTACAATTCAGTCAGTCCCACTGAAGTCGTTTTTTCAATGTTCACTGTAAGGATTTTAAAGAAAGCAACAATTAAAATCATTTACTTACACAATCTGCATCTGCAAGCTTCTAGTCACATTACTTCATCACAGGAGTGACTCAAATGTTGTGTAACATCAAGTCAAAGACCGTTAAGGACATTTAAACCAGAGCAGGATAATTGTGTCCTATATCAGCTGACTGTGCTAGTAATGCAGGTAGAATGTAGAGCAGCCAGTTCTCTAGTGTGTGTCCATGTAGGTGGTGACAAAACAAAAACATCAGCTAATGATTCCGTAGAGCCTGAGTGACGTAGAGCCTGGAGGAAGTTGGAAGTTAATTTTATCTACTAAGGTATTGCATCATTGTAATGTTCATAGGTTTTGTGTTTTATTTTTAATTCTTGCTTCTTGTGAGATGAGTCATGAGTCTGATGAGTCATTCTCAGTTCACATGCATTAGGGCAGTTGGTTGGTGGTGGTTGTCGGTGGCCTGGCCCTGATTATTTCCTCACATTCACACTCAGCCTACACTCTTTTTTTGCAAAGCATACAATACAGCCCACAAAGTTAGTAGACATGAGCTGCAGCACAGCTTTACACTGTTAACCCCACTATTGCATGCTTAGGAGGCCTTGGCAGGACCTTGTATAATGAAAGTTCAGTCAGCAGAACATGTTTTGCCTTTTATTATCCGCATAGAAATAAACGTTGATGATAATATATATATGTATACATGTGCCACTGACTGTACTGTATTGTATGTAGCGTGCTACTAGGAACAATAAACGGTGAACGTTCTAGCGTGTTCAAACTCTTGAAGTAACAATTGAAGTTAATGCAGATTCAACATTACAACTGCTATCATCTTTACATTTAGCTTTTTTTATTTATGCTGCAAAATCTGCTTTTGCAAAAACTGTTTGGCACACATGACTGGCACCTAAGCAATACCAGCGAACAAGCCAGTGTTAGACTAATGAACATTTCAGCCATTTTAAGAGGGTTTCTGAAAAATACATGAGACAAAACTGAATTAAAATAATGCAAGTGTCAAACACTTTGAAATCTTTCATGGTTCGAGTTAGACGCTCACTGTATGCTGACTAAAGTCATGTGGCTCTGGAGTCATAAGAAAATTCTTGAAAAAAGTACAAAACAATGGGCATAACTGTTTAAAAACCCTGCTGAGTGTTTACGGACAGTAAAAAGACTTCCCAAGTGAAGCTTTAACAACACAAGTGTGACCTATATAACAATGGAGTCATATATGATATCAGGTTATCTGTATTGAGGGTATTATAATTTGTGTATTAATAATGCAATATCAATATTTAATTTTTTAAAAAGATCATAGTTCTCATCAATACCGGTATATTACAAAACCTTTATGTGATGACATTATACTAAATCCTTCATGATGCCAGTCAAAAGTTTGGAAGCACCTACTAGCAGGGCTGTTGGCTAAAATGGCTGCCTATAGGCTTTGGTTTTTATTACAATACTAAGCTCTAAACTGTATCCACCAGTCCAGACCACTTTAATGAAGAGCTGGATATAGGTTGAATGGGACTGAGAGAAGTTTTGATGATGTAAGCCAAATGTGGATGCCTAAAGCTGAGGGAACTGGGGAGAAAAAATTTTATATGGGGAGATGGAATGAGCTATTTGTTGTCAGAGGGTAGTCTTGCCCAAATCCATATCAGTTTTTATTGACTGATTGTTCCTGTGTTTGTAAAGATGCCAAATTATATCTACAATAATATGAACATAAAATGTAGAAAAAAACAGGTTATCAGTTCTGTGTTTGTTTGTTTTTTTTTAAATAGTCTTCTACTGTGGGGAAAATGCGGAGGTACTAAAGGAAGCCTTTGTTTTTGTTCTCCACTGATTAGTATTGTTTAACCTTTGGTGTTCAAGCAAACCCTATAGTACAACCAGTACATTAACTCCTAAAGCCTGAGGTTATGAGAGTTTGAATGGGAGACACGTTTAGGATAATGATACATTTACTTTGTGCATAGCTACATGTTACACTTTTTTTCACTTGTATCACAGGGATGCATAATTTCAGACTGCACACACACACATCTGTTAAATGTGTCTTGTCTGAATCATATTTTAAAAACCAATTTCCAGCGTTTAAGTAGAATCCTTAAATCAGAATGTCTATATTTAGAAAATGCACTTAGTCATATGTGTATTCTGTTGTATCTACTGACATAAGACCTGCCAGTGTAAGCTGCTGTAACACACACTGTTGCTTAGCAAATGTGTTTCTCTGTTCTTTCTGTGAAGTTCGACTGACTCTGACAGCAGTGATGGGTGTGGTTGGTGGTGTGATCCTGGTCATGACCTGGTGGCGGTTTGGTTCAGTGATGGCATGCGTCGTGGTGGTCGGACTTATCCTCGGCTTTCTCATCTCATGTGTCGTCTTCTTCACACCTCTCGGTGAGATGAGGCAAATCCAGTCGTTAAAAACTGAGCTTTATAAAAGCATATTAGGAAATATACACTTCATATAATGGTGTTTTGCCAAATTAAATATGTTTTTTTTAATGCTCCGTTCTAAGGCACTGATTTAAAATTGTGGTAATACCAATAAAATATAGAGGTCACGTAAGAGTGTATTGATAAATAAAGCATTTTTCAGCTTTCAGTTTAATTCATGTCTGCATAAAAGTGTATGAGTCAAAATCCTGCAGTTTATACGTAACTGTTTACAGACCACTTCACGTCTGAAAAGTGGAAAAAAGTGGCAAGGGGGCTGCTAAATACTTCATTAGTGGAAAAAACAATGAGCGTGCTGCTGCTTTTCTCTGCACCGCACTGATACATTATGATGGGCCTACATCTGGGCTGATTTAGATTAGGATTATTATTTACAATAACGCTGCTGCAGAACTGCAGAGAATTGCGGAGAGTAACTGGCAACGTATCAGTTACAGTTTACAACAGTCAAAACACTTGTTACAGTCAAAATGATGCAGATATCGTACCTTCACCAGCTTAGTACATTCATACAAATGTTTACTTCCCTAACAACAGGAAACTCTGTGATCGCACGAACAGGTTTCCACCTGCATTTTTTCACTTGTATGTCAAAGGATGTCAAAATCAAACGAAGCAGACAAAGATTCCATTCAGTTTGTACACTTACATGACATGGACACATTTTTGCTGGTGCAACAGAAACATGATCAATAATACTGGACACACAAATGTCTAATAAATAATGTAAATACAAGCAATGTTTAGCACGTTTTCCTTTTTGCAGCAGTAACTGTAAGGTATGACAGAAGGCAGCCAGTATCTGTGAGCAAATGAAGGCCTTTTAAAGCTCCTTAATCAGTGATAAACACTTCTATCTGATATTAGACAGTAAAAGAACAGTAGGTGCCTTGTCGATCTATCCTGAGTCATGTTTACCAGTGTGTTCTGCATTTACTGTATGTAAACTACACCCGCAATAGAGCATTAAAAGGCCCTTATCCTACATTTGCTTGCATTCCTTGCTAGTTGTAGATTTAAATACCAAAAACATAACTCATAACTATTTTTACTGTGACCAGTTCTGTGCCTTTCTTTCCCCCTTAGAACTGAACGGTCTGTTTTTAATACTGTGCCTTTAAGACTGCTTTCAGAAAGAGGTACAATAAAGAGCAGCCAGTCAGACAAGAACACTTACAAAGATCAGTCTGCTACACTGCTATAGGCTGAATGGGCAATCATATGTAAATGTGTTGGTTTACATAACCTCAGAAAACCAGTAAATTCAACACAGGATGTTTTTGCAACTTAGAAATGTGGCTAATGTAAATAATATACTTATGTTATGTGTCACTACATTGCTGTTGTCACATAATCATTATTCTTTAAAGAAATGTAATCTTTATGATGATGACTTTATTTTATTTTGTCATTATTGATAGTTTCTTCTGGGTTTGTTTTTGTCTTGTAGGTGACCTGGCCGTGTTCCATAATGATGTGGTGTTCTGGGTGACGTTCAGCTGTATTGTGCTGATTGTGCCTCTCTTCTTCATCAGATGGCCAAGAGAGGTACTGACCAACATCCTCCAGAGTATTAGGAACCAAAACCTTTCTGGCAGGGATTAGTGAAGCTCATCAGTGTAGTATTGCGAGAGCATAGGGTTCACATCAAATTTACTTCCACTTTTTGGTGGCTTTATGTTGCCATTAGTTCAGTTTTGGGGAGTTGTTCTGTCAAGAACAAGCTTTTAGTGGTTTTGAAGTAAAACCTAAATTCGGCAGAAAAAAGAAGTGTAAGTGGTGTGTGTGTGTGTGTGTTTTTCAGGGTAATATAATAACATGTGGAGTGCTGGGGGCATATACAGTTGTGCTTGCGGTTAACGCCTACACCTACACAAGCTTGTCTTACATCACCCTGGATGTCCTTAAACGCTTCCTCAACAATAACTTCAGCAGAGCCTTCATCTCTGTGCCACTGCAGAACATTGGTAAGACCAGCAACACACACTCTCTCTGTCTCTGCTCTCATGTTTATCAGTGCCAAGCACATTCTTTGAAAATGGTCTCATAGTTTGAACACTGATAGAATTTCATGCATTCCATTTTGTACACATGCAACACACAAGATTTATTTACATTCGCTTATGCTTTTTCGTTAAAATAGGTGTTAATACTGACCGTCTCAAGGCCCTGTGGTCAAGTAACTTCCTTTTTTGACTATGGTGTTGTATCCTCAATGGGTGAAACACGGGGGAGTAACGAGTCAAAAAATTCTGTTTCATTTATTTTTCAAACTTAATGTCCACGATCAGTTTCACTTTCAGACGCTTACCTTTGTTGTTCAACTCTTAAAGGATCTGGTAAAGACCTTTTATTGAGAATGGATGAATGCTCCCTGGTCACATGAATTTTTCTTGATTTTTGAGTTAGAATTAGTTCACATTCTCCTAAAAAGGAACTCGCAGGGTTACCTTATTTAAATTGGAACGGTCTCCTGCCCACTTGTGAACATGCCAAGTCAAAAACTACATTCAGTCATTTCATTCATCTTGTAAGGTAGCCATTCTCTCCTTCCCACTCCCTCAGATTTCATCATGATCACAGTGTGGGTGGTTTTCGCGGTCTCTGGGATCGTGCTGCAGCTCTACCGGGAACGCTCACGGCCCTTCTTTCCGCCCAGTCCGTACGTGATGTGGCGTCAGGAGCGTGAGCGGCGCAAGACCAACGTTCTGGACCCAAGCCATCACACACCCTCTTTCCCTGCACGCTTGCTAGCTTGTGCCCGGCAGCTCACGCGGCACACAGAGCCTGCAGGCGAGCGGACACCCCTCCTGCTCTGACCTTTCACTAATCTTACTGAGTGATGGTCTACAGAGCCTGTACTGTTTCTGCTCCTGGATGAAGACGTACAGGGCGGACGAGAGGAGTACCACTCCAAGGGCCCGAAAGAGGCAGGGGATCTTGTCGGGCTACTATGCTTGGGCATATCTTGTTCAGTAGCTGGATGCACAGACTTCTTGATTGTTCATTTTCCTTAAGGAACATGGTGCCTGACGAGCAGAGCTCACTAAAGGACAGGGCGACAGCATTCACTTTTTCTTAAAGAATTCCAGGCCATAGATTCTCTGTGACTGGTCACCATGGTATGATTTGGTCAGCCCCTTGGCCATAACCTCCAAGGTGAATTCTAGGGGTGTATATGTTGACAGCCCTTGTAGTTTGTGAGCTCATATGTGAGTAAGTTAAAAGAAAACAGTTCTAGAATTTACTGATAGACTCTGAAAATGATTGTTAAAATGTTTCAGGACTGGGCTGGCCCTAGAAGAAGGGCTTCAGCAGTTTAAATGGACAGAGTATAAGCCCTTTGCCAAATTGTGGGTGTGACCTCTTGAGGTTTTTAAGGATTTGAAAGACCGATAAACTGGACTCGCAGCCAAAAATGGCGAAATAAGGCAAAGTGACGAGGTCGTTTTTAAACCCTGATTTTTCCGCTCATGGTTTCTAGTGGATTGCAAGATGGCCTAAAGAGCTGCACAAATTTTAATGTGCTGATCAGCTTCACTTATCGTATGGTCTCCGATTTTAAACCAGAAAGCCACTTTAGCGTTAAGATTTTTAAAGCTTTTTTTCGTAGGCGAGTTACCCAGTAGCACCCTAATAGTTCAGCCAATCGTAACACTGTGATGCTTTTGGGAAACTGGGCCGTTTAACTTCACTTGGGTTTTTTCGTTTGAGTCTCAGAATGCTCATGCTTGGACTGACAGCAGACAGAAAGCCCAAAACCCTGGATGGAGATGACCTCAGATATCTGTCAGTTACCTCTGCTAACTGTGGATCCTGCTGGTAAATTTCCCTTCAGGAATTCTCAATTTACAGACCACTTTGCGATTCAAATCTTCTTTTTTTTCCTTGTTACATCAGATGCTACAGTTAACCTACACTGTAGATTGTGACTGCTTTGCATCTGTCATGGGAGTGAATTCTGAATTTCATATGGACAAGAAATGTAGCATTCTGCTTAAAGAATACCACTGTGTATTTGTCACCCGGGACCTGTAAGGCAGTTTATTCTTACTGCAGGAATTTGCACATCCAGGTAATCCTGGAGATTATTTTATGCGGTGTTGATATACCATAACCGCATTAATGCTGTAAGTCCTATAAACTCCCTGCTGAATGTTTTAGAATGGCACTTATCTAGGGTTAGGCTGACTTGATCGTGCTTATGTGAAACATACACACTCCAGATGTCCAGATTTGGAGGAGTACATGTGTAATCCATGCCAGTATATTTATTTGTAATCATTTATATGTTCCTTCATGGTTTCTCTCACTGTTTCTTAGCTTTCAGACTCAAGCCCATTAGAAGATTGGGATCTTTAGCACGCAGTCCAGAGTGCTAAACCTACATGCAGAATGTGCTGTGTTCTGAACGTGCCATTTATTTAGATGCCAACTTCTGTTCTCAGGGTTTTTCCAGTAGTACCACTGAATGACATGGTCCAACATGAACACTATGTATTGTCTTTAGTCACAGAACTAGTAACCTTACTGTTTGTAGCTTCAGACTGCCTTCCACAATAACAGCTTGCTTGAATTTACTGGATTTTTGTTTTTGTTTTTTTGCAAAATGTTTGACTTTAAAATTATTTTGTAATAGCTAAAGGTAATAAAGTTGTTTAACGTGTCGTAATGCTTCCACTCAGATTATTCCCTTTTATTTTAGCTAAAGTCTCTTGAACTGTTTTTAAAAGCTTGCTGATCATTAATTCTAGCTACTAATTCAAGTTTTCCTAATTTGTACACTCAAGTTCCTTGTCTGGAGGCTTAAAGGGGGATTCCACTCTTCTTAACAAACTTGAATGAGTCACAGTGGTTTCATGTAAAATGATTGAGTATAGAGAAGCGTACCGCTGTCCTGGGGTCACAATGTCTAAAACACATTTTATTCACAATCCCAAATGACCAGTTTTCCTATTTTGTCTTCCAGGGAAGTGAAAGTGACTAGTTGTCATTGTGAACACACTCAAGCACCACAACTAAATGTGACCTCTGCATTTAACCCATCACACGTGCACACAAACAGCGGGCAGCTACCGACAGAGCCCAGGGAGCAGTGTAGTGGGATGATACCTTGCTCAAGGGTACCTCAGTATTGCCCGGGCCGGGACTCAAACCTGCGACCTTCAGGTTCCAAAGGCAGCGTCCTAACCCCTACCCCACCACTGCCCACTGACCTGCTTTTACCTGTCTCTGTAATGCATTTTATTTTATAGCAAGATATTTAGAGTAAGACTATTGTAAAATTATGTCCCATACATAAGGCAGTGTCTTCATAACTATTTCATAGAATAGGTGTGAGTGAAACCCTTCAGATGCCTGGTTCCAGTCACTCCTGCTGTGGAAAATTTCTGACATCAGGCCACTCTGACTCCCTTTTTTAACATCTAAACCATTCTGTTATGCAGACATGTTAAAAAATCCATGGAATTCCACTTAAACTCCTACTTATCGTATTACACAGTCTGAGACATGAACGTCAATCAGGTTACTTCTATGGGCCTAACTGCATTCGAAGTCTTAAACAGCTTAACTTCAGATTATGGGTGATCCTGTTTTCACCATTCTCTTGGTGTCTAGGGCAGGTCTGTTGAGTGGGCAATGCATTTTTTTACTGATCATATCCACATACAGCAGTGTAAACCCAAAGTTCATGGATAGACTTATAGCTTGTCTTGTGCCAGGGCTGTACAAAGTTGGCCCATGAGAATGTCTCCTTTGGCCTGCCAGAAATAAACCCTAATCCCTCACCCAATGCCAGAACAAAGTTGTTATTCTAAAAATTGTATTTCTAAAAGAACAGTACAACATTTAAAAAAATTGTTGTTACCTTCCCTCTTTACTTGTATGTTTTGGTGCCCCTCACCCCCCTCCAAACACATATACTGCACATTCACAGGGCAAAATGTTTGGGCAGCCTCGGCCTAGATAGCTGCAACATGCAAGTGTACAGAGGCCCATTATTTTAAGAGTAAAAGATTAATAAGATTTTAATAAATTTCAGTACATCACATTCTCTCATATGTACATAAACACTCACAAAACATCAGAGCACCATGCGTCAAGGCAGCCCTAAAACGAGAAAAAGCAAAGCCTAAGCTTGTTGTCTTAATAGACCACATGCCATATGTGCCATTTGTTGCTATCAGTCATGGTATATTTACAGAAGTGACAAGTTGCCTGTCTTCATCTGATAACAAGGGGACTATACTTGGTGCCCCATCACACTCATCCCACCCACCAAATGCCAAAAAAAAAAACAGCGAGCCAAGATCAAAACTACCGTTGGGTAGGCTCTCCAGAGTTTTTTTTACACCAACCAGTGTGACAAAATGTCTTGCATATTTCCACAACCAAATGTGCAATGAGGAAATAAATACAATAGACCATCTGCATTCACACTATACTTTTCGAGCTCTGACACTAAATCAAAGGTACAGGTCATTCAGTGAGCATCTCGTTTCATACATGGTGGAGCTTTTCTGTAATCCCCCGTGTAGCCACACAGGACAGAGACTCAGCCACAATAGAAACATAAATATCTCTGCAACAGCATCTGCTGCAAAGGCCATGTGATTGTGGAGCAAGTGGGACAGAACTACTTGGATGTGCGTGAAAAGACAGTTCCAAGGAAAACATGATAAGCCTGCATGAATGCAGGCAGGAGGAGTTTGGAGTTTCCTCTATGCAGAGGAGATTTAAAACAGTGCTTGGCAGTGAATGTGAGTGTGTGCACACCGTTGTGTTGACTGAATCAGTGTTATGTAGAGTCTGTTGTTTGGGGTGGCGGGTGGGGGGGCACTCTAGCTCTTCCTCATGCTCAGGTCACTACTGGAGACTAAAGGAGACAGAGAAGTGCTCTCCGACGCCTCCTCCCTCTTCAGCACCAGAAAGGCCTCTCGACTGATTCCCAACAGCTCCCGCAGGCCCCTGTTCTCCAACTCCACAGAGAAGAAAAAAAGAGTGTTAAGCAGGGACTTGTGAGGGGATGTGTATCTGGGATATAAAACTCTTCTTACCTCCAGTTGTTTGATCCGCTCCTCATCTTCACACACTCGCCCTTCGTCCACCTCAATGGCCCTCCTCATTACTGTAGCCATCTCATTTATCTTGTCTATGTGCGCCTGCATCTCCTACACGACATGGTCATGTTATTAATATCTCCTCTGCACCACAGTTCAAAACATTTGCAATCAATGTTTTTAAAATGAATATTGTTGTTTACAGATAAATGTATAGAATAATTCTTATTATTCTTCGCGCAGTGGTGGCCTAGTGGTTAGGACGCTGCCTTTGCGACCTGAAGGTCACAGGTTCGAGTCCTGGCCCGGGCACTACTGAAATTTTAACTAATCAGTAGTTATAGCACTGTACAGTATTTGATGTTGTGTTGTACTTTTTATTTGATGCTCCAACTCGCGCTGTACTACTGTTCTGCTCCCACATCAGTTTTAGAGTTAGGAACAGTCAAAAAACTGTGCTTATTACTATTTCTGTCCATATACCTGCTGAGGTTTCCAGAGACATCACTGTTAATGTTCAGAAGCATTAACAGATGTGTTAACAAAGATACTAAAACTACTACAGCTGCTACTAAGACTACAACAGAAGCATTTAATCTCCCAGTCAAACATACTCTAGAAAAACAGTGGTAGATGCGACCTAAAGCTTAACGTTTGCATATAAACACAAAGATCAGTAAACTTTATGACTGTAGTATATGGTTATAGTATGTAAAGGTAATACTGAGTGCATACAACTGTGCGCAGTACGTACGTTAGTGTGCTGTTCTTTGAGCTGTGTGACAATAGCAGGGTCATCTCTCTTGCTGGCCATGAGGAGACGAAACACCTGCTCTCTGTACTTACTCATGATGAGCTCCAGAGCAGACTGGTGCTCCTCTAGAGATGTACGTAACTCTGCGAGAGAACAGAAATATTTATGAATTAAACTCTAGTGATAAGCTAATCATTTTAATGGCAACTGATCAGAATGATGTCTGCAGGTCATTATAAAGCCATGCTTAGCAGTTTCTCCACAAAGACAGAAAGTAGGCCATTTTCACTAAAAAGAGGAAACCTGTGCCTGCAAGACCTCACAAATCTATGAGTTTAAGCGAATATGAAATAAAAGGTTTTATTGAATGAAGTCTGGGTAAAATATGGCTGCAACTATTATTTGTTTCTTTCATGACTTATCAATTTTTTAAAATTATATTGATTATTGTCTCAAATATTGATTCAAGACTTGTTGTGGTCACTGTTACCGAATTCTCCTCTACATGATACACCATAAATTTATAATAGAGGGCAGATCTGGGGCAGTAGTGGCCTAGTGGTTAGGACGCTGCCATTGAGACCTGAAGGTCGCAGGTTCGATGGCAGCATATTTCCATCTAAAATCCCAATATACAGTGGTGTGAAAAACTATGTGCCCCCTTCCTGATTTCTTATTCTTTTGCATGTTTGTCACACAAATGTTTCT
>JBBPDA010000126.1:19181414-19207843 GCA_037974385.1 Arnoldichthys spilopterus
GTTATTTCTGTGACCATTGTGAGTTTTTCTTTCATTGACTGAAGGGTACCAACAATTTTGTCCACGTGTGTAGTTTTTCACACCACTGTATGCCTGCACATTGCATGCAGTTATGTAGAAATAATATGTAAATCTCATTGAATTTTTTTTTTACCATATTTGAACAAGCAAACATTTCACTTTCTTTAATAGAGTGAGAGAACTCCAAGAAATGAGAGAGTTGGCATTTTAATAGTAATTTTCTTAATTTAAATGCTAAACAATCAGAAGTAAATACAGCATTAAATCCTTAAAATTAGAATCAGGTGTTCCAGATTGTGCCAGTGACTAGACCCGCCTGCAGATAGAACCGGTCTCTTTTAAACCTGACATCAAGGCATGGTGTTGTCTTTGCTATTGAAATGTGTGGTGTCATTATGTCAAAAATAACTCTAAGGCCTTCATGAGTCTGGTGAAAGATTTCATAATCTATTTCAAAAAGATCAACAAAATATAAATCATTCCACTGTGAAATCAGCTGTAAGTTTTGCAGACTTCAAACAACTGCCACCCCAGCATATTCAACCAGAGAGCAGACCATTTGATGCAAAATGACGTCTCCAAGATTCCCAAGACTTTTATCACAGGATCTGCATCTGCATCTGATTGATGGTTGGTGAAAACATTATGGTTTGCGGATGCTTTACTGCTACAAGGTCTGGACAGCTTGCAGTCATTGATTAAGCTATGAATTCAAAATTAGGTTACAATGGTTTTCCAAAGTTCCCTCAAGCCCATGCTTGAGCTCATGCAGTGCTTTCTGAGGGCTGAAAGGTCACACACATTCAGTAGCAGTTTCTGGCTTTGTCCTACAGAGCCGTATATTTCTTTGGATTGCCTGAAACTTTTAACTATTTTATTCTGTAGCTGTTGGTGGATCTTCAATTTATACCCAGTCATGAAGAGCTCACCCGTTACCAGTTCAACTTCAGTAACTTCATCAATATATTAAAGTTTTCTTTCCTATTTTGCTTCTGTTCCAGCTTTGTATGCCACCAAACCATTAAAAGTAATTTATTTGTGCTTTTGTCAGTTGAATAAAGGTTCAAGAGTTTACAAATTGCAGATTTTTTTAAATTGCATTTTTTTAATGCTCACTTTTTGGAAACTGGGTTGTAAATGTATGCATCTGTGTATGTATTTTAAACAGACTTCTGTTGTCTCTGACTATTTTAATATTTCAAAGGATCTGTAGTTATTTTTAAATCTTTAATAAACACTCATGAATAATTCTGTGAAATTATAATGTACACACCTTTGTTCTCTTGCTGCAATTCCCGTATTTGTCGATTTTCTTGCTGAATGCTCATAACCAGAGTTGATCGTGGTCGATGCCTTGCCACTTGGTTCAGTGCCTCAATCTCTTCCTGATACTGGAGAGAACAGAGACCACACACTCCGATTAGGGCAGAGCTTCAACTGCAGTCCACCTACACTCAAATTCAAAATGTCTCCAAGAATGACTTTGTTCACATCATTTCATTCTGAATAATTTGATGGGAAATGCTCAATTCTAGTGACCCTTACAAAACCAGAATCCTTCACCATAAGGATTTTAAGAAACTTAATTTTTCCACGATCAACATTACATATTAAACATGTGTAGAGTTTGTTTTTCAGATAGTTAATCAAACAGCTGTTTTAGATACTGGCTCCTATCCTCACCACTGTAAAGAAATCAGCTGGCATGTTTTACTCCACTGAACCATTTAGCAACAAAACAATGAATAACTGTTTGCTCACAAATCATGTAGAATTTTTTAAAAACTTGGTCCAATTCCCCTTTAATTGCAGAAGTATTTGATCTTTAAGGGATGCTATGACATTCCTTTAATACTGCACAGACATATTCCCACTGTGCTTTCTAATATTACCACAGGTTCTACTGATTTGGGCTACAGGAGGTAAATGCGCTGTATTACCTCCCTAAAGATTTAGGGGACAGTCCATAACCACACCTGGCCCTGGTATGCTTTATTTTTCCATGTCTGACTGAGGCACACAGACAGATTTTGAAAATGATGGGCCCTGCACACCTGTTTCATCGCCTCGACCCGTTTGTTCAATAGCGTGGTTTGCTCAATGAGGATTTCTGCGGCGTTATCGTGGTCACGGAGCCTCTCCACCAGAGACCTGGCGTCCGACAGCACCTTCTCTAGGGAGCAAGCCATTCCTAAACGAACAAAACCAGCACTTTAGTATAACAAGCAGAGAGTGAGGATGAATACCTCACCTTTCCGTGCAGGTGAATGTAAAGACAGTTGCAACGGCGCTGTAACTAGTTCACTCACTGACCACAACGTTGAACAATTTCAGCAGATTATTTTTGGACAGACAGACGCAGAGAAAGCGAACCAGCTAACTAGTCAAGCTAGCTAATCTTAGCTGTGGATACACAGCGGCTACTTCTGTGATCCTGAACAGGACCATGGAGCTGAGACAGACTCTATCTACATTACTACATTTATAATAAGCACTATAAATAATCATGGGTCTAAAATACGTAACCTGAGTCGAGAAATACGCCAAAACGTTAGTTTGTTCGAACTAGTTTACACTTCCTGTGATTGCATCGCTAACGTCAGATGGCAAAGCATTGTGGGTTATGTAGGCTGTTTGAATCACAACTCCGATACCTCGGCGGTCCACAGGGGGGAGGCAGTGTGCAGATTATTATAAATTAGTCTGTAGCTTAAAAACATGAGCGTAGGAAACATTAAAGTACAGATGGAAGTAAGTAAAAATGGAAGAGTCCTCCGTCCTGCATTAGTCAGTTGTTGAGATGACAAAGTCATTCCGAGAGGTCTGAGATAAAATGGGGCATTGTGGAAAAAAACGTACAGGGGACATGTCTTCCAAGGCCCATAATATTCAATATTCATATTCAATATTTTAAAATGCTCAAAATGCTCATTCAAATGTATTGATTCCGGCTGTTGGAATGGCATAACTATGCAACCACAGGCAACCATGCACCTCTGTCTGGCTAGTAATCATGCACCGCTGCAGAAAGAATCTTCACACCATCTGACAATGCCTATGTCCCCTGGCAATGTTGACTCCAAGGTCTACAACACATATAAAGCTTTTTATTTACCATCTAAAACCACCAGAACCTATGTATGTCTTATATGCGTGTGATTGTAACAATCAGAATGGTAAAATAGTGGTAAATCCGAAATAAATAAACTCCTTAAGTGCTATTTCGCATTACAATGCCCTGCATGTTCCTCTCCACAATAAATGTATTTTAAAATATGTTTTAGGATGTAAAACAAAAAGGTTGTTTTGGGTTCCTATCATCACCACTATGAAAAATGATGTTTCTCGAAAATGGGGCACACTATTCTGAATGACTTTGTTTACATCTTAATAGTTGAATTACACAGAAATAGTGAAAAATTGATGGAATTAAATGTTTAGTACATGAAACGTACTATCTCTGTTACTACAGAGAACCCCTTCTGTCCTGAACCCACTCTAAAACCACTGATTGCAATACAGGGGACAGAAGCCCAGGTGCAGAGATGGTGCATGATGGATACCAAGGATTCCTAGATGTTATCACAATTAACCACATAATGCACATTTAGCTGTATCATTTCACAATTTCATTGACAACCCTGTTTAAGCCAAATATTATTATTTTTATAATACTAAAATATTATTATTATTAACCCTGTTTCTAAGGAGGGGGTCGCGTTCCATATAATAGAATCTGTGTTGGGGAAGATGTGGGTGTAGTCCTCTGTATGACCCTGATCATGATAATCAGATTTTAGACATGCGTAAACAAATCCTCACCTAATTATGACACACCTGACACAGTTAAGTCTGTACTGTACAGGCTACTGTAATTTTCCATTCACTAGGTGACTCAAGCATTCCCGAGAATCGGGAACATTTAAGTGATAAATGTCCTAGCTGGACTGACATTGCTAATAAAAAAAGCTAAACTTTAAATCATAGAGCATAGTATGGTGTTATGTTTTAAGTGGGCCTGTTGTTCCAGAGATTAGTTTGGCTTAGTGTACTTATGAAAGACTAAAAGTGAAGAAATGTGTTAAGCTGCTTTTTTAAACACTGCTTTTTAATACACCATGTGGAAGAGGAAAAAAAAAACTATAAACCGTTTTAGACACTGCACATTTTCAGTCCGTCCATTCACTAGCTGACCCAAGCAGTCCAGATTTGTACTGGTGCATTTTATTTTGGCTTTACACAAGCTGCAGGAAGATTTTGGTTGGTGCCTGCTATATAAATTATGGAATACATAGTACTAGCATTACACTAACCAAAACAACATAAAACATTATAGATGTCTGGCATATTGCAAGACCAAAATAGAAGCAATGGGTCGGGGGTGCACCCCCCATGCTAATTTTAAAGTTAAACTGAATTTATGAGTTGTTTATTTGAGATTTGAGCTGCCACAAGCTAATATTAATAATATTAACAGCTGCAGCTATGACTGTTATGATGTTTTGATGTTTATGATGCAGTGTGACTACAAAACCAAGCAGGAGGTAAATCCCATTTCTACATGACATAATAATAATAATACATTACACTTATACAGAGTCTTTCCCAATTATTTCGTTATCTGCTTTTATCCCAGAAATTAACTAAATTATTTCTGATGTAATAAATGCTATAGGAATAAATATACTAAATCCAATCTGTGGTTTGTTTCTGTTATGTACACTGATCAGCCAAAACAATAAAACCACTCACAGCTGACATGAATTGACGAATTCGTTCCAGTGGTATCAAAGGATTGGATATATTAGTCAGGAAGTATACAGTCAGTTTTTGTCGTTAATGTGTTGGAAGAAGTAAAGAATGGGCAAGCCATCCTACCTATTGGAAGTGTGGATGGCTCTGGCACCACCAAGTTTGTGAACACAGCATGGATGATCCATATTCAGCAATGGAGCTACTTGGCCCAATAAAAATTCTCTAACCATGCATAAAGGGCTCTTTTGTTCTGCAAGTTCATTCACTGACAGTGCCACAGCCATGGGTGTAAGGATCTCAGTGACTTTAACAAGGGGCTTATTGTGAAGGCTAGATGACTGGGTCAGAGCATCTCCAAAACGGAAGGTTTTGTGGAGTGTTCCAGGTATGCAGTAGTTTGTATGTACCAAATTATGGTCCTATAGGAAGGGCAAATGTTAAATCAGCAGCTGGGTCATTGGCAAAATTGCTGATTAAGTGATTGCTGGCTATGATAGGAAAGTGCTGGTTAAACTATTATGATGCATGGAGGCCATGACTTACAACTTAGAGGACCTAAAACATCTTTTGTCTAAGTGCCAGATACCACAGCACACCTTCAGAGGTCTTGTGGACCCCATATCCATGGTTTGGCAGCACAAAGGGTGCCCAACATAATATTAGGCAGGTGGTTGTAATGTGATGACTGATATGTGTATATACCTAATCATAAAACAGTTTACTGGTGAAAATAACCAATCAAGAAGATTAGGAAACGCTGTAGTATTATCACTTCAGCCTCAGTGCAAAGAACCTTTACTGAAAATAAATGTCTGTAGTCTTATTTCATGCCTCTTGCGTGTTTGAAAATCAGTATTTTCTCTCAATGCGTTTCCATGACTTCCCGTGTTTACACTGTGAAGATTACTCACTCACTCCCTCTGTGCGAGCCCCGCCCACGTACGCCCCCGTACTGTTCTGTTCCCGCCGCGAGTCCGTTGAGAACTCATAGCTGCGCTCTGATTGGTCGGTTCGAACAACATTCCCTTCTCAACTGAACGTTCCACGCCACGTTTTTTTTACCCACCAGTTTTCGGACAAGCCCTCCTGCGCTACGATTGGTTGAAAGTATCTAGTCGTGTCCGTGGACCAATGACTGTATACATACGTCTGTCAAGTTAATATATTTAAAAATATATAAATACACAAACACCTTAATATTTAATATTATATACAAATATATAAATACACATTCTCGTGTAACGTCATTGCAGTGAACTGTTTGTGAGTAGAGGTGTGACCATGAATTACTGGCCAATCCCAGCGGGAGCCGTCGGAATACGGGCGGAAAAACAATTCCGCTTCCACGCGGAGAAATTTTCACTGGAAATGCTGAGCTGAGCTGAGCTGATGTATACCCAGGCAGGGTTTCAGTCGACAGTGAATAATTTGAGGTGGATGGTGCTCAGTGAAAATCAGGTTCGGAGTATTTAGGTACAGTCTTCATTCCTCAGCATCGATGTTTGAAACTGGTGAGTTGTACAGCATTTGCACGTGTTGTTTCCCTGTCCAAGCCAAGCTTAGTTACATGGAGTAACCAAAGCTTATTCCTGCTCATTATTATGATTATAATGATTATGATTATTATTGTTTTAATTGTTATTATAACAGCAGGATATCTAAACCGTTCCAAAATGATGTATGAATTGTTTATCATAGGGAAACTACGTGAAACTGTGTTGGCACATTTGCACATGTGGGAACTGCTGGTGTTGCTGCTGCTGCTGCTGCCCCTGGGACAGTTTGTAAACAGTGAAGTTGATCAGCTAGACCAGCGGGCTGTTACACGTAATCACAGAGAGAGTTTTATTAGCTATGTCAGTGTGCTCCGCTCTTCGGCCAGTTTGGAGTTTGCCTTATTTTTTTGTATAATTTCAGTATGAAATGGTCTCGAGTTTTGTTGTTTGTTCATGATTTCAAATATTAGTCTGTATTGCGTTACCACGACTAACTCACCTAACCATGTGTTGTAGACCCTCTGGTATCTCTTTAACTGAAGATTACTCCCTGTATTTTAGTCACTGGCTGTTTTTTGAGCACAGTGGGGCCATCAGTGTCGTGTCTCTCTATGAGTAAACTGGATTAGTCGGTAATAAGTTAATACAGCTTTATTCTCCACCTCATTATTGTAAGTAAAGGTCGAGGATATTCGATTCCTGCTTCCTTCCCCACAGGAGGAGAGGGCAGCAGGTGTTTCCCTCTGCTGTACCTTCACTCATTTCATAAGAGTGTAGGATCTGTTTTTGTGTTGTTGAGTTATTTGCTCTTATTTAAAGGCTTGTTGAGGTTTTAGTCCAGCTAAAGAGTGATTTTGCCTGCTAAACCTACTGAACTTCTTGGTACACCAAGACTTCTACTTATTTAAGATGATTTGAATAAGGGTGGGCAATAATATTTACTAAGTTCATCACAATTGTTTTTTTGGTGATATCATGGCTGCTTTTATCATCAGTACCTAAAAAAAATCAGCTGCATGTTTCACTACAAAAAAGAGGACTAGTAGTCCTGATGAAGTGGATTTAGTGCAGCACTGTTTGTAAAATGTTAAATAAAAAATTTCATTTTTTCTGCATTTCTGTTATATTTTGGTCTAAACCAACTTATCAACACTCCTGTCACATCTATATGTCACGGTATCACAATATTAGGCTTTCCCATCTTAATCTTTAAATTGTTGAACTTTGTTGCTTTTTTTAAACCAGTGATGTTTCAGTGTTTTGTGTTGTAAACGAGTGAACATGAGTCTAAGATGTTCTTTCATAATGCATCAAAAAACCAACAATTGCCAGCTTAATGTCCATCTGTCAAACAGCATCAGACATTGCACATGCGTTAGATGGGGAAAAAGCCCAGTGTGTATGAATGGGAGGCTTAATGTCTTTAAAGCCTCTCTCAGCCATATGTGTGGTGCTGTCTGCATGGCACGCTGGTGGTCATTACGAATCTTGGATTACTGCTTGTTTATTAATGACGCCAGCTGACGATTGAGCAGGGGGTACTAACAATAGTGACTGAGGTGGTTGTGGTGTGTTTGCTTTGGTCTAGGACATTTGCTTCTTCATTATGTGGCACAAAGCAGCACTGCTTTGCCAAGGCAACAGCTTCTGTTTGTTTTTTGACAGTAAGTGGTTTTCACTCCTAGGTGATTGTGGCCTCCGTTGTCTTTTCTTCTCCCTGCTCTCCATCTCTGTGGGATTACCCTTGGTAACAGTAGTGACTGGATGAACTTCTAAACCCTGAACCTGGACCATTTGTCTTGTTTAGCTTTTGTGTCTTTGCCTCACCCTGCATGCTGGTTGATTAGCTGAAGTAGTGAATCTTTCAGCACCTGTGGAACACTTCACTTTGGTTACAGTTCACACCTGCTAATGTTTGGCTTCTGCACAGTTTCAGCTACTGAACCTTTACCTGAAGGGCTGCACTGTAGTGTTGTGTGCTCTCTGCTTTTATGTTCTTGCAATGAAAATTGCTTCGTAAACATGATGATCAGTGTTGCTGTTAACAGCCTGAATCAAATTTTCTTCCAAATATAGTTATGTTCACCCACTAGCCTCACAGACACACACCCAGCATGGGGAGAGTGAAGGCTAGCATGTCCTCCAAGTCACGTAAAGCACCACCGCATCTTTTGCCAATAATACAATGTTTTTGGGGAGCTCAACACACTTGGAGGAGAACATTAACTACCAGTTCTGTTACATCAGCTAACAGACACCCATGCTGGCTTAGCATTGCAAGTGAGGAAAGCCACCCTACATATTGGAAGTTGTGCTCTCGTGAACACTTGGGCGTGGATGGCTCTGGCACCAGCAAGAATTGAACTCACAATCTCCTTATGATGGAGCCAGTGCATTGACAGAATATATATATATATAAATATATATATACTGTACTGATAATCCATATTCAGCAGCTGAGCTACTTGGCCCAATAAAAATTCTCTAACCAAGCATAAAGAGCTCTTTGGTTGCAACTGTGCTCCCTTGAACACTTTGGCGTTGATGGCTGTGGCACCACCAAGGATTTATCTCGCAATCTCCGGATAATTAAGCTATAGCTTAGACAGTTATATATTTTCATTTTTCATGTTGGGCATTAACAGCTGATTTTAAATGGGCTGATTTTTAAAAAAAGCTTCCTTATAGAAATGTTTGTACAAAAATCATCTGTATGCATGGTCAGAGATTTATTTGTTGGGCCAAGTAGCTCAGCTGCTGAATATGGATTATCATTACTGAAGCTCAGCTCTCTGGGTGGCAGCTGGGTCCCCATTACACTGGTCTTTAAGAGGGGCTTTCCTTTAGGAAGCAAGGGGCGGGGGGGCTCCTGAAGAACACTATTGAACATTGAGGCTCATGCACCCGTTAACTGTGTGTGTGTGTGTGTGTGTGTGTGTGTGTGTGTGTGTGTGTGTGTGTGTGTGTGTGAGGGTGAGGGTGGGGGAGCTCTAATGAAAATAACTGACAGGTTAATTAAGCACACACACAAAGATGAATCTATCAACAAAAGAAGGCCACAATGAGAAAGGAGGGGTTCCCCAGACACAGCCAGTAGAGGCGGGGGTGTTTTAGGACCCATGTGTGAGCCACTGGTGCACACTCACAGACAACACACACACGCATGTGCCACGTGCCGGCTCCCGTCTGTGGGTGACGTGAAGGAGCCCGTCGGGACATGTGTGGGGCGGTGATCCTCTTAGGCGATTACGGAGCCTGCGCTGGATGACCTGCGTGAGGAGCATGTGGATGCTGCCGTCCACTCATCCCCCTCTACATTTACTCTCCAGGCCACTCAGTCCGGCGTCTCCACGTTTAATTAAAATCCCAAATCTGTGCTGTAACTCATGCAGACACTCATTATTGCAGGATTACAGCATTAGTCATCATTGTAGTCATATTGGCGTGCACTTGGGCTCAACCATCCAGTGAAAGTCAAGGTAGTCTTGCTTTGCTGTCCCATTACAGGGAGAGAGGACAATGGGTTGGTGTGATCAGCTGCAGTTCTGCTGTTGGTGCAAGAGGTGTTTTGTCATCTCACCATCTCACATGTTTACACTACTTAAACCTTATTCAGACTTTACAGAGGAAAAATGATTTTACCGCATTTTTTCCCCAAGGGTTAGGTTAGGAATCCTACGAGTGTTGGTGTTTGCATTTTCACTGGGATTTTAATTTGTGAATAAAATTCCTGTTTTGCATTGTCCTTAACTGGTATAGTTTACTATTTGTCAGTCATGATTACGTTTTACTGTTTTGGGTGGATGTTTGGGTTTGCAGGACTCTCAGGACTGTTTGCAAAAAATAATGTAGAATGACTTATCGTTACTGCAAAAATACTGTGAGATATCGTGACATAATTTTAAGTCTATGTTGCACAACAAAACTTTTAATTTTAAACTGTATTCCTGATAAGCCTCTCTGTTTCTTCGGTGGGGTCTTTAATTAGCAGTCTCTTGTGGAGACCACTGTCAATGATGAAATCTATACATCTAGGTGTATCTTAAGAGAAAATTGCATGAGGGAGGGGGAGGGGCTCACTCTATGCATGCTGAAGAAGACATGCTATATTATGTTTTATGAGACTGTTAAGGTTGTTCTATCTGTGTATTTCTCAGGAAAACCCACTGTGTAGTGTGTGCCATTAGGATTGTGTAGAATTAAGACCTTTTAACACAAAATATAAAAAAATCGAACTGAATTTTAAGCACAGAATAGAAAATATCATCAAATCTAAAAACTTGCTACACCTCTAAAGAGAAAAACTCAGCTGTACTCTTTCTCGGTGGGAGTCGCCCCATGTAGCTGAAGCTTGTGGCAGTTAGTGACCGAGACTTTCCACTCACCCTGACCGTTGGCTCCAGACTGGAGGTTGGCATTTTTCTGTGCTCATGTCCTGCCCTGCTGGTGAGGGAGAGGAATTTCCCCGCTGTGTGTGCAGCAGAGCCCTCTGGAGAATGTGGCAGCGCCCTGCCAAAGGCACCGGGTCACAGAATGGCCTTTACACTGCCCACTTGACCAGCTGCAACATAAAACACATTTTTGTTTTGCCTTCCACTTTCCTCTCTCCACCCCTCCTTTCCTCCGCTGTGTGACATTTAGTGGGCTTGAGGCTCAACACAGTCTCACCAGACTGAAAAATGGTCTTTGGGACCTCATTGTATTCACCCCCATGCTGTTCTCATAATTCTCTCTCTGTCTCTCTTGCACTCTCTCGGTCCCTCTTGCTCTCTCTCTCTCTTATGCTTTTCTTTTTCTCACTCTTTGCCTTTTATCTCCCTTTTTCTCCTCTTTCACTCTTGTAAAGACTTCTTCCCCTCTCATTCTCTCCACACTCAAAATTTCACCACTCTTTTGTGTTTCATTGAAGGAGACCCTTTGTCACTGAGGACTCCAGCCCCTGCCTCATGTGAACCTGCTTGATGTGTGTGTGAGAGAGCGAATGTGTAACAATAGGAGCATTGTCAAAGCCTGGTCTGGACCGGCAGGGTTAGGTCTGCGCTCAGCTGAGCCTCTTCATTAGTCCCCTCACTCACCCCTCCTTTTCTACTTTCCTCTTTCCTTCTCTTTACATCCACTCACTTACTGCTCTGCTCGCTCACTTGCCGAGTTGCTCTGAGGACCGTGACGGGCAGTTGACCTGACGTTTGGGGAGGATAGCTGCACTGCTGTCTTCGGACTATAGCATCAATAGTGACTTACCTACAGACCGTAAAGCCAGCAGATGTCTCTGTACTCTTTTGTTAAATGTGGAAAGGGATCTTTTGTTTGATTCAGCTATTCAGGTGAGCTTATAATTACTGCCGTTATTCTCTCTGGACTGTAAAGTGATGCACTGTACGATCACATGGAATAATATTCAGGGCGTGCAGGATTTAAAACTGACTTTTAATATTTTTTTTTATCATTTGCTCATTTTCTCATGATGGCCTTTTATATATTACAGTATGTAAATAACACTGTCCCCAATTCCCTCTTACTGTTGTGCTTGTGCATGTGTGCGCACCCCGCTTTGTTTCCTCAGCTGTGCTGATGTTGACTGAACTGTCTTAATCCACAGGGAAGATGAAGCTTGCTTTGTTTTCCTTTCATTTGCACGTTGTGTTCTGTGAGGCGCTGGATTCATAAGCAAGCCAAGCATGTTTAAAGTAAAGTACATGTCTGAAAAATTATCAAACCATCACACCTCAGGAATCTGGTGCTTCACAGCTTATTGTGAAGTAATATTAGTCTGTTGTGATTCCCAGTGGATTATTGGAATGTTCAGAACCACAGGAAATGGGGCTTGCCTTAGACATTGCTGAGACCAGTTGCATAAGAACCAGAAAATCGAGACACCCCCACTGTGAAAACTGACTTTCAGCTGTGCTTTTTGTCAGTGGGAGTCGCCCCGTGTAGCAGAAGCTTGGGCTGTGTCGGACTGAGATTTTTCGCAGACTTGTGAACCTTTTGTGAATGGCAGACTAAGACCAATAATGGCCATTTGGGTAAACTTTGTGAAAAGATGTTTAGGGCTAAGCTGTTTGGTCACACTCTTCAGTTAAGACAGTGTATACACACGAAAGGAACTTGTTATGGTGTGTGATTCCCGAACTGGGTGTGTGCATGCATATGGTCTCTACACTCAGACTCTCACTCACTCACTGGTACTTGCTCTTCTGTTGTGTTTCAGAATGAAGAAGTAAAGCACTCCTGATTACAGTAATGGCAGTGCAAGCAAGCCTACAGGTAAGACCTCATGCAATTTCTTAAAGCACATTGATGTGATTTTAAGGATAACGTGTGAATAATGGTACATTGTGATAACTGTTGCAAAAACACTTAGGATCTCTAGGTAGGCCATCTGCCAGTGTGAACATAACAAAGTGCAAGGACTGATGGTGTGAAATTATGCACATTTGACCCATCCCTGCTCTACCCACAGATACTTTTTTTATTATTGCAACTGTTCGTGCCAATGTTGGATAAGCTTTACAGAAGTCCATTCAACCCAAAATAATCTGTAGCATATAGTTTTTGCTAAAATACCTACAATTGATTTAATTCCAAATGCTGTTTATTTTGTCAGAATATGAACATTCACACTGTTATGATTGTGTGGAATTATTTTAAATTGATTTTGGAATATTTGGGACCAATATCAACTATTTAACAATGCACACTAACAAACTTTACGTCACTAGCATGGCTGAAATCATTTTAAGACCATTGTTTCCAACCTTTTCAACATTAAGGCCCACTAATTTATCACTGCATGTTGTCAAGGCCCACTGGGCCATATTAGATGGTATTTAATAAGCAAGTACTGATATTCATGATTCAAAAAATTGAATGTCTTTGGCACAGAAACAAAATTTACATTCAGTCACAGACACCAAAGGTTAATGTATTCTGGGTTATATATTTGACCTTGTTTACCACAGTATCCACCTTTCTTTGCACTTCAGAAACGTCTGTCTTGTAAAACTGCCCACTTTTACTTTAGCATATCAGCTACGCTAGCTAAACTTGATGACATTAACCCTAGCTGACCAATTTTATTTTTTACTTTTTACTGTTTGCATTTTTAAGTCACATATTTCATTAATTTTTTTTTGTATTAGTTTAAGCATCTTTGTTATTTTATACTATATTTACTGCCCAAATTATGCATGGTGCTGGCGGGCCTGTATGGACCAATTACCCTCCTGATATTAGATTCAAGGCCCATACGATGGCATTCACGCGGATCAGTGATTAAGAAACCCGGCTCTAAGGGGTTTACCAGCAACATCCCTGTAGTAGTTGTATTATACTGACTTTTTTTACAATTCAGTTCTTTTTTATTTATACAGCGCTTTTTACAACAGATGTTGTCACAAAGCTGCTTTACAAAATCCGAGTCCGAGCCCCTAATTAGCAGAATAAAACTCCCAGAGCTAGAGCAAGAAACCTTGGGAGGAACCAAGGCTCAGTAGGGGAACCCATCCTCCTCTGGCCGACACCGGATGGCAGTTAAATAAACAGTTAAAAGATGAGAAACAGTCACAGTTTATGAAGGCAATGTTAGTTCAGTCCACAAGTTTCAGTGCTGTAGTGTAACCAGAAATGACCCACTGGACTGTAGATCAGAACTGAAGGGGGTGGGACGACTCCTATAGTCCTAATATAGTAGACGATCTAGTCGACTGCATTGGCTGACTGGGAGCCTAGGTGATGGTAGGGAGCGCAGGATTTCCTGTGTGCGGGTGGGCTGTGATGAAGGTCAGTCGGGCTGAATGTATGAACGTATACAGTAATCTAAAAGCCTGGGTATTCTGGTGGGTCCATAATGTAGCTGCTGTACCAACCACTGCTCTTCTGAGAAGGCTTTCTTTTCTACAGGGCTACCAGGGCTTGCCTTCATTCAGCCACAAACATTTGTGAGGTTGAGTGCTCACATTCGTCTGTCAGTTCAATTGCAGTGTGCTTTACACCACTCCAAACTGATGCATGGTGATCATAGGCTTGCGTGTGGCTGCTTGACCATGGAATCCCAATCCATGAAGCTCCTGAGGAACAACGTCTTGTGCTGACGTTGCTTCCAAAGGCATTTGGAATTCTGTTGTGCATGGTGCAAATGAGGACAGGCAGTTTTTATGTACTTATGGCTTTAAGCTTCAGCACCCCACACCCGTTCTTTGAGTTTGTTTGGAACTTTGTGGCTGAGCTGTTGTTTCTTCTAGACGTTTCCCCATCACAAGAACAGCACTTACAGCTGACTGGGACAGCACTTCAGTGCAACCTATTCCTTTATCACTGTTTTTCTGTGGAGACTGCAGAGCTGTGTACTTAAGTTTTTGCACCTTTTAGCAGTAGGTGTGGCTGAAATAACCGCTCACTAGATTGTTTTTTTTCTCCTTACTCAGAAACTGACTTCTTCTTCTTGCTCAGAAGAGTGTAGTCTGTTCCTCATAAGTCAGTCATAGCCGTACGTTTGGCATTTCTCTTAAGTGCCATTTACATTGAAGAAATGTAAAAGAGTGGACTACACATAACAGTTACATTAACTGTATTTCAGTCTCTATAATGTCTATAGGTATATCTGGTACATCATAGAACATGTGTGCACTGTGCATTATGTAATGTGTACGTGCCATGTGTGTGCAAGCGTGCATGCGTAATCATGCTACAGAGAGGATGGGATCGTGAGGCAGCATCTGCCTGGGGCCTCATTTATTCAGATTGTGTAGAAAGGCTTTGAAATAGTTGCATGTGAGTGGAAGTTTAGCATACATGTACACACACTAGAACAATTGGATCTTTTCAGCCCTGTGCTCGCATACACATAAAGAAACAAGTGCTGATAATGAGACCTGTTCTAAACTGGTGTGGCAGTGCACTGATAAACCTCGATTTTAATTTTGAGCCTGTGATCAGAAATTGTTTTTACATAAACACCTAAAGGCAATTATTGTAGCTGATTATAATTATTTAAGATTGCAGCAATTAATGCCCACAGCTGTAGCTTTCACGATCACATACTGCAACAAACATAATGTGAATTGGATGCCCTAAAGTAAATACATGGAATTGAAAGAAAACAAAAAGTCACATTTTTTTGAGATGCATCACTGAGAATGTTTACTAGGCAGCAGTGAGTAATGTTTGTTTTTTTGAGCTTGGGCTGTGTCTGCTGTTAGTTGGGAGCTTCTAGGCATTGACCGCGACGAAGCAAGATAGCTAATCCAGCAGCTTACCCACTGTAAGCTCATTTATTTGCAATCGTTTTTATGTACAAGTGGTCAGTCTTTCCAAAATATCATACCATGATCTTTTTAGCACACAATCCCAGTCCTCAGTCTCAATTGTGGTTGATATTCCCTATTTTGAAATATATTGTCTCGAATATCCAGACTCTGAACAAGCCTATGGACTGATCTGTTTGCACCATTTAGAACAGATATAGAATTAAAAAAGTTAAACCTAATTTAAAAATGTAAAGTATAAAATACAATCATTAAGTAAGTTTTGAAGCATTCAAAAATTGTAGCAGTAAAACATAATCCAAAAAGGCAACATGATATAATTTGGCCAGTCAGCAAAGCCATCTAGAAGGAAAGAATTCTGTTGGTTTGTGAATGTTGTGTGGATCCAGAACTATTACTAACCATTGAAGCTTTATGTGAGGTTTGGAGACATTAAAAGTCACAATCTCTACAATGTGCTTGTAAAGTAGATTGTGGATGTCTTCAAGATTGATCACAATACAAAATCCTCAGATCGCCCAAACAAATCAACATGGTGATTTGTGCATGAACTAAAATTTCATGATTGTGACTGGCTCAATCAGAAGGGTAATTAACAAAACAGAGCATGTAGAAACTTCCACAGTTTTTGTAATCCTGATCAAAAATATTTTGTGAAAATGAAAAAATACAGCTTAAGCTTTTTGATGTTTATCTTGTTTTTTTTCCTGTTGCATTGTTCCAGTTACCGCCCTCTCTATGAATGATGTTCACGTGCTTCTCGTAAACACCTTTATTGAACGCTTAACCTCATGTTTTGCCTAGAAATGATTTCATGCATGATTTATGCCGGTAAGTAGCACTGATTAAAGCCCTGCAGGATGTGTTGGGTGTATAGTTAGTGATGGAGGAATCTTTCGTTTTGTCTGACAAGAAAGTTCTAGGGTTCCATTTGTACTTTACAAAGAAAGGGCAGTGTTTCACCTCACCACAAGTTCTTAGTATTTCTTTCTGCAGTGGTGCCTTCTGGCAGGATCTTTACAGGATATCTGGAATAGAGCAGCTCAGTAGATGCCAGTAATGTAGATGGGGGTGTTGTCATGTTACAGCCATTCCTTGGTTTTTAGATGTGGGTATTTTGGACGCAGGAGGAGGATTTGGACAATGTTCAGTTGCTTCCTTCTCTTTTACAATTAATTGAGAATTTTAAGGCCAAACATTTCTTTGGCCTGACCGTGTAATGGAAAGGATCCAAACCAGAATCCTCTGTTGTATGATGGGCATGTATTTCCCATGCAGGTATTAAGACCCTGGTCTCTAGACATCTGCACACATGCACTTGCACTTACACTTGCATACATATTTCTCTTTCTTTCTTTTTGTTAATTAGCCAGAGAGAAGAAGATAAGCTTTGTAGGTATATAGAGCATCGAGAACTGTTTGCTGGCGGTCTCACCTCCTCATGCACATAACCTGTGTGTTTGTTTTCAAACATACCGGCACCATTCAGTCCTGAATTCTCAGTTCAATCTGTTCAGCTTGTTGGTGAGAATGGTTTCGAGGCAGTTTGAGGGAGGGGTCTGGATGAGCAGTCACATGCCTAGTGAGTCTCTTGCCCAGATGTGTAAGACTGCTGTTGTGCCTCAGAGCGCTCTGTCTCAAACGTGACTAAAAAATGTGATGTAAAAAATAGCTCGATTATGCACGTGTCCGTGTTTAGTAATGGCAGTTCAGAGTTCCAGTAAAGAGCATAAGAAAATGCTGAAGGTAGAACAACAGGCTTATCTGCCACACTAATCTCATTCTGCATTCTGGTCCAGATTAGATTTTGTAGTTAATCTGCGAATAAAATGAACAAAATGAAGTTTTCTTACTGGATGTTTTTTTCCTCATGTCTGGGTTTCGGCCTCTGTCTGTCTGGCTTTCTCTCTCTCTCTCTCTCTCTCTCTCTCTATCTCTATCTCTATCTCTATCTCTATCTATCTATCTATCTATCTATCTATCTTTCTATCGATCGATCGTCATCCTGGCTCTCTTAATGCCTCTCAACCATAACACAACACTACATGAGGTGTGTGTTTTGTGCATAAGGATTTAAAGGATTTCTTTGGTTTTACTCTTGCACTCAGGATAAACTCATTTGTTTGCTAATTCCTGTGTAAATGTGTGAGCTTGCTTTCAGATTTACTGCTGTGTTATCTGTGTTCTTTGATGCCCGAGGTCCCTTACTAAACTGGCAGAGACTGGAAGAATTTCCAGCAGTGTCCTCATGTTACATTGGGTGCTTCATAGCAAATTAGGCTGGGGATTTCAAATGCTCTGTGTGAGAATCCTTTGTTGGATCAGGTTTGAGTTTCAACTGCTGTGTGTTTCTGTGGTTTGAAACTGAAATGACTGAAGAGAACCCGACTTCTATTATACCTGAATTGCATTGTCTGGTAAGGGCACAAAGCTGCATCACATTCAAATATAAGCACCTGTTGGACAACCTCAAGGATTGTCTATTACATTAGATCTGTAGCATGTGGGTGGTTGTTTATAATCTTTGTTATTAGGGCTGTCAGTATTGATCATATTTGGATATGATTAATCAAGCTATTGAGAACAAGCCAAAGCTTTTGATGTCCCTTAATATATGCACCAATTAGCCATAACATTAATACCAGTGACCGATAAAGTGAATGACCTCGACTATCTAGCAATTGATAGATCTTGGCCTAAAATGGAGAAGCTCCGAGGCTGAGAAGAGAGTGGTAATTTTCTCTCCTCCTCCTATCAAGAGCTGGGACCAAATGAACATTGACAGATGAGAGGGGAAGAGATGTCTCACAGTGCTCAGCTCCAGTTTAGCTCCTAACCCACAGTATCCTGGGAACCCCTGCTTAAAGGAAAACCTCATACAAACACCAGTCTTTTCCAGTACACACATGAGTCATCTGTTTTGCAGTGGAATTCTCTATTCAGAGCCTTTTTTTAAATGAAAGGAAAATTCAAAACATTTGCAGCACACTAACAAGCGAAGTCTGACAATCTAAACTTTTGTCATTCTTCACATAGAATGTGAAGCTCATGTGTCTGTGTCTTACTCTCTCTTTCCACAGGCTTGGTTTGGGGAGAAGTTTGAGTCTCCGCTGCAAAGCCCTCGCAGCCCCCTGGTCCCGCGACATGGCCCTGGCCTGGCAGACGTATTCCAGTATGACCAGTGGCTTACTGTACGCCATGAGGCCACGCTGTTTCCCATGCAAGAGGACCTTGCCATCTGGCTCACTGAAATGCTTGGTAATAAGGGTGTAAATCTCTGACCACACAAATTAATTTCTAATACAGTTTTTAGGAAACCGTTGAGTATGAATTAGCTAAATTCAACTTATTTGGACATTCCTGGTTTAGCTTGGAAGCACAAACGTTTTCAGCCTTTCTCGTTTTGTCTCAGGATGTGAGGGGTTAATAGCGGTTTCTTTATTGCCTTTCAAAGGAGTCACACCCAAAGTCACTTTTAAGCAGCATTTACTGATACTTTTTGCCATCTACCCATAGTCCATTTTCTAATGTCTAAAATATAAATAAAATCTCAATTAAAGATGTGGATTTCTATTATTTTGTGTATTTTTAACAACATATTTTAATCATTTAATATATTGAACATAGTCAGTGTTCCTTTTAAGGCATCAGATGCAAAGTGACGTGTGTATGGTGGAACTTAGGTGTATGGGGACCTGGACCCTCACGTACACACTGCCTTTTAAACACCATGCATACATTTCTACATATCTTAACACTAAAGTGTGGGAAACGCAAGCAGGGAAATTGTCAAGCTGGACAATAGGCAAGCTGATCCTTGTCTTGAGCTATAATGCGCAAAGTGAGAGAAGTTGAAATAATAGAGGGAGGTTCCATTCTGAATAATCTCCTTAGCATGCCTGTCGGCTTACGCTCCATATTTTAGCACCGTTAAAGAAAAGCTGTTGTAACTCAATACCAAGGTGAACTGACTACTAGTTGGAGAATAAGGGTATTTTCTATCATACCCACACATCCTCTGTGGTCTCTATAGAGCAGTGGGCATCCCATTGTACCCGTAAAGATATTAAAAACCTGGCTGCAGGCTTTTATTTAAGCAAAGCAGAAGCACATGTGGAAACAAGTGGAATCGGGTTTGTTTGCGCTTACTTGAAACCCGCAGCCACACTGACCTTTGACGGAAAAGGTTGGATGCCCCTGCTGTGGAGGATGCTGGTATGTTAGGTTCATTTTCTTTGCGCAGTGCCCTGTGGTTATGGATTTACTTCAGCCCATTTTAATCTCTTCTTTGGCTATACATTGATTAACTATGGGTAAAGATGTGGGTAATAAGTAGAACAGCTTCTATGTGAAAAATCAACACCTGTGATGTTTGTGTTTGGACACATGTTGGATTTGAATGGGTTGAAGTGCAGGCTCAGCTTTATTTTGGGAATATATGTTTATATGTGGTTTAGTGTAGGATATTGTCTTTTTTTATTCCTGAAAAGGTCCTTCCTTTTTAGTGGACCAAACATGTTTTTTTTGGTTGTCACTGCATTGTTAGTTTGTCTACAAGAGAATCTGAGAAGTTAATTTTACATTTACATATGGAGACTCATTTATAAAACATAAAATGTTTTATTCCAGCTTTTGTCTATGACTCAAACAAATGCTAACAAATAGCACAATTTGGCATCTGTATCCAGTACAACAGACCTGTAGATCAGTCACATGGACTGTTAGACTAAAATGTTAGGTGTCTGTTACCTGGACAGAAATTAAGCCAAAAATGTAAGTCTGCAGTACATTTTCCTTTCCAAGCAGAATCACACAGCTAACTTCTTGGCAGACTAAAGGAGAACGTGGTACTTGGGCAAAGAATTACAGAAAATACATTAACAGGGTTTCTCCAGGTCTTTGAAAAGTCTTCAATGCAGTAATCTCAAATTTGGGCCCTAAAGAATGTCTTTAATAACATTTTCACAGGTCTTAAACATGTATTGGATTATGAAGTTAATATTACTAATGTTAATGTTATAAATACAATTTAAATTTGCTTTTAAATGTATTTTGCTAAACATTGTTTAATGAATACAATGTTAGAAAACAAAACATATAACATACCAATAACCACTGATGCAGGCTCTGCGGTCCAATCAGAATTTATCCCCAAGTCTTTCATTATGTGTTTGGGATAATGTGGCATCTCCTCTTAACAAAGCTACCTGTAGAAGAAATCTTTTCAAATACTTTGTTAGGGCAGCATTCATACTTAGGACACCTACATATGTCTTTTATGACAACTAACAAAACCTTTTATTAACACAAAGGTAAACCTAAAGGTTTATTCTGACAAATGCTACTTGTAAATAATGTTTTTTCTGTCAGTTTTAGCTAGCAAGGATAATGGCAATGGCTACTTGTTGGAATAAGCCCTCATAAATGTCCATACAAGTCTATGTCAATTGTCCTGTAGCCTTATGAATGCTACTCTATTGTAAAGTGTTATTGAGAAGAACGATTCCTTAGTAAGATCAACCCTATAGGACATTAGGACATAGTCCTTTGGCTAAAGATGACTAGCCTGTATTAGACCATGCTATGTGCTCTACCATTTAAGCCCTGTTATTTTCTGAATCCAGAATTTTGCTTCAAACTCTGTTTTATGTTTCTCTCTTACATACTGTTAATGCTCTGCCTCTCACCCAGTGGTTCTCTTGCTGTTTGTCCCTCTTCCTCTTTAGGAGAAGAGGTAAGAGCTGAGCACTTCATGGAGGAGCTGAACAATGGGGTGAAGCTGTGTCGACTTGTCAATGTTTTACAAAGTAAAATTCCAGAGGACTGTCTCTCAGACAAGAAGCAGGTCAGTCAAAGGTGGAATGATAAAGCATGGAATATGAAGAAGAAGCTACATGTTTTGCCCTGGTTTTCATTATTTTGTCTTTGGACCTGTGTGTTTAATTTTGACAGCAGTTTCCGAAGAAGAAAATGATGTTTAAGAAAGTTGCTTCTCCAGGGTCATTTTTTGCACGAGACAATACGGCCAACTTCCTGTCTTGGTGTCGTCAGATTGGAGTAGACGAGACGTATTTGTTTGAGTCGGAGGGTTTGGGTAAGAGAGTTATTTGATGACTTCAAAATTTTTAATTAGGAATGCCCAGCAAAACCATATCCCCTTATTTGGCTATAAACATATACATGCATAGGGTTTTGGATTGTGTTTTCACAAAGTTCCACCTGCAGACTGAATTGCCATTGTTGTATTTGTGTGTAAGGCAAACAGGTGCTTCCTTCAAGACATTTTAGTTTGTCCACTGTATGTTATGGAACTACTGCTTACAGTGTTAAATGCCAGTTGAACATGCCCAAAGGAGTTCACTGATTGCTCACTTCTGAATGATCTAGAACAGGGATGACAAAATGGGTTTCTTCTGGGCCATAGCTCTGCAGAGATGAATGTTTTTCCTCTTCTAGTACTCTGAATTCAACTCATGAAGACCTTACTAATTAGCTAAAATTCAATCAAGTATGTTTAAGTGAAGTGAAGTGAAAGTCACTGTGAACACACTCAAGCACCACAACGAAATGTGACCTCTGGATTTAACTCCTCACACATGCACACGTGGAGCAGGGGTCAGCCACAGTAGCGCCCGGGGAGCAGTGTAGCGGGACAGTACCTTGCTCAAGGGTACCTCAGTAGTGCCCAGGCCGGGACTTGAACCTGTGACCTTCAGTTCACATGGGGAAGGTCCAAACTACTAGGCCACAAAGACATAAGTATTTATTTAGAACTAAAGATGGACAAAAAAAGAATTTCTTATATTTCAGAAGCTTTGCAAGCGCTCTCTTGAAATGCAATTATAGTAAAGCTCACAAACCCTGTGTCTAATGCAGGGGTGTCCAACTCCAGTCCTGGAGGGCCAGTGTCCAACACAGTTTGGTGATTTCCCTGCTCAGACACACCTGGTTCAGCTCACCTGTTAATTGCCAAGTGCAGTGAGTGTGTTTGAGCAGGGGAACTACCACATTGTGCTAGACAACAGCAGATTTAGACACCCCTGGTCTAATGCATTTCATAGAAGTAGGCAATAAGCTTGCTGTTATATTTGACAGCCTACTTAAGCTGTTTGTTTTTTGGGCTACTATCTTAGTCTGTTTATTTGCATTACACTTTGTAAGAGCTCCCTGCAGAGGGTTATTTAATGATTGCTACAGTCTAAACCACTTGTATGCATAGTTTATAAGTGTACATGGTCATCATTCACTACATAAGGAGACCCATGCCCTGTTCTGTACCCTGGATTTCACTTCTGAGTTCACAGAGTCTAATCTGCTGCTGTTTGTGACCCCATAAGCTAGGGTTCTGAACCAATCTCGGCTGTGAAACTAATTCCATTACAGGATTTTTGCAAATAATTCTCCAACACTTCGCATGTCTTTACTGTGGCACGCACAATGTCCAAATATAGATCCTTTAGCCACAGTTTCCAGGTTATTGTCCCTAAACCCCAAACTACCTCTGGCTTCCACTGATGTGAGTGGTGGAACAGAACACACATCTGGAATATCTGTTATCATAATAAATTGCCTAACTATGCAGGTATAATCCAAAACCAACAGATGTTTTTGTGTTTAAAGAAATCAGGGTTTAATGATTCAGGGTTTATTTTGTAACTATCATTTTATGGTAGTGTGCAATGGAAATTAAATTTGGCAATTACATGTGTGACGCATTTGAAGATTTAATTAAAACATGTTTTACAATGTTTAAAAACATAAAAGGATGTGCATTTCTATTTGATATTTTTCAACTTGGGGCAAAGTTAAAGTTAAAGTTATAACCCTGTGTATTTGAGTAGGGGAATTATCATACTGTGCTAAGCAATGGCTCTCCAGGACCAGGGTTAAATACCCCTGTCCTAGCAGTTTCTAAAGCCCCCACCCACAATAATACAGATTACAGAGGTATTATCTCAAGGTTGTTCTGGAGTATAAGAATACCTCTCAGCTATAGTTGTTAGCCAGAGCTCTAATGGTTAAATAGGTGTGACAGACATGTTAAGATGACTACTGAGACATTGTTTTTTTTTTTATTTTCTTTAATAATTATTGTATGTGTAATAACTTCCCAGCTATGCATATTATGATGTCAGATATGCTGGCATCCCTTCTGCCTTACTGTTCAATTTGGAAGAATAATCTATAACAACCTCAATAATAATAAGAACCTCAAAATGACAGTTAAAAAAATGACTCGAAATTACAGTTCTAAAAACATATTATACTCTTATACTCTTAACTTGATTTCCTACATAAGACATTTGACCACAAGTTGAATTTGTATTTGTTTATGAAGCCTTCTGTAGTAGACACTTGGCTATTTATAGTGGCTTAAGACCTTGGTAGTTAAACGTAAAGGTATTTTAGAAGAAGCCTAATTGACCTGCTTGCTCTTGCCTCAGATCCTTTGACAACATGTCTAGTTGACCACAAACCTGTACCTGGCTTTGATTGTCCTATTAGTTCTTCTGTAGTCATGTTTTACCCTCTGAGCTAATTGTTTGTTCTAAAAGAACCAGTAATCGGTTCAAATAAGCATGCTGTTGTTGAGGCTAAGACCCTCGCTCCTTTCTGTAATAGACGGTCGCTGGCTAAGCCACTGCATGTCCTGAGCTACAGTTAAAACCCAGCTCTGTGGGATGGACTCTCCGATCAATTAGCCTGAGTGCTCCATGATGCTACACGTTAAACATGCTTCACTTCTTCATCAGGCTGTGTGTAATTAGAGATTACGGACTGTAGCTGTCTTGTCCCAGACAGGACTTGGCCAAATGGTCTTTGTGTTGATTAGCTCAGGGTGAAATCCACTCCAGAAATTGAGAGAAAATTAAGCATGGGCCTAAAATGCCTAAATAGATCTGATCTTTTCTAATCTAATAATGATAAGGCTACTGTAAATGGGTTACTGTGTAATACAGTTCTCCTGTGAGCAATGAAAGATTACTTTAAGTAGCCTGTCTCGTAATGTACCACTTTTTTTTTTTTTAATGTACCGCTTTTTATGTGGCTGTTTCTTGTTCTTCACAGTTCTGCACAAGGACCCTCGCCAGGTGTGTCTGTGTTTGCTGGAGCTTGGACGTATCCTCTCTAAGTAAGTTAGACATTGCCTTAAACAGATCTCAGCACCAGTTAGACAAGGCATGTTCTTGTGTGTGAGTAAGCTCAGGCTATAGGTCAGTTTTCTAGCCCTAAACTAGAGTAGATTTATGATGTTGAGTATACAAGGTGATGTAGAAGATTGGTGGTGCAAGTGATTGTTCTTCTGCATAGACAGTTAGTGTTTGGAATACTCTTTAGCCTAGAGTGTGTTCTTTAGCCTATAGTGGTGTCTGCTGTCATGAAGGCCTGCTGTGAAGTGTAATTTTGCATTTAATTAAATCAGCAAAAGCTTCTTATGCAGATCTAATGTTTATGGTTCTGTGTTATGGTTGCGTGATCCTAGGTATGGCATTGAACCCCCTGTGTTGGTGAAACTGGAGAAGGAGATTGAACTTGAGGAATCTCTGCTAATGACCAGAGACCCTGCCCCTCCGGTCAAAACCTTCACCGTGTGCTGTCAGCATGGAGGCCTCTACCATTCTGTGAGTACTGCAGTTACCATGGAGTTGAACCAAGCACTCTACCAGAGGTTTGGGGAAAATCTTAGCACAGTTCTTCGCCTTCAATTGCAGTAAAGTTACTTTTTAAGATTTTCATTTGTCAATTTTCATTCATTTTATTTTTTTTTTACAAATATAAAACAGCAAAACTGTGTAAAAGGAACAGGAGACGTTCTGATTTTTGGCCGTAAGATGAATCTAGTTGTGTCTGTGGAATCAGTTTGAGCTCATCACCTTTGTCCTGACAATGATCTCGCTCTCAAAATTCACCATCTGTGCAGCATTAAAGTTGACCCAGTTATTGCGTAGCTAATTTGATTCAGTTTGTTTTCATTTGTTGTACAAACACCCCCTTGTTTAGAGTGAAGCCCCATGTGAAACTTTGAGTGCTCATTGCCATCACATTGGACAAACACTCATATAGCCCAAATATATAATCACTCGTTTCCCACATTTGTTCTCTCAGGTCCCTGAAATTGTTATACTTTGCTTTTTTTTCCCCCTTTGTACAAACTCACACTTATATTATACACTCACATTATCTTTTTTTTTTTTTTAATCTCAGTTTACTTCATGTATAATGGAATCCAAAGTCAGCCCTGACCATTTTAAAGACAAAAGCTGGCAGAACTAAGGATGTAAATAGGTTTTCTTAAATTAAGAAAAGGCTTTAAAATTGTAGACATAATGTTCCCTTTAAGTCAAGAAAGTGCAAAGTTCTAGACCTTAATAAGCATCTTGGTGGCACAATTGCAGTAGCTTAAACTGAACAATTGTATTTTCTTTAGATTTGTTACACTTAATTCTATGTGTGTGAACTGTGTTTGGAAAGCATTTTGTATAGTTTTGTTAAAACAAACACACCTGGAATATTCACACCAAACGTTATGTTTAATTTTTTTTATACAGGACCAGTCTGACTCGGATGACCCGCCCTGTAATTGCTCTCAGAGGTTTTCTATCGAGTATCTGGCAGAGGGACGATACAGACTGGGGGACAAGATCCTCTTCATTAGGGTGAGAGTTACTGAGTGCTATGATCTGGTTAGTTTAGAGAGCTGTTAATGAACTTTGTCCCCTTGATCAACTCTACTGTCCTTAACATTGTCCCTAACCCGTCCCCACATGCTTCAACAACTACTCCTCTTGGTTCTTGCTGGCCCCATCACTGCACCCACCATAAAACTGTGGGTCCCAACAGTGTTACAACTTTATCCTACATGTCCCCTACTATTTAAATGCATACAAAT
>JBBPDA010000126.1:19207943-19250864 GCA_037974385.1 Arnoldichthys spilopterus
GTGTAAAAGCAGCCAGGCATGAGAAACCATGTGTAACTGTTTTGTCACGGTTAAGGTGTTTGCATCATGTTCAACAATTCAAAATTATATAATAAATCACAAGAAAAAAATATTTTGAAAAGTTCATTTAGAGTACTTTATTGCAGCCTTGCAGCTATGGACTGCTGAAGCACAAGAACTTTTAGTGACCCATCACTGCATATTGTGGTCATTTAATGAATATAATATAAAAAACATAGAAACCTTCATCTTACAATTTGTTTTTGGTCAAAAAATTACTACCATGTCATTTGAGTTGCAGTGCAATGTTCGCATCAACCAAATGATTTTCTATATCCCTTTTCCTCACAGAGGCTAAATCTCAAACACATAGGTCCACATGCTCCTACATGTCTAACAAAGAACAAGCTTGGATTTACCCACATGTTCACCATTTCCTACTGGACATATAGTGCAATGTTTGCAAAACCCCAGTGTTTTATAACTTACATAATGCAGTACGTAGGGATAAGGGAGATTAAACCTGGGTTTACTAGTACTTAAAGCAAATCTAACAAACAACCTGACATTTAAAGCTTATACTTGACTGAACCACTACCAGCCTCCCCCTGTTAATTAAACTGCATCTGCTTATGTGATCTGTGTTTTTTGTTTATTTGTGTTCACCTGTCACAGTGTAGAACTAGTGAATGAGTGTGTCACTTGGTTTTATTTGGAACTGAGTGTTTAGAACTTAACAGTATTAAGCACTAAGAAGGGGCCTGGATCCTGGAAGTATGAATGTGCCGTTGGTTGGCTCATTGCCCTGGAGATCCCATTGACAACTATTAAACTAATCCAGCAAAGCCAATCTAGACTGTTTAAGTGCATGTTCTCAACAGTCTCAAAGTCTATAAGTGCTTACACACGCGGTTAACTAACTGCTGAACACGTGTATGCCTGGTATACAATGGGTTAAACAAGCTTTTTTTCTTCAGAAGGCTAGCAAGGAAGCTTAGGTTCACCTTGAGGTAAAACAACTGCAGGAATGGCTCACTTGTTCACTAAGCAAGGTATATTGGTGGTGTAAAGCAAAGGTGTCAAACTCTGGTCCTGAAGGGCTGGTGTCCAGCAGTTTGGTGACTTCCCCGCTCAAACACACCTGATTCAACTTACCTGCTTTTACGTACCTAGTTTAGTGAGTGTGTTTTAAGAGGGGAAGTACTAAGTATCGATGAACACCGGTCCTTCAGGACTGGACCGCTGGTGTGTAGGTGAGTTGCCTCTGTGACCGAAAGGTCATCAGTTCAGATCCCAGACTGGTATCACTGAGGTACCATGTGAGCAAGGTACTATCCCCTAGCACTGATCCCTGGACACCGCCTTCGTCAGCTGCCTACTGCTCCTACACGGATGGGTTAAATGCAGAGGTCACATTTTGCTGTGGTGTACTAGGCGTTGTGCTGCGCTGTGTTCACAGTGACAAATAATCACTCATTCACACTCAATATGCCATCCTGTAAACCTACAATTCTGGCTAATTTGCCAACTAAAAATAAAGATTTAATGATGTTGCACATATATAGTTATTTAATATTTAAACAAAGCTGAACGTTCAAAAGCTAGATGGATCCTTAGTATCTTTTAGGTACAGCTTTTAAACGGCAAAGTTGTGGCCTAATAATGCTAAAGCCATCTGTGGCCATGCATTCATTTAATAGGAAAGGATCTTAATGGTTCTATTTCTGTTAATTGTCAGTGCAGAAACTATTTTAGGTGACATTACATATGGTCACAAAAATGGTCCGAAAAATAAAATGTTCATCATACTCAGTAGGAAACAGGCCATGGTCAAATGGACTGCAAAATTCAAAGCATACCCTTGGGGCACAACAGCTTTTTAAAGCATCTCAAAATGTCTTGCATATGACTTGGGTTGAAGTTTTTGTTTCAAAGAATGTGACCGATTAGACTCTTCTGGAAAGTGCCTGTGGAAAACTTTCCATAGCACAGAGCCCACTGTGATCTAGTTACATGCACACATGCTGTGTTTGTTTAGACCAGTGTTTTTCAGCTCCAGCCCTGGGGATCTCATTCCCTGCACAGACTCAGGTATAATTTGCCTCCAACACACCTGATCCAGCTCATGAAGAGCTTGATAGTTACATAACAAGCTGGATCAGATGGGTTAGGGCAGGAAATGGTTGAAACTGTGGGGGCGGTTTGGACAGTGGGAGCACCTGTGGCCAACTCGGAGATCAAACCCAGGACCTTCTCGCTGTGAGGCAACTGCTCTGCACCATCATGCTCCCTGGCTGCAGATATTGTGCTTAAAAATGCTAAATTAGCAACAGCAAAAAAGGAATTAATTTGTGTAATAGCAATTAAGATGTTCCATTATTAAAATTTCTTCTTCTCCTTTCTCTCTTGCGCAGATGCTGCATGGGAAGCATGTGATGGTGCGCGTGGGTGGGGGTTGGGACACTCTGAAAGGTTTCTTGCTGAAGTATGACCCTGGCCGTGTGCTGCAGTTTACCACTCTGGAGCAGAAGATTCTGGCTTATCAGAAAGGCACATCCGTCCCCACCTTCAGCACTCAAGCAGCCCAGCCGCCCACCATGGACCCTCTTGCTGCTGTTAACCTCCTCCCCTCCTCTACAGCTGCTTCCTCTTCTTCCTCCTCTTCATCGTCGTCCTCCTCGGTCAGTACTTCCAAAACCGGTACACCTGCCTCTGGCACTGCCACACCACGAGGTTGTGCACAGTCCCCTGTCTCCACCCCTTCCCTGCCAAGAAAAGCAGCAGCAGCTCTTAAAAAGACAGTTCTGATGCCCACCGCCTCTCCGAAGACTACCCCACTCTCCTCTCCCACTCCTAAGAGAAGCCCTTTGCTTCAGGCTTCAACACAGGCTTCAGGCGGGACCTGCCAGAGAGCTCCTCCTCCCCCCTCCAGACTGAAGCTGCGTCCACGTGGAAATCCCTCTCAGCCTCGCAGTCCTGTCTGCCCAGAGCCCACCTGCAAACAGCCCAAATCCTCTGCTACACCTTGCTCCTCTGTCCCTCAGAAACCTCCCCAGTGGGATGGGCGCCCACCTCACGCCCCTGTACGTTCACGGCTCGCTCAGAGACGCCCCCCCTCCCCTTCTGCACGAAATCAGATGGATAATAGAAAAGCACGGCCGCTATCTCCTCGACCAGCAGGCCTGGGAAAAATTCAGAGAGAGACCAAAAAATCACCAGCACCGATCAACGCTAAAGCACCCATCAATTCTAAATCACAGGTTAACTCTAAAGTACAAAGCTCTGCCCCCTCTTCCCGAACCCCTACCCCCTCCTCCAGATCACCTCAGATCTCCAGGACCAAAGCCTCAGCACGGCATGCTGGAGTGGGTACAGGAGCTCCACACGCTACAACATCCACACAGACCCTCAGCACAAAATCCACTCAATCCACACGCACCACAGAAAGGAAACCTCAAACCAGCAATAACATCCCACTCAAAACGAACCCTGCTCAGAGCAAAACGGCAAAACCAAGCCCGAGAACTGTCTGCCAGTCCCGGGCTACAGCTGCCAAAACCACAGAGGAGCCCTACTTTGAGATGAACAGTAAGAAAAAGAAGCTGAAGAGCTAAACGTGCAGAGTGTGTTTGTTTTTGGGTTTCTTTTGTTCAAGTGGGTTTCTTTCCTCTTTTTGGGTAGTTTTGGGTTCTGACTGGGCTTTACTAGATGTAGCACTTTGAGATGCTTTAACCTCAAGCTATGAACGCAGTACGGTTTTAAAATGTTCTTTCTTTTTCTAATTCTCCAAGATGTAAGTTTTATTATTTATTTGTTGTATTTGTGTGTGTGCCATATGAAAAGGGTCTGGAGATAATGGTCCATTTTAACAGTAAACACTAAACACTACTCCACTGCCCTTTAATGAACAACAGAAAGTGGCCTCTATCTTGTTACATGGCTGTGTTGTTGTAATCCAATTACATTCAATTAGTAAGGATGGCATTTATTGTTCAAGTGTAGCTGAATAGTAGATACAGCATAATCTGATTGATGCAGTGATCCTGCATGACAAGACTCACACCTTTGAATGCTTTAATGATACTCAGTAATCTGGGTATTTCTACCTAATTTTAGGAAAATGCAATAATACTAGTGAATAACTACACTTGAAAAAAATAATTTTTTATCTATCATTACACAATTTCCACATATAGAACTATTCCTTGAGTGCATACAGACTGCTGACTGATTTAACTGCATTATGTAAGACCAATATAAGCATTCTGAATATTATTCCAGCTTGCTAAGTGGATGTAGTGAACTTTGTCTTCCTCTTATGCTGCTATGAAAACCAAATCAAATTTGCCTGGACAGGAGCATCATAGAACAAGAACCATGCATGGGTATCATGGGGGAGGGATGTGTGAGTATTTTAGAACATTTTAGTGAGCACATTTAGCGATATTAGCTGTTTCTGTGCCTTAACTGTATGGAATAGAGAAGGGGTGCTCATCTCTACCACCCTACAGAGTTTAGCTCCAACCCTAATCTAACACCCCTTATCCAGGTAATGAAGGCCCTTGGGTGTCTGAACACGAAAGCCAGGTGTGTTGGATCTGAACTCTCGGGCACCCCTGGATTAAAGTGAGCGTTCCCTTGATTTATTTATTTTTAGTGATTTTGTGTTCTTCATTAACGGACAGTTTTTGACCTGGTGGGATTGAAAACAGCTGAGCTTATGCAAGTATCGTGGTTAGCCATGAAGATAGGAACTACCTCTAGACGTGCACACAAATCACTACATGTACTACTGATTGAGTAAAGTCCATATTTATGTTCATTTTGATCAAATCCTTTGAGCAATATCAAGGTCACAATTACTGTTTTACAAAAGGTTAATTTACAGCTTATGCCAAACTTGATTTTTTTATGTGCTCTCTGAAAACTGGCCCTAACTTTATATGGTGTTGTCTTCTTGACTTTCAAGGTGTGAGTACTAGTTTTTTTAACAGCACTTTACAAGGATTTGTTTGAATGTAGTCTCTCTAATGTGTGTAAGTGTAAATTGCTTTCTTTGTGTTTCGTCAAATAAAACTTCCGTTCTATAGAAAAGATGCTGAGGTCATTTGTATGCTTTGCTTCATTCCTTTGGATTATGAGCTGCAGTGAGTCCTGCATAGGTTCACCTTGTTACAGTATAGTTGCAAATTTACTAAAGATCAATTATGAAGTATTTTGTTAAGATCATCAGTGCGGTCTAGGATAAAATTACTCTAGTTTACCACAGAGCTTCATTTTTATTTTTCATTTAAGTGCCCAAATCTGGCCAGGGCTGGTGTCTAGCATTGTTTGGCGATCTTCCTGCTTAAACATAACCGTTTTAACTCTCCTGTTAATTGCCAGATTTAATGAGAGTATACTGGGAGTGTGTAAAAGACTTCAAGATCAGATCTATGTACCCTTGTTTTGAATCAATGGAGGGCCGTTCCAGTCCCACAGATGCTTGATTGCATTGAGATCTGGGAGTCTGGAGGCCACTTTTGGTGACTAGTTCTTCAACCCATTCTTGAATGATGGTTACGAAGTTGTAAGGCTCTTTATCCTGCTGAAAAAGGGCACTGCTTCAATGAACGGCATGTACTTGGTCTGCAACAATAGTAGATTTACATGTCAAAGTAACATGAATGCCAGTCTAAGGTTTCCCAGTAGAACACTGCCCAGAGCATGCTGGCTCTCCCCATAGTGCAGGTAGCATGCTCCCGGCTGTCCACATGATCGAAAAGGAATCCGCCAAATCAGGCCACCTTCTTCCAGTGCTTCATAGTCCTGGACTGATGCTCGAGCCCATTGAAGGCGCTTTCAGCTGTTGACGGGGGAAGTAGGGGTGCTGTTGGCTCTGCAGCACTCCCTGTTGACGGAGCAAAACTCCCAGCCCCAAATGTTTTGTGATCGCCACAGATCTCAAAATATTTTTGACAAAATAAGAAAAAGAAGTAAATTAATCTAATGCATCATTAAAGACTTAAAATATTGACTGAACATATGATTACAGGCATGTCCTTGTAGCTAGCTAGCTGTGGATGTAAGATGCTTTTTCTGAAAGACCCAGGATAAAGTCTTTGAGAGGAAGCCTTTGCTGTAATCCATTATAAAGTGCTTCATTGAATTCCAGGCTCTTTTTAGAACAACAATTTTTTAAATATATATGTGTTTATTTTTTATTTCATGTTGTGAAAGTCAATCTACATATCTGTCTTGAACATTGTGGTAGAGCAGTGTCTCTCAACTTATATCCAATGTACTCTGAATGACTGAGATTGTGGTTAAGGCTCTTAGATCCTGAATGTCTGTTCATTTCCTGATCTGTACTAAATCTAAATCGAAAAAAGCTTTGAAGGATGACTGCAAACAAATCTTACAGATGTTAGCAGAACAAATTTCCTAAAATAACCATAACGCTACACACTGATCTGACACAAGACCCAAAATGACTCATAAGCATCCAAATCAAACACAAAAGTTAACCCTGTTGCGGTAACGAGTCACGTGTCCAGTCTGAGCAACCTGGAGAGTAGTGAACGTGACTGTAGAAAAAAAAAACTACACAAACAATTTAGGCGAAGTGTCGTGGAAATAATACCAATACTTATCCATATAAAACATTTGGGAAAACAAACTAACCAAACAAACTTCAAGACTTCGGAGTTCTCATCCTCAGCATCCTGCAAGCATGCTGTGTCACGTGACCACATCTACGCTAGCCCCACCCCTCCGCCAGGACTGCCTTGTTTAACCCCACTTTCTCGTTCTCGTGTTGTTAATGTGTTATGCCGCTGCAGCTGCAGGCTTTAGTTTTATGATCAGAAGTCACTGTTGGGATGTCTCGACCCACGCAGTCTGCTGTGTGTAGTGTGCGTCATGCATATTTGTTTTTAAAAGCGAATTAATCCTTTATGGAGATGTTAGTGTCCAGTTCAACAAGAAAAATCTAAGAAATGGGCCCAAAATTCGAAGATTCTATAAATTATAAATTAACGTTTTTATTGTTATTTTCACTATGTTGCGTTTAAGTATCCTTACCTACACACAGTTCTGCGCTTAAGAGCGACTTCTTTTTTTTTCTTTGGCGATTTCGGGGCAGCACTGCCCCCTAGTGGGTCTTCGAAGGTAGCAGTCCCACTTAGAAGGCAATGTAGCATTTCCAGTTCACCTGCAAATGCTTTGAACTGTGAAATGATGATCCATCCCTCTGCTAAATGACTGTGATAGTGGGCTACATACAACACATCACTATGTTTCTAAGTGATTACACAGTACAGATAAGAAAAAGGTTCAAATACGGTATAAAATAACACTTTTCAATTTGTATCATCATCTGGTGCAATATCACAATCACCATGACATTTCCGTGCTTACATCAACTGAGTCACTAATATAGATCATACTGAACTGTAAGTGTATTTAACCAGTGACTGAAGGGTTGCTGGTTCAATTCCCTGAAGCAGCAGGAAAAACAAGGGAGGACAGAGTGAATGAACAGTGACTTGCCCTCACTCTGCAATCACAACTATTACCTGAGAGCAAGGCACCTAACCCCCAACTGCTCCCTGGGCGTTAAGGCTGTGTGGCTGCCCACTGCTCTGTGTGGTGTGCTAACTGCTCACAGCTCTCTCTCTCTCTCTCTCTCTCTCTCTCTCTCTCTCTCTCTCTCTCTCTGTGTATGTGTCACTGATTGTGATGGGTACAATGCAGAGACTAATTTCGCTCTGGGGTTAAGAGAATATACATAAAATTAGAAATAAATGAATAAATAACTCACCACAGTAGGATTCCACACATTTACACCTTTTTCTAGAAGTGACTTTTTCATTAAACACTGCTGTCTTTGGAGAGCATTGTCATCATCATTACTATACCGAGTTAACCCTTTAGTGTTCTTGTCAGTTATTCGGTCAAGCAAATTTTGATCCCTGTGTCCCTGTATCGTACTGAAACCTGCACTGAGCTTTACTCAACCTGACTGTTCCATCTCTACCACTTGGTTTAGGTCAGTTATGGTGGAAAACTCCACCAAACTGGATTTCACCGTGTCTCTTTTCAGTAGATCTTTTCACTGAGCTTCCTCAGCAGAAGTCAGACATAGTCATGCTAGTTGCAGGTGGTTTTGGTGCATTAACACATTTGAAGGGGTTTTTAAATTATTATTTCTCACAGAATTTGTAAGAGAATCCTTGAATTTTATTTAATTTTTTCGAATTAGTTTATGTATTCAGTTTTCTGATAAAAAGAAATTTTAAACATTTGATAGAAGCCTATGCATAAAAAAACTATGGGGTTGTTGAATAAAAAACTTAAGCACTATTAATTTTATTGCCCCAAATGAATAGAAAAAGCAAAGAAAAAAATGCTTTTCTTGCTGTGGGCATTAAAGGGTTAAAGGGAGAGTTGCCTCATGTCACTGTGCTGTGGTGAGCAGCTGAGCTCACACTGGCGGTATTGTCGTGCTTTATGCGCTAGAGGGCGCTGTTTACCGCACTTTAACTACCTTCATAGACCAATCATTGTAAGCTTGATTGTATTTGACTGTTGGTGGTAGCCAACATCAATGAAAAGGTAGATATAAGATAAACAGAAAGCTAGAGATGTTGAAAGCCAGAAAACTATTTGAGGACAGCTCGAGATGCTTTTACAGCAGAACTATGCGTTAACAATGTGTAATTTCCCAGTTACATTAGAGAAGCAGAAGCATAGTAATCTGACAAACCGATAGTCCATACAGCATTGCTGGATGGTTTGTGAACCCTTCAGAATTCTTTGTATTTTTGCATAAATAATTTGTAAATATCAGATTTCAAAGGTGCCAAAAGTAAATAAAATTCAATTAAACAAAAAAGACAAAAATAATATGCTTCAGATGCAAATTCAGAAAACTTTATTGATCCCACAGGAAATTGTTGAACACTTGACATTTATTAAAGATACAAATTGAAGTCTTTATTGTCATGGGCAAAGTAGAACAAGCAGTTACACTGTCCAATGAAATTATTTCTGATATTTACTTTTATCGAGGAAAACAGTCCAATGTTTTCAGTGTTTGATGTGACCCCTTGTGCAGCAATGACTGCAACTACAAGTTGTCAGATGTCCTGGTACTTCAGGTTTTACTTGTAAAATTCAGTACTCATGGTTACATCAGTGTTGGCAGACTGTCCTGGGCCAGATGCCACAAAGAAGTTCTAAACCATGATAGTACCACTACTATGTGTCAGAAATGCAACGTTTTCCTTTCCCAAACATTGTGCTTCATATTAAACCAAAAACATCTTCACCAAACTGTGTTTCTTTGTGATCTCGCAGCCTATTAAACACTTCTTGGAGTGATCTTTGTTGGTGAAGCACTCCTGGAGAGTATAACCAGGGTCTTGAATGTCCTCCATTTGAACACAGTCTGTTGATTATTGGAGTCCAAACTCTTTAGAGATGCTTCTGTAATCTTTTCCAGCTGAATGAACATCAACAGATATTTTGAGGTCCTCAGGAATCTCCTCTGTTTGTGCCATGATACATACACCTGTCTGTCATCACATTGAAAATACTAGAGCTGTAATTCCCCAAAAAAAAGATCCCAAACATTTTCAGTACAATAAAATTTGGGGCAAAGCAGTTTAGTTTGATACTGGGGTCTACAGTCAATATGAACTATGATAATATTTCACACAGTCTGCTACATTTCCATCACCTCACACACATTATAATGTGAACATTTTATTATATAAGGCCAATGTCAGCAGTCTAGTCATGGGCAAGAACAACTTCTCAGTACTAAACACAGCACACTGTAAAATGACTGTGGAGTAAACACACACATCGATTTTTATGTCATATCAATATTTTGGATTGTGCACCGTTTTGGTCGATGCATTGATACACATTGATTCATGGTTACCTCTGTATAAAGACCCCATACCAGACTTCAACCTTTAAATAACTGCTAAACCTGGAGGTTCACTGGCTTGTGCCACAGATGTGCACGGTTAGATCATTTTCCTCTAGAAACAAATGGTCGAGTATATTTTTGTCCCACTTCAGCTGGGTTCTCTTGATCTGCTTTTCCGGGTGAATTTTTTGGCTCATATGCACAATTCAAAATAGGGCTCACAATCTTTTAACCACTACTGTAGTGTGTGTGTAGACAGAGCAGTGGGCAGTGTATTCGCGTTGTGTGTGGTACTGCTGTGGGTCACCGAGTTCACCTTTCATCAGCCCGGACTCCCTCATTAACATTAACCAGCCTGACACTGAAATAATAATACTTCAGAAACATGCCGACTGAACGAAGGCTTCAGTTAAAGCACATTGGGGAAGATGAAGGCGCTGAGCTAAGCTAGAAGAGAGCGCTGACCCGTTCGGGAGATGCTAACGGTTAGCGCCGCTAAGGGAGGTGGACGGGCTGGAGGTTCAGGCTCACAGCCACAGGCTGCGTGGCTCTCTGTGCTCGGTTGGAGAAAAAGCGAATGAGCCACATGTTTACAGGAACATTTTCGCGCTCATGTACACACACGGCGTCGAGTGTGAGTGCGTACGCGCGCGTGGAGACCGTAGCGCTGCAGGGAGGTCAGAGCTAACCTAACCGAGGCTGAGCGCACGGGCGGCGGGTAGCTGCGGGAGCCGCTCGCGCTCTTCGCTGCAAAACCTCACGCGCATTTTAACGAAAGCGCAGATTTTTCTGTCGACGAGAGCCGTTTTGGGCGAGTCCTCTGCTGTGACAAAATGGGGTCTTTGGTGCTGAGCTCCGCCATTTTGTGACAGAGAGCGCTCCGCTCAAAGGGGAGCGTGTAATGGTTGAATGTAGTAAAGCCGTCAAGTGGGGAGAGAGAAAGAGAGAGAGATACACGCCTGGCAGCAGCAGCAGCAGGAGCAGTGGAGGGGGAGGGAGAAGGGATCAGCAGCAAGTTACACTTGCACCGGCAGACAACGCTCACTGCTCACAACTGACACACACGCACCGGGCCGAGGAACCTGGGCCGCTGCGTTACTCTGTAAAAGAAAAGTTGTTAAGCAGATCTTCTGTTTAGACCTCATCCCAGCGGCACAAACCACGTGTTTGCCTTCAGTGCGGCCATGTTACTGTGTTTTTGTACTGTGTTTTTGTTCCTGTCCGATACGTTGTTTTCGCCGGATAAACAGACCCTAACGGGAAACGCAGCCCCCACATATTAAATAAAGATCACCTGGCGCTGGCTTAGCATTCTGAAACGAGAAAAGAGGAACTTCTCTTGATAGTTTAAAAATGTTAGGTATTCAATTTAGCTTTCAAGCATTAAGCAACCACTTTCGGTTGGGAAACACTTGAACTGTGTGCAAATGAAGGGGGGAGTCATTATTATTATTGTTATATATAGCTTATATAGTCTATTATTTAATAATTATAATTTATTAACGGTTTTTTTTTTAATATAAACATTTGTGCTGAATCAATTGGAATGAATTATCAATTGGAATAGCATTTGCCTCTTGTGTTTTCAATATTATTATTATTGTTGTTATTAATAATAAATATTACTATATAGTTGTTAAATATGGAATAACCTGCCGAAGAGTATGGATTTTTGTTCAGCGTGTGAATGATGTGTTTTTCCCCCTCCCCCCAATCGACGCTCGCCACTTTGTTCAGTTTTAACGGATCTCGGAAGTTTCAGATGAGCCCTAGAAAAAAGAAAAAAAGAAAGAAAAAAAAACAGAAAACACTGTCTGTCTATTGTTCCGCCGAGGCGCCTCGCTCGCTGCAGTACTGGCACTGGCGGCGCGGGGGCGCTGCAGAGCGGCCAGGGCCCGCGGCCTCGCTCGGGTCTTTTTGTCTGAGAACTGGATCCCGCTTCACAGTGTGTGAGTGAGTGTGTGTGCGCGCGCCGCCGCGTCTGTAGCACACTGTCAAAACCACTCCAAAAACGAACACGTCCAGCCGCCAGCACGCTCTCCGGGTTTCCACCTCGTGCCATGGCAACGCTGGTGTGCCGCTGAATCGGAGCGTTACTCCGATGTTTTGGCCGAAGTTGGAGCGGGCTCGGATCGGGTTTGTTTTCTGTGTGGCTCCTCTCAACAGTCCTCATTAGCGAGCGGGCGCTCTGCTCTGCTCCGCTCTCCCTTCGCCGTTTCTTTAACTTTTTAAACACTCAGCCTCGCGAATGACTGAGCGCCGCCGGAGCATGGGATCCCCGGCGTCGTAGAAAGCAAAACAGTCCGGATTTTGACCGCGTTTGAGGATCTGAAACGATGGCAAACTCGACGGTAAAAAGCCTGCCCGACCAGCGGAGGAAAGGACTAGCTTTCCTGGACGAGCTGCGGCAATTTCACCAAAGCAGAGGGTGAGAGGAGGGGGTGCCTTTAATTTCGCCAAATAAAAAAAACTCCAAACTGCAAAAGTCGCTCGCCCGCACGCAGGGGCGTCCAGTCCGCTCGCCGAACCTAACCGTGTGCTTTTCTCTCCCCAGATCGCCGTTTAAAAAGGTCCCGGTGGTGGGGGGAAAGGAGCTGGACCTGAGCGCTCTCTACTCGAGAGTCGTCTCTTTAGGTGGATTCGCTAAGGTGAGTGCGACCAAAAGTACCGAGAGATTTCTCTCTCTCGCCGGTGCTTCTCGCCGGCACTCGGAGCCACCGGTTCGGCCCGGGGGTGCTGGGGTTGGGGGGGGAAATAACAAAAAAACCGCCGATTTCCAGCCCGAGTTTTGGGGCGATAAAATGGCCTTGTGCTAGAGCCTGTGTTACAGAGCGAGAGAGCGGCTATGAATTGAAAGTCCGGGATGTTAGCGGCTCGGCTGCTCCGCCGGGGAGTGCGACCAGCAGTGTGAGGGACTCGGGACCAGCGGCGGAGGCTGAACACCTTCTACCGGCGGACGGCACCCGGAGCTCGGCTCTCGGCCGCGCTTTTCCACCGCGCTCGCTTCAAGGAAGCCATAGCCAGTCTTTGGCTTCGTGGCTGCAGACTAAAGCGTAGGCCTCACGGCAGGGCCTGTTGTGTTCAGCGCCGTAAATACTACATCAGACGAGCCCAAATCGCCTCCGCCGCCGCGCCTCTCGTCCACGGAGACGTGTTTGGGCTCTCGTGTGTCCCACAGAGCGGCTGGAGAGTGATTTTTTTTGAATAGGGGGAAAAAGTGATGTTAGCTGTACTGCTAACGGCAGTTAGCAAGCTGCCTGATTCAAACTGCTGTAGCTGTTGACCGGGCGGGCGAGCACGGTCGGCTCTTCAGCTCGCATGTGCTTGTCAAATCGAAGAAATGCCGACTTTTCTCACCAGCTATTCTAGCCTGTAGGTGTCCACAGACTCGTTGCACGTGTGCGCGTGTGTTTATGTTCTGTTTTGTCTCTCTCTTCTAGGTTTCTGACAAGAACCAGTGGTCCGAGCTGGGAGAAGAGTTTAATTTCCCGAGGAGTTGCTCCAATGCTGCTTTTGTTTTAAAACAGTACTACCTTCGGTAAGTCTCTGCCTCCTCTGCCATGTGTACATCATCTGCTGCTTAACGGACCACCAGCCGGCTCAAGTTCACACCTTGGACTTTACTCGAGTTTTTTTTTTCTCCCCTCGCTCTCTTTCTTGGCACCTGGGAGCTTTTTGTTTTGTGTTGATGAGGCTTGTTCAGTTCAGATCTCCGCCTCAGACTCCAGTCACCTACAGCCAGGCTTTGTCAGTGTGTGTGTGTGGGAGCATGCACTGCCTGAACTTTTGGCTTATGGCTTATTTTGTGTACAGTAATTGAGCACCATTTATTGTTAAGGACTGATCTGCTCCATTAAGTATATTTTTTATAGGGGTGTTGGGTGTTAGTATGTTCCCCCCACTACAGGTTCAGGTGTTTGTATTTGCTGATGGGTGAAATTTAAAACATTTCAATACACCTAAACAAAACCGCTTTTGGTTAGTTCCAGTATTGAGAATTCTCTTCCTCTGATGTGAATGGGAGAGATCTCATGCCTCCATCATCACAATGTCACTTACTGCCTTTATGTGCAAGTCGCAGCAGGTGAAAGTACTGAAATTGCCCCAGAACGCAGAAGTGTAAACTGGCTGTGTTGACGGCAGAGGTTGTCTCAGTGACTACCAGAGTCAGCATGCGGTCGTCCTCGCAGGCGCTCTCCGTTTGAGTGGGTTACGAGCGAGAGGGACTTGGCAGTGGAAGGCTGAAAGTGTGCCGGCAGCACAAGCCTTGTGCTGCACCTGCCATGCAGCAGGTTATGGTATAATTGCCTTTCGGCACACAACATGCTCCGTTCCTCTTTGCGCTTGGGTTCCGAGTGTTTCGGAAAAGCTCTGTTGGAGATGGGAGAGCAGCTCGCTGTGTTGAAACAGCAGTTAAGTGAGGGATGCCCTGCTAAGGAGAACATGACTCGGCCCATAAATAAAGAGCTCATCCCACAGCAGCAAGAGGTGGTCTGTGTTCTCCTCATCCGTTTATGCCAAGTAATAGAGCCAGAAACTCTGAACGCTCACTAGGAGTGTTTATATGTTTAATCATGTCAAGAACTCGGGCCAGAATCAATTACAGCAGTTCGCTGCACTTTTAGATCACTTTGTGCTGGATTTATCCTTTTTTGGTTCCACCAAATGGTGAACCGTTCTCATAAAACTCTGCCTTGTTTCAGCCTTGGCATCTGAAGGCACTGCTCATTCTGTAGGATAGTACGACTCAGCAGAGTTGTAGTTGGACCTCATGGAGGCTTCTGAGCGCAGGGCCTGAGCTATTAAGAGTTGGTGAGCAGAGAAGCTCAGAGGAAATCAAATGTCAGTGTCTGTGCCCAGTCATTTTTGATGTACAAAAGAAAAGAGGCCTGTGGACAAACTCTGGGTTGTTACACGACTGCAGTAGTGATGATGAAACAAGTGCACATACTCGGTGCAAAAAGTGCAATAATACTTTAACAGCGACCCAAAACGTTAGAACTCTTTTATTCACAAAAACCTGCCAAACAATGTATTAACAAGCATAATGGCCTATCCGCTTTCCTTTCAGTCTGGGGTTTGTAGCGTAATGTGCTGAAAGCAGGTTAATTGCCTTAATTTACAACAATGTTCATGGCCTTGACATTACAGCTAGAGTACTGTATTTATTGTTCAGTCTGTAAATCCTGGTTTATTTCGGCAGTTGTTCTGCAGCAGGTTCTCCAGCAAAGCTGTGGAAATAGGACTGATTGACATTCTGTGGTACCAAACCCAAGCTTTACTGTGATGTTGAGAGTAATCGTACTTCCTGCCGCCCTAGAAATGTGAATGAATCAGGATTAAGGGAATGCTTCATTATTGCAAGTCTTGGACATCCTAGGTTTGTCCACCTGTTTGAGTCATGGGACAGCTCAGAAGTGCTGGTCTGTTCTACTTAAAGCTCATGTGCAAGTTGGTGGGCACACCACAAACAGCCAGTGTGTGGTAAATAGCACCATAACCGGAAAGCTTTGTAGATTACAAAAGCAGGTGCGTTAACTGTTTAAAGAAAGTCACTAATGTTTGAAGAGAACCCAAGGGATGTTGATGGTACCATATTAAGTAGGAGTGTGTACTGTGAGGTGAGCTTTTGGTACACTTACACTTCTCTTTTTCTCCAGCGTGGCTCCATCCCAAGCCTATACGATCACACACTGTGCAGACTTGTGGTGTTCTTGGTGGAGAATGGGTTGTCCTGAAAATAATTTCTTGCGACCTGGTGTATTCAGCATGAGCCAGTGAATTAAGTGACGACTAAATATGGGCTAAATGTTAACTGGACTTGTGTTTATAAGGAGTTGTATCTCATGTAATCAGTGTTTGTGGAGCTGCTGCCTCCTTCATCTATTAAAACACCCACAGTGACTGATGCGCTGTAACATGTGGAAGGAGAAAGAGTTCCGGACACAATCATTATTTGGCTCCTTATTTTATCTTCCTGCTCATCTTTTCAATGGTAGTTGCCACTACTTGTGCATTTCCTCCTGCTCAGCAGATTTCAAGTTGCAGTTTAAGATGCAGGATTGTCCGAAGTTCGTGTAGAACTTTAAAGGGCATGATCTGTTTTGGTGTCTGGTGGGATGGGGGCTTTGGCTGTTGGAAGTTGCTGGTATATTCTTCAGCTGTCCAGCACTGTAAGTGAGGTAACCTCTGCTTTGAAGGACTGTCGGTGGACTTGATTGAATGCTGTGACCCTTCAGGCGTTGGAGAACATATCTGATCTAATGAACTATATATGTATATACAGTCTTAAGATAAATGAGCCTTAAAGGCATCTTGGCATGCTGTCAGAAGAAAAAAAATAGTTCTTTAAAGAAATGTTCACTGGTTGGGTCTTTAAAGAGTCATTGGTGTAATGCTGAAACCGGATACTTTTGCATTACAGTCAGGTTTAAAAAATTATACGGTGTATAAATTAATATATAATATATGAAAATAAATGCTTAAACACACTCGCATGTCATTAACAAATATAGTTCCTTTGTACCATAGTAATTAGCTCTGATATTAACCCTTTGCTTTAGGCTTTTATGTGTATAAAGTTTATATATAGGGTCATTGTTACTGAGGATAAAGATGTTTCTGAGTGAAGTTGTCATTCAGGATTTCAAAGGACACTCTTCTTACAATATTTAGTTTTAAAGCTTGTTGTAAATATGTGGCCTTGGCCATTTTCAGAGTGTTGAGTTTAGGGACGTTGCTGTAGCACAGTTATCACATTTAGTAAACATGTTTTTCTTTTGTGTGCACATGGCTACTGATTCCAAAGCACCCGAGGCCTTTCCAGCTCGACTGTTGAGAAATGAAATTTTCAGTGTCATTGGGTCATCCACATGTTCAGTTAAGGCAAACTCAGTCAGACTCCAGAAGGGGGCAGCATGTGTGCTCTTATTTAGTCCCTTACTAGTATGTGAGTTAATTTGTAAAGGGGATGTGTCTAGTAATGGCGTTCTGCTGTTCCCAGAAGCAGAGCAGCAGTTAACCCACATCAGCCTCAATCTCTTTACTGCTGCAGTCTTTTTTTTGGTCAGACCCCTCCAGTGCGGGGCGAACCTGACGGAATCGGATCTTGTATTTTTGACCGTTTATTTGATCAAATCTTTCTCAGATATGTTGCTCAGCAAAGGAAACTTTGAATGTTCCAGAAGATTGGAGTTATATGATTTGCATACATTGCTTTCACCCGGCGACGGATGCTTTGTGTGCTTGCATGTCTGCTCCTGTAGCTCCAACTTCACATTTCTTTGTTCAAGACAGATGTTGGTGTTGAATCTCAGCGCTTTGGTTGCAGATGCTGCTGTAGGGGTTGGCAGTATGGAAGAAATGTCATGATTCAGATCAGTTTTTCAAACAAAATGTGCTGGTAGTGGAACATCTGAAAAATATTTAAAATTCTGGGTGCATGGTTTTTAATTCAGCCCATCACATATATGCACAGCCCTAAATACACATTAAATGGTCTTTTTTGTAATACAATTGTAATTGTTTAGTTTTCAAATACTGATTGTATTCATCATGCACTTGGAAAAGCATATTGTGTATTATGGTAACCACATTTGTCGTATCACACTTTTTTTTTAAAGCATTGGTCTGGGGTTTGGATTAAAGGACTGAGTTGAGTGTATGTGCCCTGATGTGTGAGGTGTGTGTGATCAGTCAGAGTGCTGTGTGATGTGTAAAATGCACAGCTGCAAGAGCGAGTGTGTGTGTGCGCGCAGTGAGGCTGGGATAGTATTAATAGCGAGACCTTAGTGTATGAGAAGCAGTATTTATAGTAGGTGTGTGTTTGCACGTGTGTGTGTGTGTATGTGGGATTACCTCGGCTGCAGAGATGAGGGGGACCTCATTCAGCAGATGGACGCACTCGCACACAGTTGTTGGTACGTATGCCTGTGTGTGTGGGGGGCATTCCTTAAACACTGCGAACATTCTCATTTTCGTTTGAATGACCACTGAGGGTTGTTTCTTCCATGTGTGAAGCTGAGGCTAATGTTTTTCATGGCCAAAGACCATCAGAATATCTGTTGCTGTAAGGCTAGTTGGTGGTGTGATTTCAGGAATGTTTCATGAAGCTTTGGTTTTAGCGCGAACTATAGTTCTGAGTCTCCTCTGCTTGTTTCTTTATTAGAGTGGTGACCTGAACTTGAACTCAGACTGATGATGTAATCGATGCTAGTCCTACAGTTACTCCTCAGGAATTCCTTGAGCTCGCCCGTCGCTCCAGCAGTGTTCTGGCTATAGACTTCTCCGATTCTGAGCACTGAGCAGAAGTTTAACTGAGGTGGCTGCACTGCTGAGGATCCAGTTACAAAAGCAGGATTTTGAAATAATATAACTTGAGCCCAAAGTCAGGACCGTCTGTAGGAAATGTCACACATGCACCCCATGGTCAGTTGTAGCTGAGCTGGCTGTTTCTTCTCAAAGACAACGGCGTCGAAGTTGACCGTGTTGCATGTTCGCATTACTCGCTGCAAAGTGCCGTGCATAGAAGTTCTTGAGCTCATTCAGTGTTCGAGTTAGTCATTCTGCTTACAGCTGAAGAGACCGAGAGAGCGGGGGAGAAAATGTGTTTGCTGAAGGCAAAATACCATGCGAAAGGGGAGGCACTGTGTTTGAATGATCTTTTAAAAGAACATCTCACTAAACAGTCTTGCAGTGCTGGCAGGTGCTGCTGAGAAGTGCACTCCAAATTAACCACACGTTTACACCATCTGCTGATCATGTGAAAGTGCTCAATGCAAATGTGTGAGCCGTGCCTTCCATTCACTGCCTAAAGGAAGTCTGCTCCTCTTTCCACTCGGATATCATTGTTCTAAAGCATGGGTATCATGCGCTGTCTTACTCAGAGTCAGGCTATTACAATGTTGTGAACTTTTAGCATAAGGCCCTGTTCCCACTGACCGACTGCTTGCAGCATCTGTCTCTCTGTTTCCCTTTCCCTGTCAACATAGAAAAGACAATTGTAATTTTCACCTGCATACACCAGTAAAGGCGGAAAGCCATAGTTCACCTATTGCAGTCTAACAGGAGTCTTAACAGTTTCAGCGATTGATCTCTGACTGTTTTTTGACTTTATTATTTAGTGTGAGGAATAAGGTGTGAACCTCCTCTGGTCTCTAAAGGAGATTGTTATTGATGATGCAGGGTGCTTGGGAGTGTATGTGCTCATCCTTTGCTCATCCTCTTTTCTTTTCTTTTTTTTCTCCCTACCAGCTATTTAGAGAAGTACGAGAAGGTCTATCACTTTGGAGAAGATGATGAGGAGGTGCAGCCTGGGAATCCCAAACCATCGCTTCCAATCGGTGCAATTCCCTGCTCGTACAACTACCAGCAACACATTGTGTCAGGTAATTGAATACATCTTGTGTGGTGTGCTTGGTAAATGCTCTGTGACGGTGTTTCCCTACTCTGCACATTTTAGTTTTTTGTGCTCTTGACACGCACGATCCAGCTAATCAACTATTTGGCAAGACTTGGTTGAAGTGGGTGTGAAAGTGAAGGGAATGCACTAAAATGTGCATGACTAATGGTCCAAGGTTGGGATCCACTGCTCTATGATGTTCTTACAGTGAACCTGTAAAATCTTTCTCTTATGTTGGTTATTACGTGCGCCAACTAACACACATGACCGTTATGGAATTGCTGTGTTGATAAGTGCTGTTTCACTTCAAAACCAATATTCATGTACTTGAAAGAATTAGAAGGGGATATATTCGTGTGCATAGACCATAGGTGCACAGACTGGCCTTCAGGGTTGTCCAGAAGGACCACACATCCCTGTGTGTTGGGATTAAGATTTGAGCAAAAGTGAGAACAGTTGTAGGGAACTGTTGGGGAATCTAGTTGTGAAGCACATGCTTATGAAGCAGCATCTTCCATGAAATGCAGAATTTTGACAATTCTAAGAGATGTCTGAAAATGGTGAAATGTTTCTGTCTTTCAGTGAACTCATTACTACTTTAGTACTAATTAGGTTTCCAGTTTCCATGGTTGTGCTTGGCTGATGGTAATGGGCTCATTTTCTAAAGCATTCCAGACCACACGAATGTCTGTGGGATATGTTAAACTACTGGAATTTGCTACTCACTCATTTCCAATCAGCCGTGATGTTTGCATTTGATTTAGTTTTCTGGTCTTATAATCTGATTCACTGCTCATTGTTTATGTGACTGCATAACCTTAAATATTTTGAACCTTAATAAAAGATGCATATGAAGAGTATCTCCCCCAAAAACAGCATGCGAAGAATGAGCTTCTTTCATTAATGTTTAAATGTGACTGAAGCAGTGAGGTCTAATGATCTGGAGAGCATTCACATATGTCTGGATTTCGTTGGTGCACTGATAACTTGTTGCATACTTGGTAAAAATATTAACAATAAATTATGAAAATGCAAAGACAGGTAGTTGGGCTGTTGTTTTTCACATTTCTATTTATAGACACAACATAGTCTGTACATTTTTTTCTTTGGTCTTTGTGGGAGGGTGAATGTTAATCCTTTGCTTTAGCTTTGGTAGAGGTGGGCAAATACCCTTTTCCATGTTAGTCAAATTATTCCTTTTAAACTTCTTGTGGAAAAGGGGATATTTAAGTAGAGCGCTGCAATCAGTATTTATACTTAAATGTTGCACTGGGAGGTAAATTGTCTTTGCTTGCCTACAGGTATTGGTATCACATGCCAGTACTAACGCTTAGGTCCAGGGTTGTTTGATAAGAAGCCACAACACAAACTACAGTGTTATCTGGTGCTTTATGTGCATTTGCTGTGTGGCTTCAAGTTGTTTTGAAACAAAAATGAACGACAGACTAATTATATGTTAAATGTTAAGTTTATATTAATATTAGAGTTTAATAGTTTAATATTAGGGGTGTAAATCCAAAGATTTGTCATGATCCAAATCAGTTATTTTAGCCAGTGATTTTCGATACCTTGAAATTTGCAGCAATGCGATTCGGTTGATTCGCTTTGATACCTGGGTTTGCAGTAATATGATGAAATTTCACACAATCTGCTACATTTCCATCAACTCACACATACAAACAAATTCTGATCTGAACATCTTATTAAATGTCAAATGCAGCAGTGTAGTCATTTGCAAAAGCAACTTCTCAGTACAGAGCTACTTGCAGTAAAATGGGAGGAAAATTAACTGATGAGTAAACACATCAATTTTTATGTCGCATCAATGCATTGGGTCGTGTGCTATTTTGGTTAATAAATCGATCCAGATCGATTCATTGTTTCATCCTCTAGTTAAAATATAAACCTGTAAGATTCTGTTTGGTGTAATTTGGTGAAAAACCATGTAAGCGTTACCGTACCATGGTTTTGATATGCCAGGTTTATTAGTGGAGATGGTCAGGTACCACTTCTTTTCTGTTACAGATGCTGAAATGTCTGTTGCTCTTAATTGAGAGAGTTATAATTGAGAAGTTGAGATCAAATCCTTCATTGTAACAAAACCAGAAGCTCTCAGTGAATACAGGTCTATTTTTTTAAGTTCTGAGACTGCTACTGATGTTGACTTGACTCTAGTAATTAAGACAATAATTTGTTTATTATGATGGTCAAAAAATGTTTGTGTTATAGTAAAGATCTCTTGCGAAAACGGTTCCTTTACTTTGATTGACAGACTATCTCCGCCAAAGCTATGGCCTGTCGACGGATTTTGTCCCTCCATGTGACTACAACAAATTGGTGCTGTCCCTGCTGTCGGGGCTTCCTAATGAGGTGGACTTTGCCATCAACGTGTGTACGCTGCTGTCCAATGAGAGCAAGCACACCATGCAGCTGGAGAAAGAGCCCAAACTCATCACACTGCTGCTGGCACACGCAGGTGTCTTTGATGACTGTATGTACACCACAAAATATTTCCACAGTTGCTTGATCTTTTACTTCAGCGATAATTACAATAGTGTTTCAAGCGCTGCTTTTGTAGTTTACAGCTGCTTGTGATTTTTAGTGCAGTTATGTCTTCGGTTTTGAGAAACTTGAGTTTTTTTAGACCTTAAAGAGGAATAAAAGTGATTTTTTTTTTCAGCATTCAGGATGTTTTGATGTGAAAGTTCTTTGTATTGGGTGTTGTACAGAAACTTACCAATTGCAGTAGTGATGGGAGCCAAAGAGGTCAAAACTTATTATCCAAAATGACAAGTGAACCTACATTGTCCTGATCATGATAAAACATAAGTAAATCTACAAAAAGAGATTTATTTGGGTGTTATGGGGACGTTTTGGTCTTATAATGCTCTGATGGAGCTTTTGGAGCTATTAAATGTTTTAGACCTTTGAGTCCCATCACTACCACTGTGAACAGTTCTAAGTTGGCAAGTTTCTCTAGAACGGAACATTTTACGTCGAGCTTTTACAATTAACTGTTTATATTTGAATCACTTGTTTATTTAAAAATGGAAATCTGACATGTTCTCTGTTGGTATGTTCTTGTTCCAGCATTAGGTAGCTTTTCTGTTGTATTTGGCATGGACTGGAGGGAAAAAACTTCCAGAGATTTTGCTAAGGTATGAATAAAATGTTTATGTATTTTCACTGTCATTTACTTAAATGACTGTTTAAATATTTATTGATATTACAATGTTTGTGGTCTTGATCATTACAAATGTCTTGCGTGCATAGTTTTGGAAAGATGTTGTCGAAGACAATGAAGTAAAAGATCTCATCTCAGACAAGAGCTGCACACCACAAGGTGGGTGGACACACAGTTGAAACTCTTTTGGTCTCTTTGTTGTGGTGATCACTTTATTCTCAGTATGGTTTTGTTCTTTTTCCATTCAGATGGGTCAGAGCACAGTGACGTGCAGGCATCCCTGTTCCGCCCGCTGCGTAATATGGGCATAGATGACGTGGAGGGCCAGCGGGTGCTCCAGGTGGCCATCATCCTGAGGAACCTGTCCTTTGAGGAGACCAACGTCAAACTGCTGGCAGCTAATCGCACCTGTCTGCGCTTCCTCCTCCTCTGCGCACACTGCACATTCATCTCGCTGCGGCAACTAGGCCTTGACACGTTGGGCAACGTGGCAGGAGAGGTGAGGACAGTGCTTTTCAGCTGCCCTTATGTGTGGCGCAGTCCGCGCCATTCAGATTATTTGTTACGGCAAGATCATTGATAACTTCATGGTATATATATATATCGACTGATGGCTGTATCATAATTTGAGCCAACTTTTATACAGGGTATGTGTACGTGAGTGAGTATGTAATAGTGTTGCTCCAATTTATTATTTGTGTTATAAGGTGTTTTTGGAGGGGTATGAGTGTGCTTCAGTCCTTTCATTTTCGAGAAACTGAGCAGAGAGTAAAGTTTTAGTTCACAGCTGTAGTGAGCTATTACTTTGTCTGCTCTCCACCCTCTAGCAATCGCCAGTTGACAGTATTGTGGGAGGCACGTGGTGGCAGGCAAGCTAGAATCGCTTTCTACAAAAAAGGCACAACATTGCCTGAGAGGCTCCTATTAACCTACAGACTGCTGAGCCTCTCACTCAGGATTTACCGCATTTCTCCAAAAACCCATTTCATTTCATAACCCATGGCAAGTAATGCTTAACAACACAGCGAAACCCATTTTAAATCAGAGATTTTGTTTCAAATCATGACCAGTATGAGCCTCATTTATGGAAAAGTTGGGACATTTAAAAAAATAAAAAATAAAAAAATTGCAATTTGTAAATTCTCTTGAACCAAAAATACCCTACCGACAAAATTACTCTACCTTTTTATTTTAGGAAATTACTTTTATTGATCAACTTGACTGTATTTTGTACAAATAAACATATATATTGATGCCTGCAGCACAGTCAAAATTAAGACAGAGCAACATAAAAAAAAATCTAAAGTTTATCCGAGGGGTACGTGATATAGCAAAAATAACTTATGACGATATTTTGAGAAATTTCCTTGATATGCGATATGTTGCGATATGTATTAAGATGGAACAAAGGAAAAAGTGCCATGTTTTTTTTTTTTTTTTTTTTACAAATAATTTTTTCAGTGTTTTTCACACCACAGTACATGTTCACTTAAGAAAGATTAATGATGCTCTCCTAAAAATTAAACATGAAGTTTTTAAAATAATAACGGTATCGATATGCTCTGAAAAGCATTTTATGACCACAATTTATCACGATAATGCTAGATGTCATATTGCCCAGCTCTAGTTTATAGAATATTCAGGTTACATCATTTTGTAACGTTCCACAATAAGTAGGTGAACTGGTAACAGATGAGGGTATGACGGAGAACAAAAGGAACATTCACCAAAGGCTCAGTCTTTGACAATTCTCTCACGGAGTTTGGCACAGGTAGTAAGCCATGGCTCTTCTTTGCAGTTAAAACATTCTTACAAAAAGTTAACTTAGTCTTTCAACATCTACAGTACATACTGTCATAAAAACATTAAGGCAAACCTGGAGAAATCTTAGTCTGTGTATGGCAAGGCTGGAATCCTGTGTCGAATGTCCATGACCTTTGAGTCTCGAGGAAAGAACTGTATGAGAAAATGAAATGTACTGCAATAAATACAGCCACATGGGGTTAGGAGTACTTTGGGAAACCATTCTCATTTAATGCACTCCACCACTGCATCATGAATTGCAGCCTGAAACAATGTTATGCCAAGGGAAAGCCTTACATAGGTCATGTCATTTTATGAGGTTCATCAGTTTCCATGGCATGGGTACCACCGATGCAGAGGTGTTTATTGGGATTTTAGAGAGAGATGCTGTCATCAAGGCGACACAATTTCCTGGCAACTCTATAGCTATTTTAGCAAGACGATGCCAGGCATTCTCCATGCACTACTACAGTGGGGCTTTGTAGATATGTGTATACTTAACTTGCTTGTGAGCAGGCCACATCTATCTCCTACTCCTACTGCATCTATCTCCTACTCATACTCCTACTAAAAATGTATGGGGCATCATGAAGACAAGGAAATTTTAAACTCTTTAGTGATGGGTTTGTAATCTTTTCTAGCCTTATGAGTATATCAACTCTTTTTCTGAGGTCCTCAGAAATCTCATTTATTCGTGCCTTAACAATTCAACAGTCAGACTGACCTTGTACAAATGGAGGAACCATTGTTCCAAGACTATTGTTACCCTCTCCAGGTGTGCTTGACCAACAAAAATCATTCCAAGATCAAGGCTTTTAATCTTGGATATCAAAGGATCCCAGGGAAACATTTCATCAACTAAATTCCTCTCACATAATATATAAATGTACATATGGTGTTCATGTTGAAAGCAAATGCTCTCTAAAAGGAATTTCTGCCCATGTACACTTTACTGAAGGTCACCTGAAGAAGTTTCATGGATGAAAGGGACCTAAACAGAACTTTTTAGTTTTGGCTTTTTAACTTTAGTTAGGTTTGGAGAAAGGAAAACACTGCATTGCAGAATAAAGAACTGTTTTGTTGCATCTGGGCCTAAAGATCCTGCCATCATTAATGGAAAAATTAATCCTGAATTATACCAGCAAAATCTAAAGGAAAATGTCAGGGCATCTGTTTGTGAGCTGAATATCAAGAGGAAGTGTGACATGTAACAAGATTAACTCCATTCTCCTTTTAAACCATATGTTGGTAAAATGACTTGTGTGCATAAAGGTAATGTTTCAGAATGGTCAAAGTTAGTCCTTACCTTAACCCAGTAGTAATGCTGTGGAAGGACCTAAAATGAACACGAAAAGCTGATATACAGGACCGATCAACACTCACTGAAAACTTTCAGCTGCAGTTATTGGGGAAGTGGGGGTTTACACCATATACATACCACAATACTTTGGCCAGTAACAGATAAAATGTTACATCATTATACATGTCCAGTATAATATATTCTCATTTGTTTAATTGGATTGTCCTTATCTACTACTATATATCTAGGACTAATGTAACAAATTGAGGTTTTATTTTATGTTTAAGGAAAAATATAAAAAAAAATCCTGAAAGGTTCAAAAACTCTCAAGCACCACTGATCTACAAAAAACTAAATGAAAGCAGTATCCAGCTTTCTCTGTAAAGGGCTGGCACGGCTTCAGGTTTTCAATCCAAAACAAGCAGGAGCACACCTGATTCTGCTTGTTCAGTCAGTTGGTCTCAGTCTTGCAGCAATTGAGCAGGTGTCTCCGACTTTGTTGGAATAAAAATCAGCTACCCCACTAACCCTTTGAAGGTGGAATAAAATAATCTCAATTTTTGCACATATTGGTGTTTTAATCTGCACTTATTTTTAAATTAAGTATTATATTTTTAGTATATAGGTTCTTCAGCTGACCTACTGATTGGGGTAGAATGTCTATAGTTTAGCCAACAAAGCTGAAGGGGTGGTATTTTTACTTGAAACACTTTAAATGCATTTTCCTTAATTTCATATTTATGATGGTGTTTCCCTGTTGTATTTTTGGGTTGATCACTGTAAGCATTGTTAGCTTCTTGGTTGAGTGTGAATCCAATTTGCCGGTAACTTTTGATGCTTGTTTCATGTCAGAAATGTGCTGAATGTTCTAAAATGGCACTCTTACAGCCTATAAATTGCTTCTTGTTAAAGTATGAAAAAGGCTGATGTTCGTGTGGCATGCTAATGTTATTAGGCTTGGGTAAATGAAATTTTCTTAGTTTTTGCTAACTCTTAGGCAACTGCAGTTACCTGCAGTTCTGTGAAGCTAATGTTAAGGTGTTTTGGGGGAAAGTGTTCTCGGTGTTGAAGGCTGTAGCATTTGTTTAGGAGCATGATTAAAGTTTAAATGGAGTTCTGAGAACATCAGTGCTGATTTCAGACATGAACTACACATTAAAAGGAAAAGTGATTGGTAGACGCATGGTTTTTGTTTGCGAATCTTAAAGCAGTGAGTTTTCTGACATTTATGCTATTGTCAGTCAGCTCAAGCCTATTGCGTTGTTTTGAGAGGTAATAAGTTACAGTGATGCACATGATCTGTTGCATGTGTTCGTGAACATGTTATTCTTCTGTTAATTTTAGTCTCAGAATCTCTTACTCTCATGTCCCCACATACCAGCTACTGCCTGCACTGCCGACTTCGTGATTACAAACAAAAAGTTGACTCCTCTACCTCATCTGTGTTTTGACTTGCACCTCAGAGTAAACCACACCAACTGAACAGTACCCAGCATTGTTTTTTTTATGATTGCCCTTTTTTAAAACAAAGTTTAAAGTAAACATTATTAAAAAAAACGATGGATGTCTCAGAGCAGTTGCATGTATAAAAACAAGAAACAGGATTAGAACTGAATCAGCCTCATGATTATTCCTGATCTATAAAAATAAAATAATCTGATCAGCTCTACTCTTTATCAGAACATGCCTACACAAATGCTGGTATGATGCGTCTTCGTATTATCATAATCATTGTATCGCAATATATTTTGTCTCATGAACTTTTGACAATATCAGCTGTAATTGACTCCCTGTGGCCAGCTAGGAAGCTAGGAAATGCATAATGATTTGGTTCTTCTTTGGTTTATTTGTGTACCTTTGCATCTAGTACTTTGAATGAGCCTCTTCAGTCTTAACATCTTTTATTCATGTAAAAGGCCATAGATGCATTTAAGATTTTCCTGTTTTCTTAATGTTAAATTGTTTAAATAAGCCCGATGTAAATGTCAATTTTCCCCCCTTTTTGTTAATAGCTCCAGTTAGATCCGGTGGATTTTCGAACAACTCACCTAATGTTTCACACAATTACTACATGTCTGATGTCAAGGGACCGCTTTCTAAAAATGAGAGGTAAAACCAAATTGAATGGAAATGTGTGTGTTTAGTTGGCAGGCAGTGTTTTTGGTGTGTTAATACTGTTAGTGTTTTACTACAGTGTTTAATTTGCGCTGCCAGAGTCCGCAAAGTTATAATGCCTTTGCCTCCTCAATTGCAGCCATGGAGATCCTAGGCAACCTGAGCAAGGCAGAGGATAATGGAGTTCTGATCTGCGAGTATGTGGACCAGGAGTCGTACCGGGAGGTGATCACCCTGCTAACCCTGCCAGATATCATGCTAGTTATCGCTTCCCTTGAAGTGCTTTACCAGCTGACTGAGCTTGGCGAGATCACCTGCTCCAAAATTGCCTCTGTGGACAGGAGCATAGGTATGTGAAGAAAAGAACAGTCCTCTGTGTACAGGGACCTATATTCATGATGCACCCTGAGGGGGGATGTGATGTGAGAACACAACACTTGTGGCACAATTGATTATTGTTATGCAATTAAGTCTCAGATTATTGTATAGATTATTTAATGGAAGACGGTAATTTTATTGCAGACTAGCTTGATGGATGCTGTCAATTAAATCAGTCAGTGTGTTCCTGTGCTTTTGAATTTTCAAGATCATTGTTTCAGAAAAAATATGAACTTCAAAGTCATTTGTTTTGTGTATGCGTGTAGATCTGCTTGTGCGGTTAGTGTCTGTGGACCTGCACACGTTTGGGCCTGATGCTCTGACAGCCATTAAGCTGATTGAGCACCAGAGTGCAAGTAGCCAAGTTGCAGAGGTACGACCCCAGCTCGTAGAGCATGTACCTCCTCCCATGCAAGGCGCGCCGGTGCCAGGTAAGACCTGCTGTATATCTGTACATTTGAAACTTTGTATGCAACTGGAAATTGTATTAGGTTTTTGTCTGCAGATTCACGCTGTGAGAAGAGCCAATGCGTTGCCTGAGCCTGATCAGTGTTTCAGAGCACGTGCAACTTACTCCCCGATTAGACAGGAAATGATTAGCTGCAGTAATAACTGGGTTGTGTTTACATGTTGTAGCTCAGCACTGCCCTCTATTGTTCAAAGGGAACTTTAGCACGCATTTTCCTTTGTGCTGTTGGCTTTGCATTCAAATAAGAACACATGGTGAACTATGCAAACTATGGTCATGGTAGATGCTGGGTAGACCAATGTCTTGATGTGGTTCGAAATTTGACTTTATAAGTTGTTTTGTTTTATAGTGACAAGAGTTCCTGTCCAGTCTACCCCTCCCCCGGGTATTGTGGAGGTAGATGGAGAGAAGTTTACAACTCAGTGGTAAATCGGTCTTTCCCTTAAATGCTTAATGAAAGTTTGGTGCTGAATGTGCACAAGCCAGCTTTGACATCTCATGTTTAGTTTGTGGTAGTAATGGATAACATTTTGATAGTTACTGAGACAATTTCAGTCTTTGTGTTAATTTGTGATTATTGTAATAACCTCTAACAATTCCTCCTGTTTAATTTTCTTTTTCTCACTTTGGGCACCTGTAAGTGATGTAACATACAGGTTTATTTCCTGTCAGCAATGTCAATTAGTTAGTCATCCTGTCCAGATAATCCCTCTACATAAAGGGCATTTTCTGTGTACAGTTGTGAACATACAGGATCTTCTGAAAATTTAGGGAGTTTAATTAGATAACACTTTATGGAATTTTCCGTGTGCCACCACCCGTCTTGTTGGCTGTATTAAGTCTCATTTCTCTCCAGGCTGAATGCTCATTATGAAGTGCATGCAGACGGCTCTGTTTCTCGCTCAGAGATGTACTCTGACTACTTGGCGACCTGCAGCAAGATGGCACGTGGTGGTGTACTAACCTCCAATGGTTTTTACAAATGCCTGAGGTGCGTCTTCATACTCTAAGCTCTAGATATATGTAATAGGTTGAGACTTGTACTATTCTCCATTGAAAATACCAACATATTTTAACACATGAAAACTATGCTGAAATAAGTTGATTATTGATTTTTTTTTTTTTTTTTCCTCCTCCTTTTCTCAAAATAGGACGCTGTTCCCTAATCATACAGTAAAGCGCCTGGAGGACTCTAGGGTCAGTGGGCAGGCTCAAATCCATGTTGTTGGTGTACGAAAAAGGACAATTCCTCTCCCCGTTCAGCTGTATTACCAGCAACAACCGCAGCAACAGGCCAGTCCTGTACCAGGGCCCAAACACGAGGCTCCAACAGAGCCTCCACAACATGCCCACTCAGGTAGGCCACCTGTGTGTTTTGGCTATTCCCATTTTAAAATGCAATGATGTTGTGTTTATGCTTTTCTAACTTTCCTCTCTACCGCTGTTTGCCAGGCTTGCCCTCTAGTGTGGGTGGGCAGTTTGTCCGGGCACCAGCACCAAGCCTTACTGCCGGCCAGGCAGCACCACCAATTGCCTTCAACATGCATGGAGCACCTCATCCTCACCACGTTCCTAACGCTTCTGCATCAGCCCATGCTGGTCCACGGCTCCCAGGAAACCCGCCGGTACAAGCTGCACCACCTCCATGCCCAGAAGCTCCACCACCCTCCTGTCCAGCTGCTCTACCTATGCCTCCACGGCCCAGTGACATCCTGAAAACGGCCATGATCCAGAGTTCCATCCCCACAGCTCCTACTGCCTCCACTGCTCCCAACCATAGCACTGTCCCTACAGCTCCTACGCCTCAGCAGCCCCTCCTTCACCATGCTCCAGTCACATTGATCCAGCAGGGGATGCCGCAAGGACACATATTTACTGGCAGGGTACAGGGAGCATGCCCTTCCTTGGGCCAGCAGCGCCTTCCTGCCCCACAGGGCCAGTTGGGTGTCGCGCCACAGGAAACTGTGGTTTTAGCCCCTCCTCAGTATGTGAGTGCTCCTTGCACGTCGTTAGTGGCTGGGGGGCAGGTATTCAGTGTAGCAGGTGTACAGAGTGCCCAAGGGCCTCGTGTAACCTTCCAGAACATTGCTCCTAAACCTGCACCACAGGCACAGCCACCCCTGCAACATCCACAGCATCAACAGCCACACCAACAGCAACAACAACAGAGTTTAGTCATCGTTAGTCCTAACCCACAACCCAGCCCTGCTTTTGCTCCAGCCATTCACCAGATAGTGCTTGCTAATCCCTCAGGCATGCAAAATGCTCAGACCATCCAGCTGTCAGGGCAACCTGCTCTCTCTCCTCAACCCTCTTCTTCACCTGGCCAGTCCGCTTCATGTCCCAGTCCACAAGTGATGGCTCCACCCTCAAATCCTGTCCAGGGTCAGGGCCCACCTCCCACTGTTGGTCAAATGCTGTCTGTCAAACGTCAACAGCAGCAGTTTCAGATCCATCCCTCTCCTCCTCCGCCACCGCCCCCTCCTCCACCCCCTCCCACGATCCCTCCCCAGACTACCTCCACAGAGTCCAGTCTGATCAAACAGTTATTGCTTCCAAAGCGTGGCCCTACCACGCCTGGAGGCAAGCTTATTCTCCCAGCTCCCCAGGTCCCCCCCCCTGCCAGTACCAGGGCACCAAGCCCACAGGTAGTATACCAGGTGAGCAACAGTGGTCAGGGAGCTCCACAGACACAGCAACTAAGCGTGCAGCTTGTGCAAAGTTCTTTACCAGGTGCAGGTGCTGTACAGACTGTGCCCATCTCTATCCTACCTGGGCAAATCCTCTCCACCTCAAACCCTGCCACAATCTTACAGGCCACACCGAGTAACCAGGTCACCTTCACAGTAGTGCCAAATTCCAGCTTTCCCAATGCTACTGCTGGCAGCCAGGGGGCACCATCTTCTCTTGTCCCTCAGACTGGTTTGACCATCAACACATCACCCCCCACGATTGGTCTGCAGCTAAACCCACCTCTGCCACCTTCAGTAGCTACCTGCACAACGCCTGTGCCACCTTTCAGAGGTGACAAAATTATCTGCCAAAAGGAGGAGGAGGCAAAGGATGCTACGGGACTCCACATCCATGAGAGGAAGATTGAGGTGATGGAGAACTCTATGGTAACTGAAGGCTCCACCAAAGCCAGCAATGGGCAGTCAGTGGAGATTGATGAACCTGGGGCCAAGCTGGTCAATGGGAGGAAATTTGACTCAAGTCTACCTCCATACCACTCAGGGAACAGCCAGCCGGAGGCCATACAGGGCACACAGGCTCTCAATGGCCCCACTGTACAGAGCAGCGATGGCATGACAAAACAGACGTCAGGAGGACCTCCCTCGGAATCCAGAAAACTCTTGGTTAATGGTGTCTGTGACTTTGAGCGAGATTCCACAACTGGTGCCCATCCAAGCAAAAACATTCCAAATCATAAAGCTTCCAAACATATGGGCAATGGGGAGGTGCTGCTGCCTCAGAAAGTACATGGGGCTTTGCCCCTCACTGACTCTCTCCCACCCCAGCAGGGCACTGCCAAAGCAGAGCAGCCAGAGCGCCTGGCTAACGGTCCCAAAAGCTCCATTCATGGTGCGGAGATTTCCAATGGTCCCTCAGCCCAGAACTCGGACATGCCGGGCCTGAGACAGCAGCACCCACCTCACAACCACTCCTCGCCACCCCCTGCAGCCACACCCAGCACACAGAACACCCCTGGAGCAGAGCTGCCCACCAATGGCATGTCTGAGAACAGAGCCCTGAAGAGACCAGCAGAAGACTGGGATCGGGGTGCAGCAGCCTCGGGAATTCCCAGCAAGGTGGGCGTTAGGATAGTGACCATCAGTGATCCCAACAACGCTGGCAACAGTTCTACAATGGTGGCTGTCCCGGCAGGTGCAGACCCAAGCACAGTAGCAAAAGTAGCAATAGAAAATGCAGCGCAGCAGAGGCCCAGCGTGCCCACCACACTTCCTGAAACTACCACTCCGGTAAGATTTTAAAGATTTCTGTTTTTTTTTGTACAGTAGAAGAAATTTACACCTGTGAGACAAAGTAGTGAATGCTTAGTCTTAATTTTCTGTCTCCTGAAATGTTGTGTTAAAGGTCTTAATCTTTTAAAAATATTGAACAGATGTTTTACTCATATTGCCACATTTCATGAACAAATGATTTAAATGGTGAAGGGTTTTTACAGAAAAGGTATGTTCAGACATTGGTCCACATTAAACCGTAGCAGGTTTTTAATGTTTCCTATTAATTGATGTAGTAATTCATTTGCCACTTTTCATATTTAGGAGGCCACTGTTGCTACCTCCTTTAGGGTTTTTCTTTTTTAGCTTGTATGTTTTCTAAAGATAATTTGACCGTGACCTTTCCACCACAGTTTTATGAACCCCTTGCAATGCCACTGCAAACCCCTAGGGTTTAGAAAACCCCACATAGGGCAGTAATCCCATAGACTCCTGATGTTCTGATTAATGTTCTGGTTTGCTCCGAATCATAGAACACTTGAAATGGTTGCAAATAGGAATGCATGATCTCGAAATCATCTTGGTATATTTGCTTGAAATCTGCAATAACAAATTGGACAGATGTTTAGATTTGACTATTTTTCAATACCAGTATTTAGTAAAATATATACAATGTTTAGGGTCTTAAACAATATATATATATATTTTTTTTTATTAAAGATGCTGAAATATCTAAAATGCTTTTTTAAAATAATTTTACATCATATTCAATCATCTTGGAGTTAATGTGGGTTGTATTTTTCCATTTATGTAGGTAAATGTGGCGCTAATTTCTGCATTTTGTGTAAAATGTTTTTGTAGACAAGGCTTTGGCATAATGATTTTACACACACACACACGCCATGTTTGTATAGCCATAGTAGTTAGGTCCATGAGGTTTTTCCATCGACTAATAATACTGTATCTCTGTAATATACACCTAACCCTGACCTCCGTAAACAAAGACAATCTTTCTGCACTTGTAGTTTTTCTAAAAAAACTTGAATATGTGGAGAAATCAGCTTGTTTCTTAGTGAGGACCACCAAAATGTCCTCACTATAACAGATTTTTCTGTAATTGCTATCTTTATGAGGACATTCGGACCTCTTAAGATAGCATCAAAAACAATATACAGGGTTTCCACTCTTTTTCAGGACATTTTCATCTATTTACTAAATTTATATTTTTAGGGGGGGGGGGGGGTCTGAGCCACTTCTGTACATGGACCTTGAGGAGAGTGGTTTGATCAGTTTAGGTGTTGCCCATCTCTCCTGCTGACGTCTACTGCTCATGTACATAATACCGCTTATCCCCTGCTCCTGGTGTAGCAGCCACAGCTAGCATCAGGTTTTCTGTCAGAAATCAATAAAGCGTATGGTCCCACCTTCTCTTCTAATCATGAACAGCTGAGAGTTAACAGTCTGCAGTGTGCTGCTAGTTCATTTGTCGATGCACGTGGATCGTTCATGTGATAATGCTGATTAGGATGTGCCCAGGTTAGTTTACACAGACAGATATAGGTAACTTACAAGCGTGAATGTAGAGCATCAAGGCAAAAAAGCTTAGAAAGATGAGCAGAAAAATAAATCACAAGAGAGCCAACGATGAGGGTTTGCGAACGCAGCTCAGCACACTCTAGCTTTGCATTGTGCATGGCAATCTTGGCCTTGTGCGCAAAATGTCCCTTTCTACTGGCAGTGATTTTCTGTGGAGATTTGCACAGCTGTGTGCATGAGATGTAACACTTTTGTTAGCAGTTAGTCAGCAGTAAGCACTATTTAACACCTTTGGGCCTAACATAGCTCAGTTCCATAAAGAGGGTGTGTGGAATCATTTGGACATATTGTGGACATATTTCTTTTTGCTGTAGTGAAATGTCTGAATGGAAGGGAATGAACCGCTCATGTTTTTCTCTCTTTTGAATTACAATCATAGGCAGTAGAGCAAAATTTGCAGTTACATTGACTCAAGTGCTATTTTGGACAGATGCTCCAGCAAAACGTTTATGTATGAACCTCAAAGAGGCGACATAAACGTTTTAACCTATTTTTTGGGCTTTGTCTATTTTAAACATTCAGTAAATAATGCCAAAACATAACTGCCCACAACCAATTCCATGTTTTTTCCAAATGTGTAGTGACTCATGTGACTTTCCGAATGTATATTTAAACATGTAAAGTTAGAATACAAAGCAGCAACAGTTGAACTGTTGTGCAAAGTTTTCACACCTTAGTAAGCTCCTCTTTTCTCTTCAGCAGCCTGTGTCGACACAGTCTCCGACCCCGGTGGGTTTGTCTGCACAGGGAGCCAATCAGAGCTCAGCTCCTCCAGCTGAGGGCCCTCAGGCTGCAGCGCTCCCACCAGAACACACTCGCAAACCTGGACAGAACTTCAAATGTCTATGGCAGGCCTGTAAACGGTAAGGAAGCAGCAGGACCATGAAATTCAGCTTAATGGTGCAACTGGCCTTCAGCAGTGGAAAGCGTTTAGTCTAGTTGGGTTAAATAACCAGTTAAAATGAAATCTACAAACGTACAGGTAAATGTACATCACTGGCTAGTAAAGATATCCTCAGCTGTATACATTTAAATGCTATACTGAATGATTACAAAGCACAAACTGTGGCTTCTGCCTTAAGCTTCTAGATAAAAAGCAGTTGCAGCTGTAGAACAGTAGACTATTCTAGGGATGCTCAAGAATAGCAGTTGATCCAGTTTTTGCCATGTCGCAACAGCTGTTCTTTTTCTGTATAAAAAGATCTAATGTAAACATTTTTTGTTGCAGTACAGGCCTTTTTTATGTAAGTAAGAACAGAATCGGGGGTCATTTCGCTGGAATAGGATCATAATTTGTCAAATGTTTAGAAAACTTGTTTGCATTTAAAATGTCCATCAGGCTGAGTTTTATGTTCTTGCTTTGTTTTGACTTTGCACATAATAATGTCTAGTGAGGAACACTGCCCCACTGCTCTAGGGTGCAGAATGAATGAACTATGGAACGTTTATTATTAATCAGTTAATTCTTTGAAGTAAATGAGATGCTTTCTGAACATGGATCAGCGGAACCTATTTCAGCACTATGTTTTTGGTTTCAGCAGTTATGAAATTTTATGAGCAGTCTTATACTTTCATGATGGCTATAACTGTTCTCAAGTCCAAGGATAAGGTCAGAAATCAATCTAAGGGTTTAGCTGGTGTTTGCTTTGAGAGCTTCATTTACTTACGGTCCTTAAAACTCAGTTGAAAATAACAGTAGAAACAGCTGTGCATATGTAGATGCTGCTTCACCTGGGTTCATAAAATGTAAATTCCATTTTAAAAACATAAACAACAACGTAAATGTGACTCATTGCTTATGTCTAAGACATACTCCGTCACTGTGAACCGTTGAGCTGATCAGCTTGATGACCAGTCAGTGCTTAGTAGCATTAATAATGTCCTGCTGCCCAAAACCTGTTTGTTGTAGAAAGATACTGAGATACTTGGAAGTTTCTCTGATTTATAAATTTAAATTTAAACAGTACAGTACAATGTACAGTACAGAAATTCCTGGGTGAAAGACTAGGAAAAAATGAACACTTTTATTCCTTCAGCTTCATTGTTCATGACTGCTTTGCTCACACACACCCTCTAGTGGCAAGTCTGTCCTTAGACTTGCTCCGTATGTTTTACTGAGGTGAGAACACGGGAGGATGCAGTCATTCAGGAAATCCCACCAATCGTGTGTGTGATCTTTCAGGTGGTTCGAGACGCCTTCACAGGTGTTCTACCATGCGGCTACACAGCATGGCAGCAAGGAGGTATATCCTGGACAATGTCAATGGGAAGGCTGTGAACCCTTTCCACGGCAGAGACTTTCCTTCATCACACATCTACAGGTAAGACCTATACAAGAAAACCGTCAGCAAGATTCCACAACACTGTTCTGCTATTAAAGGCGTAACATTTTACATATCTGAAGTACCACTGAATACAGACTGGTTTGAATGTACAGTAGTAGCATAATGGGATCTGAGCATTTTGGCAGTAGTATTGTATTGCTATTGATGTCCCTTTCCTCATTATGTGGTTTTTGTTTCTGCAGGACAAGCATTGCTCAAGGGATGCCCTTCTAGCCGCACTCAAGCTGGAGGAACAAACACAACAAGGCAGCAATCCCAATACTTCCAAGTGTGTTCTCATTCCTGTTATGTCACTTTTTTTTGCCTTTTGCTGGACACACATGGACACAGTCAGTCCTATACCTTAAAACTAGGATGTCCAAATAACGCTAATTTTGATTAATTTCACTCCATATACATCACAATTTCAACATGAATACAACCGAATACATCACTTTTTGGAAAGAACATCAATACATTGTACTGCAGACTTCAAACGCACAGCAAGGGCCACGATCAGGCAGCATGGGGAGGATCTCCTTGATCAGGCAGAGTTTGGATTTGTGCGCATTGATAATCAGGACCCCCATGGTTTTGGCATTGGCTGAAAAAAGCACAATGTGCATTTGACGGCCTGCACACAGGCAGGATTACAGGCAGTTTATGACATTGAATATCTTGTTACTTGTACTTGGCACCTGTCAAGAGGTGAGATTTATGTTCGTCAACAGTCAGTTCTTAAAGTTTGCGTTTGAAGCAAGGAATTGACTTTATCAAGGGCTGTGATGCCTAGACAACAGCGTCAGAGCATCTCCAGAACAACAGGATTTGTGGGGTGTTTCCAGTATGCAGTGGTTAGTACCTACCAGAAGTGGTCCCAGAAAGAGCAGCCAGGGAATCAGCAACAGGGTCATGGGTGCCCAATGCTTACTGATGTGTGTGGGAAGAGGGCTCCCAGTCTCCACAGTTCCACAGAAGAGCTACTGTAACACAACTTGCTGTAAAAGTGTATTCTGGCTACGTAGGAAGGTGTCGGAACATACAGTGAATCACAGCTTGCTGCATAGTCACAGACTGACTGCTCAAAGTGCCCATACTGACCCCTGTGGGTCCTGGCATTGATGTAGATGTTACTTTGACATGTAGCACTTAGCTAAACGTTGTTGCAGACCAAGTATAGCCCTTCATGGCAGCAGTTCTCCCTAATGTCCGTGGCCTCTTTCAGCAAGAGAATGTTTCTCAAACCACTCGTGAGGAAGTTTTGCAGTTTGAAAAGGCATATGACCTGGAGTTAAAGATGTTGACTCCAAATTTCCCTAATCTCAATCTGATTGAGGAGCTGTGGTGTGCTGGACAAACTAGTGTGATCCAAGGCCCCAAGTCACATCTTGCAGGAATTAGCAGGATTTGTTGCTAATGTTGTTGTACCAGATACTACAACAGAGTCCGTGCCTCAGAGCTGTTTTATTGGCAAAAGGGGACCTACACTGACCAGCCATAATATTAAAACCGCCCTACATATTGTGTATGTGGTTGTGTTAAACAACATCAGCAGCTCCTAAACTCATTTAATGAAGGATTGATTAGCTGAAGCAAGAAACAGGATCATCACTGTAAATACTGGACTTGGAGGAAAGGTCTGTTTAAAATAACATGTGTATAAGATGACACACACACACACACACACACATACATACATACATACATACATACATACATACAGCCCTATAGCCCTGTGGTCTGCCCTCTCGCCTCTCATACAGTAAGGTAAGGGGTCCGATTCCAGCGCGGGGTGTGTTAGTGGGCAGTGGTGGCCTAGTGGTTAGGACGCTGCCTTTGAAACCTTAAGGTCGCAGGTTTGATTCCCAATCCAAGCACTACTAAGGGTACCCTTGAGCAAGGTACGGTCCCACTACACTGCTCCCCGGGCGCTGTTGATAGCTGCTCACTGCTCCATGTGTGCACATGTGATGGGTTAAATGCAGAGGTTGCATTTCTTTGTGGTGCTTCTGTGTGTTTACAGTGACAAGTAGTCACTTTTACTTCACTTCCCACACACATCATCACCATGTATTGTTTTCGTTTTTTGAGCATGATGGATTTGAATGATTTTGAGCAAATAAATGCTTACCGCCCAAATGAATAGCTATGTTTCCCTCAGACTTTCACACTACTGTATTTGTATGTACCTATACAATGCATTGACTGAATATAATGGGTTTGATGTGTTTGGCTGTGTGTAGGTCTCCTCCACTGGCAGGCAGTAGTCCAGCTCCTCCCAGGCCGCAGAAAGCTATAGTCAATCACCCCAGTGCGGCTCTAATGGCCCTGCGCCGCGGCTCGCGTAACCTGGTGTTTAGGGACTTTACAGTAAGTATTTCCATTCATTTGTAAGGTTATGCAATTATTGACTGATCGATCGTTGATAATGACCATTTTCTTCTGTTCCTGTTTTCAGTTTCATTGAAGAATCTGTTATTTAGTAATTATGCAAAAAAAAAAAAAAGATTCTCACATTCTCTTCCTTTTGATAGGATGATAAAGAGGGACCAATGACCAAACATATTAGATTAACTGCTGCCTTAACGTTAAAGAACATCGCCAAGTATTCAGACTGTGGACGAAAGTAAGTGAATTTTCTTGCATCCATGAGCCAATCAGTTTGTGGTTTTTATTGTCACTCCGACAAATTAATTAATAAATGAATCTCTTCAGATTATGAAGCTCCCGGTTTTTTTAATATTGCCTTGCATGACATTGTTTTGTATGAAATGTCTGGCCATAATATTTTTACAAGCAGAAGCACTCATTAGATACACACGTGAATTCTGCATTCATGCAACAAGTTATTCTAACTACTGTGCTTTTCATGGAGTAATCTTTGTTGTATTGTTTATCACGTGAAGTCTTCCTACAGGGCTCCAGTGCATACTGCGTTTTCCTCTTTTTTAAAGCAACATGCCGCTCAGGGCTCTTATACATTGATTTTACCAAGGAGACTTGAGTAGCTCTGCTATAAGCTACCGCTTAAACTAAAATGACTACATTCCCTTGAGTTTTGTGACTTAATGCTTTCATTTACTTCTAAATGTATGCTGTGCTTCTAAAATACCCAACCGACTTTCAACAGGTGCGTTTAGTTAGGGGTGTGTTGGCTTGCGGGCATGAATAAGCATGCCTAATCGTGTTCGTGTCTCCCGTATGTGCTTGCAGGTTGGTGAAGCGGCATGAGAACCACCTCTCTGTGCTGGCACTCAGCAGTATGGAGGTTTCCACCACACTTGCTAAATGCCTTTACGAACTCGCGCGATCTCTGCAGGCTTGAGCCCAGCTGAACCCAAAAACTTTCAAACAGAAAAAGAAATTTCGTCCTTCGCCGGCACACGAGACGCCGGCGATCACGGCCGTGGGCGATGCCTCTCCTCCCCTTCTCACCACTCCCTCCATTCCATTCTCTGTGCGTTGGGATTTCTGCACCACCCCACCTCCCCCCTTCACAAACTGCCACGGGTCTTCCACCAGCCACTCAGAAACCAGCGCAAGCTCAACTCTTTCGAACCGAGCCACCTCTCCGCCCCACTCCCGAAACAAGCTTCCTCTCTGCTCCCAACCGAATGAGCACATTTTTTTTTTTCTTTTCATCGTTTTGGTCCTGGAGGAACGGTGGAAGGGGCAGAGGTTTCGGTTTGGGTGGGAGAGGAGGTGTGGGAGGGGTCAGTGGATGAGGGGGTGGAGTAGGGGCAACAGAGGTGTGGCTAGATTTTGTTTTTCTTTAGAACTTGATAGCTTTGGTTTTCTTACTTGAGCCAATTATATTTTCACTTATTTATTATTGAAATAAATACCAATATGATTAAATGAGAAAAAAAATCTTGTAAATATTTGTGAATAAATATAAAGTAAAACAAACAAAAAAAAACATCTTTCATGCCGCTGCAGCCACTGGAGAGTTCACTCTGTGGAGTATCAGAAGCATTATCTTGGTAGTATCAGATTTTTTTTTTTTTCTCTCAAATCCCTGGTTACTTGTATGAGATGTGATTCTATACTCAGCAGTGGATGAATGTACTTAAAAACTTGTAAATATTCTACAAAGGTACTGATGCTGTAAAGTTTAGGGAGGGGGATGGGGAACAGGTATTTTTTGTGGAACTGTGATTTGTTTTTCTTTTTTTTTCTCTCCTTTTTTTTCTTTTCCATTTTTGTACTATTACAACTTGTAGAACTCATTTTGCTGGCTGAAAGAGTATGGAATAATATATCTCATGTTATTTTGTAGAAGAGCAAAAAAAAAACAAAAACACACAAATATTGAAGGTATTCTCCCCTCCGACATGTATCCACTATAAGCGTCACTGTGCGAGCCCTGTGCCCGTACTGAATTCTTTTTGTATTTGTAAATTGGTTTAAATACATGGAGTTTTATACAGGTTTTCTCCTGTGTTCTTTGCTTTCTGTGCATATGATATTTTCCTCCCTACCTTTTTTCTATCTTAATATAGTGTGGAATTTTATCGTACTATTTTTTCATTCTTAATACCATGCCACATTCCGGCTCCCTGCTTCCCAGGCTGTCCTCCCTACAGTGTGTCGTGTAACATTTATAACTGCCTGTTGTGTTAGCATCCGAGCTGGGGCTCTCCCCTTCACCATTTCTGCAGTGTCAGTAGGGTGTGCGATATATACATATACCTAACAGTCTGTTCTAGGTTGGCTTAATTTACTTGGGTGACTGTTTATAGTTTTTAAATAAAAGACTGAACATTTTTGCCATTGTTTGAGATGAGGGTTTCTTTTGCCACTTTCCTTTCGCTTATTTCTCTCCAAAGCCAAAAGGTGCTTTCCCCATTGTTAGTCACCTTCCACCCCCCCCCCCTGTATTTTTCTTTGACCTCATTTCTGGCCTGTTTTTGTTGCAAAATGTAATAAAAACCACACCTTTAATATGGATACAGTCAGGCTTAACTGTTTAGTACATATGCAAATGCTGTGCCATCAGTCCAGCTGCTTTTGTGCTCTCGTACTGGCTCAGTTTATTTTTTGTGTTCCAGATAAGTGAACAGCAGGATATACCTATAATTATAGTATTAGTTGGGACATGTCAGCATTACATGAGCACTGGTGAATAATTGTTCTTAGTTCTGTTGCAAATAGGACGCATACACGACAAAGCTGTTAACTGCCTTAGTGCAACGGAACCTAATCAGGAGGGCCTGACCAGTCAAAATGAATCGTTTGTTAAGGCATGGAGTATTTGCGACCTGTTGGGGCCATTTCCCAAAAGCATCAGTACAAATGGAGTGAGTGTCACTGTGTGACATACCAGCTGATCTATTAGCAAAAAGATGCTTCTGGGAAACCCAGGGCAGTGTGTCCTCAGGTCTGAAGGAGCGAGCAGAGTGAAGATGCTAGATGACAACTGCCTTTTACAGCAGCTAGTGGATCTGCTTGGCGTGTAACACGTTACATTTAGACATTACCTTCTGTAAAGTAGTATTTGTTCCAGCAAGACAATTTAAAAGTCTCTTATTTAAAGAGGAAAGGACCGTGCTTTTCAGTTTGACTGTAGTCCTAATACACAAACTTAATGTCAGACCTGAATGGAACGCACAGGGCATGTGCATCCTAGTAAATTAATTCAACAAAATGTGACAACGCTTTAAGCTTTAGCTATGTGCAGTTTTCGGACTTGACTAATCTTAGTTGAAGTCTCATTTTATACATTTTTAGAGCTCTACAGGGCATGCAAGAGAAACCAATGCGCTTTAAAAAACAAACACAATGAAAGATGCCAGGTTTACCAATTTAATATTAAAGAAATAAATGACTTCATCATGTTCAAAATATATTTTATTCTTGCACATATCAGTAAGAAGGGAAAGTTCAATCCCTATACTTCCCTGGGACAGCGCTAAACAGTACATGATAAACACTAACAAGTATTCATAAATGTACAGTTTATACATTTCGGGCAGACGTTGCAGATGACCATTATTATAACCTGCACAGAATTCAGCTCTACATTATGATAGCTTTAAAACATTACTGTCCTACGATCCTAAAACAGCTGGTGGGGGAGATGATGGTCTAAAGAAATAGGAAGAGGAGCAGACAGCTTGTTGACTTTTGTTGTTGGGGTGAATAAATAAGATTGGATGTGCAGTACAGCAGTATGGAGAAGTAACCTGCATTTACATCCACAGCTGACTTCCTGTCCCACTGAACAAGCTGTCCAAGTCCTCCCAAAAGGGTGTAGTATTCACATACGCACGCAGCCAGCTCAAACAATACAATCTCCAGCCACACTGACGAATTACAGAGCCAATGCACATTTATTCATGACTAAGGTTCTGATGCATAAAAAAAGGAAAACGAGAAAATGAAGACGAACTTTAATGCCGTTACTTCATAGAGGCCGGGGGGGGGGGGGGGGGTGAGAGACGGGGAGAGAGAAGGAGAGAAACCCCCAAA
>JBBPDA010000126.1:19250874-19283451 GCA_037974385.1 Arnoldichthys spilopterus
CCTCCCCCCCCCCCCCCCCCCCCCCCCCCCCCCCCTCACACACCAACAAACAGAGATAGACACATCCAGAAGTACCCCTCTGTTTACTTGAATCACCAGTTACAGCTACTCCACAGAATGAAAAATGCCAGCGATGTACTCAAACACGGCTAGAGATCTTAAAATAAAGAGCAACCCCTATCCTACCCCTCGAACACGTTTGCTCAATGTTTACAGCAGAGACCACCCTACCCCCCACCCAGACACCCACACACACCTCAAAAGAAAAAGCAATTAAAGGGCAGTTGCACTATATGAAATCCAAATTAAACAAAATATGCAATCTATAGAAAAATCTTCATTATTGTCTGCAAATATGAAAAGAAGCTCCAGTCATATCAGCCTGTGTGGCACAGGCCTGTTTTGGAGAAATTGCACTTGTGCGGGCGCCAGAGCAGTCTCTCTCAGTTTTTGTCCGTTTTGTTCTTGCGAACGTGCTTGTATTTGTCAACGTATGCTTTGACAAGTTTGGCCACTTTATCAGCGTTAACCTCTCCACTCTTGCTGTGGCAGACCTGAAAAAGCAAGGAATGAAATCAGACACCAAAACACAGATCAGCAGCAGGGTTTTCTAAATGCGCTATACATCACAATATTTATTGCACTCAACATTATTTCTACTCAAGTCATGCGTGTCCTTGTGCAACATTTCTCAATTCAACAGAAAACCTTACATCACTGTACAGTCTAGCAGACGAGTGAAATTTGTGGTTTTCTCCAAACTCGCATGCATACATAAGATGTTGCCCCTCCTGCAACTTGAATTGCCCCAGTGGGGTAGACTCTGCAAGTTTCTAGATGTGTTGTGCAGTAAAGCTGTACCCTGTGACTGCATGGAGTAGTTGCTTCTAAACTACTAAATTTGCACAGTATTGATGGTAAGAGCTTTTTTTAGAAATCCAAGGGCTGTGCATCTGTGAATTTGTTCATCTTCTTGAACTAGTGGGAGTGGCTCAGGACACGTTAAACTGAAATAAATGTAATCCATTTTGCACACCACTCACAAGATGATCTGTGTGGCTTTTCTGTTTGCTTGGATGGTCTATGGATCTACAAGCAATGTTTTGTGCTTTTAATACTTTTTCCGAAGTCCTTAAACTGAATGTGAGAACAGCTATTTTGGAGCGAACAGCACGCACATGCCTAGCGCACTTAACCTGGTCATAACGTCAGTGGAAATGATTTTCTTTAGTTCTTAATCTATTCACTACATGGCCAAAAAATGTGGACAGCCAAACATCAAATCTATATACGTGTGATCATCTCATTCCAAAACCATGGGTATTAATGATATTTGGCATCTTGTTCTAGGAGTTTAATAAACTTTAATAAACTCAAATAAACTAATACCCTTTATAGAGTTAAAAAAGTTTTGCCTTTTTGTTTTGACCATGCCATGCTGAAAGTACTTGGTTGAGAATTTCTATAGATAATGGGTAAAGTGGGTGTAAAGTGGGTGACTGACTTTATGCATAAAAATGTGTGGCAGAAACGACAAAATCCTGTAATCTACCATTGTTATGAAAAGAAAGATTCTGCCACTGCCTTGAGCTCTGAGGGTCAAAAGAACCTTTAGAGAAACACTTACTTTTTCTACAGCTTTGCGTACAATCTCCTTGTACTCTTCCTTGGTGATATCTTTCTTCTGATAGTATGGCTTGATGGCTGCTTTCACCTCACTGATGGCTCTTTCCTGAATCTGTAATTTCTAAGACAAAAACAAGCAGCAGTTTAGTAGAGCGCCACTTTAGCTGTGAACCTACTTTTTCTCTGCCGATATCTTACGGCGACTTAAACTGAAGCTACTTACCTTCTCCTTCTTGGAGCTGTCGGCATGGGCTTTGCTGTGAGAGGGGGGCTGGGTGGTAGAAGATGGCTGGGCTACACTCGGTGTGCTGGTAAGGTTAGCTTGTAATGATGCTGCTTTGTTTGGTGTCACTTTCAGGGGGGGTTTTGCTGGCACAGAAAAACTTGTAATGACCTGGTGAAAGGCATTAACACCAAGTCATATACAGAGCCAAGCAAGTCAATCCAGCAAGACCACAGACTGGTGCACTATACCTCTACTGCATTAACGGACAGATACTGAAATGACGTTTAAAAACAAAGAACAAAAATGGCCTGGATGACCAACCTGAGGGAGGTTTTCAGCTGGCAGGACAGTGAGGCTGCCCTGCTGTACAGGTGGTGGCGGTGGAGGGGGTGGTGGCAGAGTCTGCACGGTCATGGTGGGTATTTGGAGAGGAGCCCCTGACGGATGCAGGTGTACAGGTATCTGAGGGGGAATGGCAAATGGAGCAGGCTGGAGGTTGACAGAGGGAGCTCGCGGTGCCATAGGCCCCAGTGGGTAGCGCAGCACCCCCAGAACGTTGAGCTGGTGGGGCATTACAGCAGGTGGGGCTGGAACTGCTTCATTAGGTAGGTGGGTACTTGGCTCACTCTGTGGCAAATCTGAAAGACAAAAAAAAATATGCGGACAGGAGTTTAACTACAAACCACAGAACTACAACAACTAAAAGTATCAAGGTGATGCAAAGACAGTTTTCTTCACAAAAAAAAAGACAAAACACTAAAACAGTGACAGATTTTGTTTATGCCAGGTATGCAGTTCATTAAAAAATTATTACAGTTCACAAATCTGCTGGTCCCATCGAATGCTTACTTGTTGATACATGCCTATGGTTGGAACAGGCGCCAATGCTTTACTTAAAAATTTGGGTGGAAGGGGCTAAGAAATTTTATTAAGAAACTGTAAAACAAAGTAATAATTCAAATCTATTTCTGCTAATGATATTTAAGTTTTTAGGCAGCTGGCAATGAAAGTAAATTAAGAGGAAATATTGGGAGTTAGCGTCGTTTGTTCATTAGAAAGCCAGAACAAGAGTGCAAATTACTGGGAGGTCCAGGGACATGTGACCTCCCTTATCAGGACTTCACGCTCTCAAAGAAAGTAATACAAAGCGGAGTAAGGTTAAATGATATTTATAAAATACTTTTGAGAGTAAACACTAAAAAGCATTTTCCCAGCCATCAGCAAGATGCACATAGTACATTTTAGTAATTTTAAACACTCACTTTCAAACTTACTTCATATTCATTACATGGACAACCTCCAATACACGTCATGTTTATGTGGATAAAACGGACGTCAGGTGATTGTTTAATAACCTTTTATTAGTTTTAGAACACCTACATTTTTCATTTTTTACTGGTAATTTCAGCATTTCAATTACAGTGAATAACCTTAAATAGTAACTTAAAATCTTAAAAAAAAAAAAAATAATAATAATAATAATAATAATAAAAATCTTAAAATTTAATGAAAAACAGCCTTCAGAAATGCAGGATCTGGTTAACTCACAGCTTTACTGAAGCATAAGAAATAAGCAAAGCCCTAAAAGTTAATGTAAAGAATTCCAAGGGGTGCCCCAATTTGCTTTTTCCTCACCATTCTGATATACAGAACTACTAGCAGTGGTGGTCTAGTGGTTTGGACCTTGCCTTTGTAAACCGAAGGTTGCAAGTTCAAGTCCCGGCCCAGGCCCCACCCGTCCCTCTACAGCAACCATCCCTGCTCCCCAGACGCTGTTGATAGCTGCCTGCTTCTCTGTGTGCATGTGTGTTGTGTTAAATAGGAGGACAAATTTCATTGTGGGCAGTGGTGGCCTAGTGGTTAGGATCTGAAGGTCTCAGGTTCGAGTCCTGGCTCAGGCGCCACTGAGGTACCCTTGAGCAAGGTACCGTCCCACTACACTGCTCCCTGGGCGCTGTTGATAGCTGCCTGCTGTGCCACGTGTGATGGGTTAAATGCAGAGGTCACATTTCGTTGTGCTGCCTGGGGGTGTTCACAATGACAAATGGTCACTTTCACTTCCTGTACTGTGGAGACTTGTGAGAACGGTTTGCCGTTAATGTTTAATTTACTTTTATTGTTGCAGGAAAACTGAAAGTTAACCAGTTTCTTAATGCTTGGAGAAAAGCCTGTTCACTATGCAATTCACATAGTATTTTCTTGTATATTTCTTTGCACATATTTCACTGTAAATAAACTGTATAAATTACCAGAAAAAAAATTGAAAAATTGGGTGATCTTAAACTTTAACAGTAGTGTTATATATATATATATATATATATATATATGCAATTAAATTCAGTATGGGTCTTTTGGTTTGGTACAACTGTACCAACTAAATGTGTGAACCTTTGTGTGTTTGTGCGTTTCCTCCAAGAAACATTTAGAAAAGGGCAGATGGAGTCGTGCCACTACTCATACACTCAGTTATGGCAAACACATGTAAACCAGTTTTAGAAGACCCTTTGCTGTCATTTGGGAACATCATGGTTTCTCAGTTAACCTGAAGCTGGACAAAAACAGGTGGATCAGAAGAATTTGCCCACATTGCTGAACTGCGATTGGGCATGTTGTTGGCTGTACATCAAACTTGATCGCTCATTTGAAACGGCCTCGCCCAGATGTAAACATTACTGATACCAGTGGCCCATGTTTATTATACAATGAAATATTTTTGCGAGAATATCTGTCGCATCTGTCTTGATGTGAAGCTGAAAGCTGGTATTTTTTAAATGCTTCAGATATTTGTTACAGATTGTATTTTTTTGAGAAAATGTGTGTTACAATAATATGAAGCTACGCACACACATGCACACGCTATGCTCACAAACAAGTCTCAAATGTAAGAAGATCACCACACGCAGCACCAAAAAAAAAAAAATTCTAACATACACACCTGCTTGTTTGGAGAAACCAGCTGCAGGCTGGTCGTCCTCTTGTCTGTTCCAGATGCTGCCTCCAGGCCCAGGTCCTCTCTCTCTTCGTGAGTAGTAGTTCTGTACATCAGCAGGCAGAGTTCGGCGCACTGCCCAACTGGAAGCAGAAGACCACCCCGACCGGTCCATTGGTGTATCAGAGCTTTCCGGTTCTTTCCGTTTGCCTCCGGGTCTGTTTTCATTGAAGCGACTGTAAGAGTCACTACCTGCGTTATTTGCCGTCCCTGAGAAAGAGTTACGCTGCTGCCGCCAGTTATCTGTCGACTCCCCCTGCAGTCCTGAGGACCTCTGCCCAGCCCGACCACGTCCTCCGCCACGCCCTTGTTCAGAGTTCCAGCCTCCTCGAGACCAGGAGTCAGGAGCATCGGCAGTATTCTCCTCAAAGCGCTGTTCACGCTCTCTGCTGTCAGCATTTCCCCATGACCTGTCCTTCACCCAGTGTGGATTTTCTGACTGACCTCTGTCTGGGGAGGTCTCATGAAGGCTACCATTGCCTGAAGAGCTGGACTCTCTTGTTGAAAACTGATTCTGCCTCTCCGTATTGTTCCTCCAGTTGGAGTTGCGGAAAGAACGTGCCCCCCGCCATCCTTCACCTCCCCAAGAGTCTCTCTTCCGAGGTGAACGTGTCCCTTGATCACTACGTTCTGGAGACAGACTTCTTCGGACCGGCCGGTTTCTGGACCTCGAACGTGATCTTGAGCGACTTCTAGAACGACTGCGAGAACGCCTCCTGCTTCGTCTGTCTCTGCTGCGATTACGCCTGGAGCTGCCTCGGTCCTCTTCGTGCTCACGGCCTCTACCCCTGTGTGGTGAGCCAGTGTTGCGACTACAATCTCGATCCCTTGACCGTGACCTACGTGACCCTTCCTCTCTAGATTCCTTTTTAGGGGACCAGGTGGTAGTGGGTGAATGGAAACGAGACTTGCGTTGCCGTCCATCTCTCCTGTCTGATCCTCTATGGTCTTTTGAAGGCTCAGACTTGGGCTCCTGTGCCTGGTTCTTCGGCTCTCCATCCTGACTAAGAACTTGGCTGGTAGAAGAGGTTGCAGGTGCAGGAGCTGCATTATTACTCTCGGACACTGTCTCAGTAAGAATGGAAGTGTGGTCTGAGCCAGGTGAATCACAATCCATTGGAATTGAATCAGTGTTATCCAGATGACCACTGATATCTGGAGATCCCTCTTGTTTCGTCTCTGGAGTTATTAAAGAGTCTGGATCTTTCATAGAACAGTTTTCAGCTGTAAGTTGAGGTGAGCAGCTGCCAGATACAGGAAGTGTGCAGACCTCATCTGTAAAACTTTCACACTCACCAGAGTCTACTGGTGTTTCAGATTCTGGTCTCTCATCAGTTACCTTGCCCAAAGAGCTCTCTGTTGCAGTAGTCAAATCATCCTGAGGTTGGTCAGTTAAACGGTCAAAAGTTTCATCAGATCCCACTGTTTTTATCTGGTCTGCACATACAGGAGAGAGCTGGAATTCCCTTTCAACAGATGGTTCTCGCTCAGGTGCTGTTGGTTCACTCTCAGCTTGCTCCTCTTCAGAGCAATCCAGCTTCTCTTGAGGCAATGCTTGATTGTCCTTTGGCTCAACTGTGTTCTCCTTCTCCAGCTCCTCATCATGCTGTGGTTCGAGAAGAGGTGAAACATGCTCACTCTCCACTTGACTACCAAGATCTTCAATGTCTGATTTCGACTCATCTTGAAGATCTACAGAATCTGAACCTACAACCACATCTACACCTATATCTTCCTGATGGGGACTCTGACCTGCATTTGCCTTCTCATTGGTCCCCAGTCCCTCGGACTCTTCCACATCAACAGTTTTCTCCTGACTCTCTTGCTCGGCTTCCTGCTCTTTCTCATTGTCCTCCTCCTCACTTTCAACCACTGTCTGTCGGGTAGCCTTCTTTTTTGCACCTCCTTTCCTTTTGACGGCAGGCTTCTTTTTGCCAGCTTGCTTTTCTTTGCTTGTGGAAGCATGCATGTCACTTGATGAACTGCCAGCAGGAGAAGAGGATTCAGAGTCTGACCGCTGAGACTGAGTTGAGATAGGCTCCTCATTCACACTTTTTCTCTGCCTGGATGAGCGCCGAGTAGTAATGTTCTCTTCTTGATTGGTGGAGCCTTTGGAACCAGATCCTCTCGTACCCTTTCTTCCCTCACCTTTGGGACATGTGACTGCACAAACCTTTCCATACAGAACTGAAAGATGCAAAATTAGTATAAATAAACAAAAATTTATTTAAATTAAAAAAAAAATGTGTGTTGGTCAGGAAAAAAAAGGTTTCATAGAACTCACCTGAGAATCCAGAGCTCAGTGGACATGGAGAGGTAGACAGTATAAAGTGAGATTGATGAAGTGAATGAGCACGTGGGCAGTGTCTGGAGAGACTGCGGAATATAGAACAGGTGACTAATTTCTTATGTACTGTTAGTTGCATATTTACTTCAATGGCACTGTACACAGTGGCACACAAGGCATTAATGAGACATTAGTGTAATACTTCCTTCCCAGTTTAGCTGTAAAGGGTATAATAAAAATTTTATGCCACCACAAAAAGCAGTAAATAGAACCGGGGGTGTGATTGGTCACCTTGCCAAGTGTGCAGAGAAAGCAGGAACAGGGACAGGCAACCCATGATGCTCAGTCATATTTCTCCTACATTGTCTCCATTCCTCGTCTACTGGCTCCTCATCAGACCACACTGTAGACCCTGTGCTGCATAGTAATGTCACTAATGATTAGAGAACAGATCTTATACAAAACGTGATAAAGCTACTAAATCATTTAAAAAACTTAATTAGTAAAAATTAGTAGAAATTAGTAACTAGTAGTCTAAACTGTATCTCCAAAGCGCTCATCAATTTTTTTTCAAAGGTTTATCCACTATGATTTTGGTGATGTCAAACTCTGCTCTACCACTGATCCACTTTGTTACTGCAGTTGGTCAGTGTTTCCATGTGTTGAAATGACCTGTAAATGTTACTGTAATTTCAGCACTTCATATTTGACCTCCTTGAAACACATGTTGCTCTGTAAATTCAGCTATTAATGTGTTGTTATACCCATTATACAGCCACAAAGCTCTTTTGGATATTGGGATTCAACCTACTAACTAGTCCGTCACTGTCCTTTGCTTACTTCAAAATTAAAGTCATTTTAAAGTCATTGTAGAGTACTTACACGATTTGGGTCAGCATGCTGAGTGACTCCCCCTGCTGGGTTGACAGCCCAGGCTGAACATTCTGAGTAATCAGTTGAGAGTGACATCTCTCTGTTCTCACCTGTGCAAAGATTTGAACCAAATCTTTTACAACACGCTGATATTCTGAATGAAAATCTCTTTAACCTGATAGTAAAAGCCAAAATAAAACTATAATAATAACTATAATGTCACACAAAGCACAACAAACCTTTTTTTTCTTCAGGGAAGAAGAATCTGTATCACCTGCTGGTAACCAACATGTACAAATTCAGAAAGAAAAAAAAACAACAACAACAACAAAAAAACAGTTAATACATTTCATGGACTTTGAACTGTAATATTCTTTTAGAATGAACCTTAGGCCTAGTCCACAAATACAGAGGGTGTTCCTGCTGTTAATAGCAAATCAAACATGTTTATCAGAAGCCTAAAAAAGTGAGAGTTACTGTTCATTTATGTGTAAACATGTAAAAAGTCATGTTAGCAAGGTTAAAACTAGCAATATTTTGTCTACGACTGCCATTTTACAAAGTCTCTCTCTCCCTCCCTCTCTCCCCCTCTCTCTCTCTCTCCCAAAAACCTCTAAATTTTAAAAGCTATGTGGAAAAACCTGTGCACATGTGGACAAAAACGCCTTCTTGGCGTCTTTAGCAGCAAGTAGAAGTTATTTTTCATGTGGAGAAAAGAAAGGCATTGGTTTGATATCCTGGCAAATGGGTAAATACATACATATTTGACGTTTCAGCTCAGCATGGGCCCTTTTCCCCTCCTTCCCTCCCATTTTTGTCGTCTCCTCCCTGCAGTCAACAAGTATTCAGCATTAATGTACAAGCATGCTGGTTGAAAATGATAAGGGAAAACAGAGGAGTATATAAACATAAAAACCTACCTGAAACCCCCCCCCACAGTTTCATCACCTTTACGTTTGCATACTTCAGTGTCAGCTATGCGTGTTTTTTTCACAGAGACCTACAGATACAACATAGGTCAGTTTTAAACATAATATGCAGTAAGAAGAATAATCTCTTCTGATAAAGACAGAAATGTACTATATCTGACCTTGATGTATCCCAGCACAGGGTCCTGTCTGCAGATTGTGCTAAACGGCCTCCGGTCTACTGGGCAGGCCTGCACCATCTGTGTCACATAACCCATGGTAAGAGCGGCAAAGGAGAAATGTTCATATTCAAGTTTGCAAAGTGTGATGAAAGAAAATGCTGAGACTATGACATAAGACCTAAACCTGCAGCTTTATCATCCAATAATACTAGATGCAGACAGCCTTCACAGGTCTATTTAGGGATGTGTTGGTATAAACATGTGATATGTGAAGGTGACTATTTGTCAATGTGAACACACTCAAGCACCACAACAAAATGTAACCTCTGCATTTAACCCATCACACGTGCACACGTGGAACAGTGGGCAGTTATCAACAGCGCATAACTACCTACAATTTAATCCTACATTAAAAGTGGTTCTAAAAGAGGTTTAATTGAGAAGTGATTTTAAAATCTGAATTTAAAATCAGATCACTACACTCAAATGTCTTTGGTTACAGAAGTTATAAGGAGTGTTTTTTGAGGGTTTATGGACCAATGATGATCATATTTGATTTATCCTAGTTTAGTTTCAGAAAACTATGTCCATCCATGTTTTAATATCAGTAATGCAGTTTATCAGAGTGAAACGGATTGGGTGGAGATGTAAAGCTGGACACTGTCAGTGCTGAAAAAGACCATTTTCATGAGGATGTATGGCATCACCAAGGGGGAGCATATAGATGATGAATAGAATATGACCAAGTACCGAAGCTTAGGGGAAGCCATGGGACGGTGAAGCAACAGAAAAGAAAAGAATGTTATTGTTGATTATCTCTTGTCTCTTCTCCCTTACGCCAGAGGACAATACCAGTGATCAAGCCGAGAAAGAAGAATAGAATGGTTGATGGTATGAAAGGCTGCTGTAAGGTCAAGGAGGATTAGAATACGGAGATGACCAGAGTCTGAGGAGAGGAGCAGGTCATTGGGAACTTTGAGGAGAGCAGATTCTGTGCTATTAAACTGGATTGAAATGGTTCAAACATGTCATTGGATGAAAGGTGAGTTTTGAGTTGAGAAGAGACAACACGCTCCAAAATGTTTGACGGAAAAAGAAGCCTGGAGGACTGCAGGGACCATGCCAGAGGCAAGGGAAGAGGATATGATTTCTGTGATAAGTGAGGAGATATCTGGGAAACAGGACACAAGTAGAGCTTTTCATTCCTTCCATAACGGTAGACAGCTCATTCTGAGTCACAGAAGAAGACAGACAGACTGTGTGGTAAGTTGGGCAGAAGGCAGTGAGGAGGTAAGCAGGGCAAGGGAGGCATCAGATTGGTGTAAATAGCATTAGATTTTGTTAGAAAAAATGCCAGGAAGGAGTTTCACTTGTTAGCTGTGAATGTTTTGGAGGTCTTGCCACTGGGACAAAGTTTGTTTATTGTAGAGAAAGGAGCCTTGGAGTTAGTTGAAGCAGAGTGTATGACGTCGGAGTTGTAGGCTGTACGGGCTGTGTTGAGAGCACTTTTGTATTGCAAAAGGTAATCTGAGTAAGCTTGACAACGTATCATTAGCCCATTTTTCCTGTGGAGTCTTTCAAGCGAACACTTACAGGATGTTGCAGTATACACTGAATCTTTCCCTTAGTACTAGAGGACCATAGTTATTCATCTTTTTACCTTTTTAGCACTGGACTTGGCTGTTAAGCTGGATCCTTACCTAGAGTATGTTTATTACAGTTTGTGGTTAATTTTCACTGCAGATATACAGTATTTTTAAGAGGGAAAAGTTCTGAGACCTCAATTCCTACTATGTTGTGGTGGAGCCGGCTATGAATGTTAACATCCAAGCAGCAAGCGTTCTTAACCTGGTGCTAGAGCATGACTGCGCACTACATGCAGAGACAGATTACAAAAGATTGTCAAAACTACAACTCAGTTGACTAAATTGAAGTGACAGTATTTTAAAGTGTCCATGACAAGTGGATGGTTATTACTGCAATATAGCAAATTACCATACATACATATACACATGTCCACCCTTCTCATGCACTTTCCATTCTCATGTATAGTACTGCCAAAGTTTACTGATTAACACAATATTCTGAGACAAGTAGGGTTTTCTGGAGGCAGTTTGTGTTTCTGTAACAGTGATGACTAGGGGCTGTATGCCTGTATGAGTGAGGCAGACCTGAGCCCAGCGCAGAATGCAGTTGAAACAGTAGAAGTGACTGCAGCTGTCAGGCACGGCACGTTCAGAAGGCCTTGGGGTGTTTAAACAGATAGGACAGCGCTGGTTTTCCTCATCCTCTGAGCCATCTTCTACACCCTGCACACCTGACAATACAGAAGGCACACTAGGTTAAATTTCCCCACAAGCATTATATGAAAAGAGTCACAGGTGCCAGTAGATACATAGAGCACTGTAGTAATAAAATTAAATGTCCTGCTTTATTTAAAAAAAAAAAGGGGGGGGCTCACAAATTTCCATCAAAATAAAAAACCTGCATAGATACAAAATTGTTCACTGCTATTATCAGCTGCCATTGTAGTTATAAGTAAGATTACCCTGCCTGAAAGACTTGTTTACAACCAGTGAATCAACAAGTACACTTGGTAATGTGGCACCACCTGTAAACTGGAATAAATACCACTGAAAGACATTTAGACTGTAGACTGAGATATTAATTATATTAATATCTCACAATAGCTCATCGTAAAAAATGAAGATCACACAGTACCTGAATCTCAGATTTCTATTGCATGTCATCATGAGATTGCACAACCCAAGATCGGTCTTTGACAGTTGTGGTTCTAAGTCTTTGGTAAACCATTTTCAAGCACCAAAACAATTCATCCACATGAGAACAAGTTTGATTTCACCAGAGATCTGAAGAATTTCTAAACTTTAGAAAATGTTAAACATGTCTTTAGGTACCAGAGGGCTAACTAATTAGCTCGATCAGATGTGTTGGGAGCAGGGAAAGCAGTAAAATGTGCAGGGCACAGGGTATACCAGGAGCAGTTTGGAAACCACTGTTCTGAGCAATTTTGTGCTGGGAAACCTTTTGTACTGGCATTCGTGTGGATGTTTCATTGAAATGTACCACCTACCTAAACAAGTACACCGCTTCCAGGCAACAGTATTTTTTTTTAATGGCAGTGGCCTTTTTCAGCAGAGTAATGAACCCTGCCACATTGTAAGAACTGTTCAGGAATGGTTCAGGACAAAGAGTTGAAGGTGTTGACTTGGTTTTCAAATTCCCTAGACCAATCCATAGATACCCCACATGACTAAATGGATCTGCTGTTAACATCTTGGTGCCATATAACACAGTACACCTTTAGGGAAGTGGAGTTGCTTGGCTGCTCAGAGCCGTATGGTTTGCCAGATATATTACACAATATTAAGCAGGTGGTTAGTAAAAGTGACTTATTTGTCACCCCACCACACAAAGTGCACCACAATAAAATGTATTACTTTGGCATTTAACCCATCACAGCTGCACATGTGGAGCAGCAGGCAGCTATCAACAGTGCCCAGGGAACAGTGGTACCTGGGCCAAAGACTTGAACCTAGAACCTTCTGTTAACAAGGGCAAGGTAGTAAACACTAGGCCACCAGTGCCCAGTGGTTGTAAATGTTATAGTTCATCAGTACATACAATTCTACCACCACATGTGGAAATGAATCAACTGTTATTTGGAAAGACAGAAAATCTGAGACCACCATTCAGCCAGGGCCATTAGTATTTCTCTAAGACAGTACTTTATTATAGGTTTGGTTAAACAGCCTAACCTACAGTAAATTACATATCCAAAATATTTAAATTGATACTATGTAACATCCAAAACAAGCCTTAGAACACATGAAACCCTAAACTATGTTTTTTTTTAATTTATTTTTCTATTTCCTCAGAAACACCAACTTGCTGAATTAATGTACATGCAGGTATAAAAATGTACTAGATAAGTACAGCTTATGTCTTTTATCACTATAAATTAAAACACTCACCTTTTCTGGGCCCTGTAGGCATCTTTGGCTCAGTGTATCTGCTGCTTCCAGATTCAGTTTACTCTGTAATGAAACCAAATGATGGAATCATTAAACAGGAAAGGTGAAAAACAGGTTTAGAAAAATTTGGCAATAAAATCTACATTGTATCTGTAGATTTTGGTAATTCCAGCAGAATGTCTGTTTTTAATATAAAATAATTAATATTAAATTTAATAATACACTGCTCAGAATGCGCCATTTAAATTGTGCTGAAACTGAGAAATACTATTTTCTGGACATGCTAAACCACACACACTATTTTTTTCATGTTTTTTCAAGCTGTACAAGAAATGTTATAAAAAAACAACAACTTACATCTACAGATATTTTCGATTTCAGCTCCTCTAACCATACACGTGCACTTTGCAGTATACAGACTGTAGTTTCAGTTTCTATTTTATTACATTAATTATTGGTCAGAAACCTCACAGAATCGGAGAGGGTATTATTTGGGTGATGGGTCATTCTCAGTACAGCAGGAACATTTTTTATTGTGATTCACTCCAGTCCCAACTGTACAATTCAGTCGGCAAATGACTGTGACATATCACATGAACTGAAATGCCCCCTAGTAAGTACTTCATTAAGACTAATTTGTTTCAGCCCACAGTGCCCAGCTCCACCTTCCTGCAGTCTGCTGTAGGTACTATTGGTCAGGTCAGATTAATTGAACAATAACCCAGCCAATCAAAGCAAATCCATCAGAGTCCAAGAGAGAAGTGGTCAGTTGAATTAGCTAATGTCTTGGACACACTACAACTTCAAGTTGTCAGACTGCTGTATTTTTCACTCTACACAACTTGCGGTCTTGTAATCAGGAAACCTGAAGTTGTTGTGGTTTGCACACTACATGACTGATCAGCGACAAGGTCAGATCAGTCTGCTCCGCAAACTATGTTTTGCCACAAAAACACATGCAAGAAGTGATACATGGATTAATGCCATTGAAGACAGGAATATATATATATATATATATATATATATACACACACATACATACATATATGTGTATATAGATGTTTTTGGGCCTCTGCAACATGTAGATGAGTCTAACGGGAGCTAGCTAATGTTAATACCAGCCAGCGCGATTTGAATTTATTTAAAGTGGAAGCAAAAAAGTGAAAGTGACTTGTGTGTCATTGTGAACACACCCCATTACACAAAGTGCACCACAACGAAACGGGACCTCATTTAACTCATCACGTGCACATGTGGAGCAGCGGGCAGCTATGAAAAGCACCCAGGGGGCAGTGTAGTGGGGCAGTACCTTGCTCAAGTGTACCTCAGTGGTACATGTGCTGGGACTTAAACCTGCAAACTTCTGTTCACAAGGGAAAGTCCTAACCACTAGGCCAACACTGTGCAAAAATAGAACAGTCAAAACTAGCTAGTAGTAAGAGTATCTTCGTGTTTCTGGGCCATCTTTGGTCAACACTACATATAACGGTCTCTTTCAAGCTAACATCGTTCTTCTCCTAGTACAAGATAATTAGGATGCTTAAAAATGAAAATCATGTAAGTACAGTTATACTAAGAAACTTGTAATGCTCAATATGCCATGTAATTACCTTGAACTTCGTTATTCTTAAGTAAGTGATGAATGACGGAGTTAACTTGGCAGAAATGGTGCATGTGCAGTGTGGTGAGGTGTTAAAGTTGTTTTTACATTATACTAAACATGCAAACAAATTGAGTATGTTATTGTGTGACATCACATCGTACATTAAAACCTCATATTGTTTACAGACTGTTGAAGTAAAAGAAATGTAGAAATGCAGAAATTTCATTATGAATTTATATTTTTTCCCCCAGGTGAAATTACTCACTCACTTTCGGCCCTTGTAATGAAAATTCTGAAAATATATTTTTTCCTTGGTGTATTGCCCGTTTAGAAATAATTTAAATGAGCTTTCAGACGTGCTTATGCAATGTGGGAGCTACTGGTGTAATTTTTTTAGCCCTTGCATCCAATCTAATGACCCGGACATAACTGGTTGTACTTATCAGGTAAGTACCGGATGTTGTTGTCTTGTTTATTTTGTTTTAATTGGTACTAATGCAGCATTAACATTATTTATTTATTAACCTAACCTACCTTGACCTAACCTACCTAAAACGTTACTAAACGAAACGAAGAAAGTCTGCTTCTGAACTCCAGACTGGTAAAATCTAGCGAACATAAAAACTCCAGTCTCCAAACACAGACACCAGCCTGTTTGTTTAGCAAGCTAGCTGCTCCGCTGGTGGCAGTCAGTCGATTTGAAATACTAGAATAAAAAGACTCAATAAAAGTGCACTCAGCTGATGCGTTTGTACAATCTGCTGCTCGTGTCGCTTTCGGTGAGTATTTAAACTTTGCACTACCTGCCACATATCAACATGACCTTTTACCTCCGCAGCTAGGCCCAAGCCTAACGTAGGCTACTCAGTGCAACTGCTGCAGCTAACGCTAAAGCTGCCGCGCTCGGCCAGCGTTACCTGCACAACACAAGAGACAAGCCAACTAACGCTGCTTCGCTACGTGCCAGTCCGTTTCCGAGTTTCACAGCTAACGAAGGGCAGTGGAAGTGTCTGCGTCGAGAGCTGGCCGGAGACTATGGCTAAAGCGGGCTAAATCGCGGGCGAGCCTCGGCTGTCGTAAATGTAGACTTGGGTGAGTATCGACGATCAGGCGGAGAGCTCGTCTGGCGCGGCCGGGCGGCGTGAGCGATCGGGAGGCTGCTAAGCCCCTCTCATTATATGCCGTAACCTCGAGCATACCCGTGTAAAAGGGAAAAAAAAGACCTGTGGACCCTGTGGTGCTAGCGGATGTTTACTGGCCCAAGTTAAAGTGAGCTAACTTTTGAAGTGGCTAGCCGACGACACTTTCCGTGCGTTGCCTGAGTGTGGGTGCTCGCTAGCAGCAGCGGGTTAGCAGCGCGCTCGGGGGTAGCAGCTCGTCCTTACCTCGGTACCGTCAGCGGCCTCAGGACCCGCCGGCTACAGCCCAGTTAGTCTTGCTCCACTATAGCAGCATGCGATCTCGCTACACCGGACCAAGGTCCACCTGAACGCATAGGGCCGTCAACAGCTACGGGTTTAAAACCTTCCTAGCCACATGTGGGTCAGGTAGCGGTAGGTTCGAGCCTTTGCCGCGGAGGGGCGCTGCAGAGCGCAGCAGGGGGTGATGGGAGAACAGTGCGTCATCACGTTGAACGAGTTTAAACCGTGGCGTAACTGTGACGTTCAGATAAGCGTGAGCAGCTACGATCCATGGGACCCCTAATACCTGCCACTGTTCATGGGTCCTAATCAAGAAATAACTTATGTATGTATTTAAAAAATATTCAAAGTGAACTTTATTGTCATTTTAGCCATATACAAGTATACAGAGTGAAGAAAAGGCAGAGCTCAGGGTCCACAGTGCACACATACACATAGTGCAAACAACAAAGCAAGACATTGTGCTTAGATGTACAAGACGTACAAAGAGTAAGAAGGCAGTTTGGCAGTTACCCTAACCCTAACCATCATAATACTGAAATGTGTTAAATGGGCAGTGGTGACCTAGTGATTAGGATGCTGCCTTTGGGACCTGAAGGTCGCAGGTTCGAGTCCTGGCCCGGGCACTACTGAGGTACCATTGAGCAAGGTACTGTCCCACTACACTGCTCCCCGAGCACTGTTGTAGCTGCCCGCTGCTCCACGTGTGCACGTGTGAAGGGGTTAAATGCAGCGGTCACATTCATCTTTCTAAAGTATTGTTTTTTATGTATATATATTTTTTCACATTATGTGTCAGTGAATAGTAAATTTGTCCTCTGCATTTAATCCATCCGTGACACTGACCAAGTGTAGATACACCAGGCGAGGGAGCAGTGGGCCGCATGCTTACGGCGCCCTAGGGGGGGTCTCAGGGATTGGACAGGCAACCCTCCAGTCAGACCATTTCAGTTTTCTACATTAACAAAATACTTTATTTATATAATGATAAATTCATAAAAAAAACTTGACTCACTCATTTTTCATGTAAAGAAAAGGGGCAAAAAGGAAACGAATCACAGTAGCATGTTATGGTACTCAACACATCCCCATTGTTTGTGCTGCTTAGCAACAAGCATCAATCCAGTTGTGGATCTACTCGTGTTCGCAGAGTCAAATAACGGACAACAATAAACAAATCATGATTTTTTTTTTTTATTATTATCAACTAATAAATCGTGTTGGTAGAACAGTTGTACAAAAGCATTATTACACTGGAGGGAGTGCTGTTGTACTGAATATCAGCACGGCAGTGATCTTCCTCGTGCTTCCAACTGCATCACACCCAAGCTGATCTACAGTACAGTAGCGCTCCCTCTTGTGTGATATTGCTCAAATAGAGATTAATTTAGAATTAAACATATTTCAAATTAGTACTATTGCAATGGCATGGTGTATGTAAACAACAGTTTACTTGGGCTTTAGCTCAGATTACAGATGTAACCAAGACTTTGAAAGTATATTAGACGTTCTTTCAGTGGGTTGTGTCAGTGCAGTTTATAACCATGGGATTTCACGTTATCTGTTTTCACCTTTTCACTTGTGCTTTCTTGGGAAAGAAGTTCATCAGCAGTTGTTTTACATCGTTTGCCTTTTCTTTCTCTCCTGCCTTTTTTTTAAAAGCCTGATTTCAATTTTTTTGAAAAGGACCCTTTTTTTCAAGGCTACATTGAACACTCCTGCAGAATGGACACTAAAATAAAATGTGTCGAGCTAAAAAGCTTTGTGTGGGTGGACTAAACCATTTTGTGCTTTTGCAAGGGATGAGAGTGCCCTGGCCTCAGACACCATATTTAACATACATAATTCAGTCCATCAGTCAACCTATTTATTTAGCAAATACATCCAGTTTACATTATTACCACTTATTATGATCTTTATTTATGATATTAATATATTAAAGGAAAAATACAATTCCAAGACTTCTTAAGGGCCCTTCACCCAGTTGTGGCCTTGTTAAGTCAGTCCCACTTTTTACCCCACTAAGACGCCCATGCACACTGACAATAAGCTTATGTAAGTTTTGATGACTTTAATATTATTATAATTACAAAATCCATTTTGGGAAAATATGGCACATTTTGTTCAACTTTGAAAAATGAGAAACTGTAAAAAGCTGTGATAAATATAGCCACATGCTCTTGGGAGTAACTATTTGACAAAACACACTATCAAGAAATGCAACCTGAAATTATTTCTACACAAAGAGAAAGCCATACATTCTGTGCAGTCCATATTTCAGGTTGTTTTTGTAATTAAAATATGTTTGTACTTGTGCCACAGATGAAATGAACCATCCAGACTGTAATCAGCAACAGGCACATAAGCCAGTATTTGTCATGGTATGAAGGTGTATCAGTGCACATAGTATAAGTGACTTGCATATGTGTAAAGGCAACACTGATGTGGAGACATACTGGGATTTTAGAGAGACATCTGTTGCTATTAAAGTAATGTCTTTTCCAGGGTCGTCCATGATTATTTAAAAAAAATACAATGCCCGACCTTATTGTGCACTTGTTACAACAGTGTAGCTTCGCACATACATCTTAACAGGTCTGACATCAGTCCACATCTGTCTTCTCCTGAAAATGTAAGAAGTATCATGAAGAGGAAGACCAGACAACAGTGATCACAGCTGTTGAGTATCTAATATCGTGTATCAAGCAAGAATGTACATTTCAATTGGAAAACTAGAACAATGTGAAAGAATTTATAACATGTTCTAAACTAATTTGCCTTACAATGCCCTGCATGCAGCTTTTCTTCATGAATGGGCTTAAAACTAACACAGTTTGGACCAAAACATTTTTAATGTAATGTCTCAGTAATCAGGCAGCATATTTGTAATAATGCCTTTATGCTTTAGAGGCATTAAACACCACTGTAATGGAATGTAGCATTTCAAACAACTTCATCTTGTTTAGACTATTGCAATTTAATATAATCATCTTTATCTTGTTTTCAGCTTGTTCAAAATCCTGCTGCATGATTTTTGACTGGTAGAAAGAGGGGCCTATCATTCCAGTTTTAGCTTTTTCCATTGGCTCTCAGTTTATTTTAGGACACAGTTTAAGATTGTATTATTTGGTTTTAAAGCTCTTCAAGGTCTAGCTCCTCCCAACATAGCCAATTTACTTGTAGCTCACAATGTTTCTCGATCTCTAAGGTCAGTAGATCGTTTTCTTCTGGCTGTTCCATAAACCTGCTTAAAACCTATAGGTGATTGTGCCTTTGTGACTGCACCAACATTGTGGAAAAGTCTTTTGCTCCATATAAGACATTACATAATTCTCTGCTTTTAAGTCAATGCTCAAAACTCATTTTTATTGTACTTACTGTTTACTGTCAGAGCCAATAACCTCATATGATTCATGCGTTATCTGTTCTGGGTCCTGTGATTTTTATTTGCTTCTTTCTGTTTGTGTTTAAAATGTTTTTTCCAAAAATCTTTTTCTTTTTGTTTTAATCCCTATGGTTGTGGTTTCTTATTTTGTAAAGCACTTTGGTCAACAAAAGTTTTTTAAGTGCTATATAAATAAACTTTAATTACTTACTTAATAACCAACCCTGACTGGCTTTTTTATTACATCACAACCGTTTTATAATCAAAGAAAGTTTTGAAACTGGTGGAATTCCCCTTTAAGAAACCGCAGCAGACGTTTCCTTTTGGCTCTCTTTATTCTTGCATAATGCTTTCATTCTTTCTGTTGAGCTGAACTTAACCTTTCTCCTGTCCCTTCTACTTTTACCTCAACTTCCTTCCTTAGGTTTTTTTTGTGCTAATATTGATAAAATAGTAAACATATAATAAAATCATCCCAAGTGTAACAATGTTTAGCATGCTGTAGCTTAATGTGAAGCCAGTAGATATAAAATGAATGGTCCATGTTGTTCATTTCCACTGCCTGCAGACTTCACTACACCACACCACACAGGTAAAAGTAAGGCAACCCTTAACAGGTTAATTCTGGTTATTATTTCTCCCACTTTACCTGAGGTGGTAAACTGGTGAACCTTACATTCTGTTTATTTAAAACCAGGATATTAAGCTAATATCTACACATTATGTAAAAAACTGGAACTGGAAATGGTAAATTGCCCCTAAGTGTGAATGTGTTTGTATGTGTGTCTGCCCTGTGATGGACTGGCAACCTGTCCATGTTATTACCTCTATTTGGGAAAGAATGTCAGGAGTTACTGAATCATAACTGGAGCTACAATTTGGCATTATACCTACAAATATATGCTAGACATTAATAATATGTAATTATTCATTTAATTCAGTAAAATAATTCATTTATAATTTGTCTTTTAAGTTAGTTTCTTTAGTAGTGCATTTATAGATCTGTAAGAACTTAAATTCAAGATTATTTCTTTCTGAAAACAGATTTATGTTTTATTTACAAAAATGATTATATTTATGAGACACTTTAATCCCATTAGATTTTCAGAAGCTTCTGAAGTATAATCATCATTATTCTGCACTTACGCTTGTGAGATGGTCTGAAAACAGGTGCCAGCAGAGGGCTCTTATGCTCATGTTAATAAAAGCAAGCCTGTCTTTCTGGCTCATTGAGCTTTGTCACTTGAGTATTAAGTGCACTTTTACTGAGCATGCTATTTTATCTGCCCTTACTTCAAGAGTCACAGCCAAACATCTTTCAGTTCAGTTTTAGAGAAAAAACCTGTTATATTGTGTCTGTTAGAAGTGTGATGACAGTGTGTTATTACTGTGCATGAACTGTATTAATGGTAAGTATATTATGTATGTATATATTGTGATCTTCCTTTCATCCAAATCATTATGCATTTTACATTTACAGCATTTGACAGACACTCTTATCCAGGCCAATATACATGGGTGCTTTGTAGTCTACAAAGAAAACCTACCACTCACTCTAATAAACATAGATTTAAGTTTAGAGCTGGTCATCTGAGATTTGATCAGAGCTGTAGTTAGTCCTTAAAAAAGACAGTGTTTTTTTTAAAAGATTTTTTAAGTAAATATATTGTTAGTTGTAAAAAGGTTTATTAGTTATATTAATTAGTTTGAGACACATGCTTTTTGTAGAGGTGGATCTTCAGTCATTGAAGACAGCGAGATTCTCTGTAATTCTAACAGTCAGGGGAAGTTCATTCCACCACTTAGGTGAGAAAACTGAGAAGAGTCTTGTTGTCTGTCTTCGATTTTTGAGAAGGGGAGGGTCCAGTCGGGCTAAGGAAGATGCTCTGTGAGAGTGAGCTGTGACATTTTTGATCATTGTAGGTAGGTACGTAGAGGCTGGAATATTTTCAGCTTTGTAGGTGAGCATTCATTTTTTTAATCTGTTGCTGGCACCATAGGAAGCCAGGGAGGGGTTCACAGCAGTGGAGTGGTGTGTAAAAATGTTTGATTTATTCAAAGATATATTGCTGCATTTTGAATTAGTTGTAGAGGTCTTGTGGCCTTCAGTGGGAGCAATAACCATATTGCTGTGTTGTTGCTTTATGATGTGTAATGTTAGATAAAGCCAAAACAACTGATCTGCAAACTCATATTTGTTGACAACAGATAACTTCTAGCTTTTAATATCTTAAGTGTAATTTCTACTGTTGAAAGATTCATTCAAAAGGCTTAAATAAAACTATCGTATTAAATAATATGCAAATAGAAACAACTCAGTGGCCGCTTTTTAGGTCGACTCACCCTGTCTCTACATCATGTAAATTTTTTCAGCTCCATTGACCATATTGGTGTATCTTGTAGTTCACAATTTTAGTCTGTGGTCCATCTGTTTCACTGCATCATATATGAGTCCCTTTATCTCATTCATCGGTGGTTAGGACCCCCCACATGACTACCAGTGAACATGTCTTGTTTGGGTGAGCACAGCAGTGACCATGTCATGGTTAGTGTGTATTGTGCTGGTATGAGATGATCACATAAGGCAGTGTGTCTGGAGACTGTAGACACTGTCCGCTTACTGTCTTCCCTTTAATTGTGAGCACAAGTACATGTTTCTCCCCCCTTTCTCTGTACTCTCACGAGTATTAAGGTTTGGAGGAGACCTGCATAAATTTAAAGCTGGCCTGTCATGAGTTGCAAAAGGGAGTGGTCATGACTTTGGTGTGCTAATAGCATGCCAGAACTCAACCTGACTATGAGAACTGATAGTTGGCCTCTGGCAATCTCGTCCAACACTCTCACATTGTTGTTGCTAAATGGCTGGTCTGTTTACATTCTCGTGAGCCATCGAGTCTGACGACAGTACCTTGAAAAAAAAAAACAGCTTGTACTAGTAGGATTCTACAATGATGTCATTAGGACTTTGTTACTATTAGACCAGTTTTTTTACAATGCATATTTGCCACCGTGTTCATATTCGGCTGTACGTTCCACCCAGTGATAATGCAAACAACAGCCTGAGCAAACTTTAGGGATCCATCAGTGAACATCAGATCTCAGATAGACTTTTTTATTATTGACAGAGATTCCAATCGCACAAATCTCAAGTTTGTACACCTTAAATAAACAGTATGTGGACTTTGCAAAGAGAGAGGTGAATGTGCTGGAGACTTTGTTTATTCAAATATCTTTGATACCTTGACACCAACTCAGCTACTTGAACCACATCTATGTTATGCTAATGTCAGCATACAGACCGCTAGTGAGATGTGCAAAGCCCTCTCTGAAGCAAGCAAAAACCTGGCCTCCAAGAGTCTATTCTGCTCTCCAGGACTGTTTTGAGCACACTGACTCAGACATGTTTAGGAAATCTGCTACACATGACTGCTCTACCAACCTGGAGGAATGAATATTGTCAGGGACTAGCTACATAAGCAAGTTCCTTGATGATGTTACTGTCTCCAAGACCATCACAACACCCCAAACAAAACCCATGGATGACTGCAGAGGACCATAGACTCCAAGTCAGGTGATAGGGCTGCCCTGAAAATAGCAAAGGCCCATCTAGCCCAGGCCATCAAAGCAGCAAAGCGTACATATGCTCAAAAAATCCACTGCTACTTCCAGATCACTGGGAAAATATGCATCAGTGTGTGGCATCTGGGCCATTACTACCTACAGGACATCACCACAGCCCTTTATTCCAGATGTGATGAATCATATTCATGCACAGTTTGAGACATGGAACAACATGGCAGTGAGGAAAACACCCCTCCCTCCACTGACCATGGATTATGTGTGGGGAACTCTGCAGTAGTGGCCTAGTGGTTAGGACCTTGCCCTTGTTTAAGGTCACAGGTTCAAGTCCTGGCCCGGGCAACACTCAGGTACCCTTGAGCAAGGTAGCGTCCAGCTGCACTGCTCCCCGGGCGCTGTTGATAGCTGCCCGCTGCTTCACATGTGATAGGTTAAATGCAGCAGTCATATTTCGTTGTGGTGCTTAAGTGCGTTCACAATGACAAATTATCAGTTTAACTTCCACTTTACTGTTTATAGTTAACCCATGAAAGGCCAATGGACCAAACAACATTCCTGGCCAAGTGCTCAGGGCATGTGCATAGCAGCTGACTAATGTTCTCACAGACATCTTCGCAATCTTTCTGAGCATCATGGCATGTACCTCCATGCAACCATCATTATTCATCTGATCAAGAAATCCTTATTTACTGCCCTGCTACATTCACTCCAGTCCTCATTGAGTTACAGTTGCCCCCCTCACTCAACACCCTACAATTTGAATATTGTTCTAACCAATGATGTCATCACTACCACCCTTCATCCATCTACACAAAAAAGACACTTATGTGAGAATGCTCTTCATAGACTTCAGTTCAGCACTCAAAACCATCATTCCTCTGGAAAGTTGAGACCACTGGGGTTAAACACATCCATTTGCAGCTGGATGTCCTGACTGGGAGACCTCAGTCAGTCAAGATCAAGAACATCTCCAGTACCATCACACTGAGCACAAGCCAAGATGGGCCAAGGCTGTGTGCAGCAACACAATTCGAACCACATCATCAAGTTTGCTGGTGACACGTAGGTGTTATCAGTGGGAATGATTGCAACCTAATTTGTGCAGAACCAACAACTTATGAAGGAATGAATGAATGAAAGTGACTAACCGTCATTGTGAACACACTCAAGCACCACAACGAAATGTGACCTCTGCATTTAACCCATCACACGTGCACACGTGGAGCAGCGGGCAGCTACCAACAACCCCTGGGGAGCAGTGTAGTGGGACCGTACCTTGCTTAAGGGTACCTCAGTAGTGCCCAGGCTGGGACTCAAACCTGTGACCTTCAGGTCCCAAAGGCAGTGTCCTATCCACTAGGCCACCACTGCCACTCTCATCTCTTAGCCTCAACATCAACTCCATTGACAAGAAAGCTCAACAGTGTCTTTACTGCCTGTGGAGAATGAGAAGAGCTCACCCCCCCCTGCCACCACCATCCTCACCAACCATCTACAGAGGGGCTACAGTATCTGTCATAATAATGTAATCATCCCCCCCCCAGCTTAGCCCGTGTTACCATCTCGCGAGCTAAGCTAGCCGCTACATATGTTAGCTTACACCACCCTAACCCTAACCCTCTCACCCACTCTGTGGAGCTGCCCTGCCCTGGTTGAAGTTTTTGCGACTTTTAACCTACTCACTCTGCTGAGGAGTCCATATGAACATCCCTATCCACCAAAGAGCTGATCTAAAGTCATCACGGCACCTGTACGCAAGGAACTGCTGCTGCCCAATTATACTAAGTACTATTATTATATATATTTATTTTTATTTATTCTTTTTCTGCTTTTCATTTCTCTGCCACCACCATCCTCACCAACCATCTACAGAGGGGCTACAGTATCTGTCATAATAATGTAATCATTCAAACTAGTTATGTTAATGCTTTGGTGGGCTGCACTGTATGTTGTCTTGCCTTATGCTATTGTATCACTCTTTTTTTATATCACTATTTTTTTTTATTATTTCTCTATTTTCTGCACTCTGTATGGTCCTGTCCTGTCCTCTCCTCACGTCTTGTGTTGTTTCTGTTTTTGTTAATTTTTTCTGCACCATGGTCCTGGATGAACACTGATTTATTTCACAGTGTATATAGTTAAAAGGACAATAAACCCCTACTTGACCTGACTACTTCAGTTTACTAGAAGAGTCATCCTGTCCACCATTTATGGTGGTTTGCTTATGCTTACTGCAGTGGCAGAAAAAAGTCAGTAGAGAAACCTGCAACGCCCACCCTTTCCCCCTCACTTTAGTTTTTTGAGAAAGTTTCTCGATTAAGAATGAACTGGCCCCTGAGTAGCTTAAAAGACACTCCTAAAAAAGACAATTGTGACATCTCACGTCCCACGTGTCACTGTCCATGTTTTGTTTTGGTTTTTCCATGTGCTTCCCTGTCTCGTGTCTATGTTTAGCCATGTCTTTATCTCCGCCTTGTCATCTGTTCCTTGTTTCCCTGTCTCCTCCCCTGTCAGGTGTCTCTCATTTGTGCCTGGGCCAGGACTTGAATATGCCAATTTCTGTTCACAAGGGCAATGTCCTTACCACTAGGCCATCACTGCCCAAAATTGCAGCACTTGGTGTATGCTGCATTTTATATACTGTGTATAATGAATTTTAGAATATAGAGTGTAATATTTTGAGTAGGCACTTTACCAGTGGCACTTACCTTGTACTTGTTCATTTAATCAGAAACATGTGCCAAATAGATTTGCTTTGCAGGTTTGTAGTTACTGGCTGAAGCCCTACTGTTGCAGAATTTCTCAGAATTCCTTCACCCCATCCATATATCCAGGACAGAGACCACCAAAAACTGTACCTTTTGTATACAATTACTGTCACTCGGGGTGTCACTTTGCCTTTGTACTCCAGGGTTTTATTCAAATGTTCTCATTTAAAAAGTTACGTTACAAAGGTACAAATACGAGCTATTCCTCTGGATAAGTAAATGTACTGTGCCTTGAATATATATTTAAGGCAACCTGTTGGACCTTAGAGCCCATGTTTTACCTCTTATGTACATTTAGATTCTTTGCATTTGAGAAGCTAAAGTTTATTTGGACACTACTTTATGTCTAACAGTGTGGAACCGCTGCTAAACAGATATTATCCGGAACCATTCTTGGCACATCTTGGCGTGGGTATTTGTATTTAACACAGTTGCAGTGCTGAAATTTATAAATAACTTAGTGTCATTGCAGGACTGAATAGGTCCTGTGGTTAGAAACTGACCACTGATGAAGGACTAGAATAGTTGTCACCAGCCGTGCTCCTGGACATTTACCTTTCTGCAGACTTCCACTGCAAAACTAACTGACCCCACCTACTTCTTTTTCTTCTTCTTCTTCTTCTTCTTCTTCTTCTTCTTCTGCTTCTGCACTGCTGCTCCTATTGCCATTGATTAGCTGGATGAGGTTTGTAAGATTTAGGCTGGAGGTGAAACCTGCAGGAAGGTTGATTTCCACGTGTTGGTAAGTACTGGACTAGAAGGTGATTAACACAGCATGCAAGAAAAAAAACTGAGCTATAGTCTGTACACCTACAGCCTGTAACCACAAAGTAGACATTTTTAATAAAGTGGCCATTAAGTGCAGTGCTTAATAATTTCAGCAGCAATGCTACATCCGATACACTCAAACAAGTGCCACACACACCCCACTACCAAAGTCGTGTAACTGCTGTGCTAAGAATAGTACACCACTCAAATAATATCTAGTCAGCGGTGGTCCTCATGTAGTAGTTCCTCTCCACTTATACTGGGGGGAGGGGGGTAAATTATGCTGCAACAGGTGGGCTATAGTTAGTAAATGTTAACCTTTAAAGTACACCTACAGGGGTGCAAGAAAGCTTGTGAACTGTTTAAAATAATCTGAATTTCTTAATTAGTCAGACAAAGTATGCAATCAGATCTTTATTAAAGTCAGAATAACAATCTCTATAAATCACATTTTTCACAAAAGTTGGAACATATGTTAATAAAACATGCAATAAAAGCAATAATCATTAATTTTCTCAAACCTTTGTTTGACTGACAAAATTAAAAATAAAAAAATTTTAAATATTTTTGCTGACCAACTTAAATGTATTTAAGGCATGTGTCACGATCTGGGTGTGTTTGGCAGAAAGCCCTTTAAGCCCTTGACTAATTGCCCACAGCTGAGCCCGTACCCTGGCTCAGCTGTGGGGCCCGTACCCTGGCTCAGCTGTGGGGGCGGGGCCTGGACGCCCTCCTGACATACCCCCCCCTCCTAGGAACACCGTCCCGGTGTGGAAACGGATACTACCACCGAGCGATGTCCCAAAAAAAGAGGGGGGAGGGGAGGGGAACACAGGGCACACCACAGACACCTGAACAGAACTTTCTACACACACATGCCACCCAGCACCCCCTAAAAAACCTGGGGAAACCGTGCTGAAACAAAGGTCCCGAACAGAGTCCGTAATGTCCATGCCCACAGATAGGTGGCGGCCCGGACTGTGGAGCCGTAGCCCGGACTACGCACACATCCTGCGGAAGCCGGGCTGCTTCTGCGACATTCCCTCAGCCGCTATCGCGGCTTGCGAGTTGGGCCGGTTCTCCTGATCGTGGCACGCAGGCTGGACCCCTCTGGAGACCCAGCGGCAGGTGGGCTGGATACAGCAGCGTGCAGTCTGGATCTGGCTGACCCAGCGGTGGCGCGCCGGCTGGCTCTGGTTGTCCCAGCGGTGGTGCGCAGGCTGACTCGGCGGCGTGCAGATTGGACCCCTTGGTAGACCCAGTGGCGTGCAAGCCAGAACCGGGTTCTTGGCGGCATGTTGGCAATGGGACGCGGCGGATCCCTGGACCCCGCGCTGGTGGTGGCACGCAGCGGTGCTCTCGGGTCCGCGCTGATGGTGGTGCGCGGCAGCTCCCTCGGGTCCACGCTGATAATGGCGCACGGCGTTACCGACTGCGGCTTGCAGCAGCCCTCACCTTCTCCGGCTGCCCTCTGCTGCAGCTGCTCCTCGCCGGCTGCCCTTGGGTGCAGCTCTCCCTGAGCCGCGCAGACAGTGGTGCCGCGCAACGGCTCTCCTGGCCATGCGCGGACTGCAGCTTGCAGCAGCTCTTCTTGAGCCGTGGGAGCAGTGTCTGGCAATCCCAGCACCTCTGCTGCAGCTGCTCTTCACGTGCTGGGACCCGCGGATACTACGGTCTAACAACCCGCCCCACCGTGCCGGCAAAGCTCCCCTTAGCCACCCTTCCTGGTGCGGCGGTGGAGCTTCGGCTCGCCGCGGTTGTGCAGGTGTCCAAGGGCGGCAGTGGTGGCGTCAGCGGCCTGGAACCGCAGCCCCAATCTCTGGGCTGCAGCCTCACTGATGCCAGCACGGCTACGCTGCGCTTACCCCTTGGCTTTCCTCCAATCAGTGTGGAGACGTCCCGGGTCACGCACGCCCCTCAAGGTGTGGTTTCTGGCTCGTCAACTGACTCACCCTGAGCTCGAACAGCTGGGGTGAAGGTGCTGCGAGCAGGGGCGATCCCGCTGGTACACTGAGCTGGACACCTGCCGCTTCGGAGCCTCCCAGATAAGTTATCGCTGACGGTCCCCTCACCATGCCCCCCCCATGCGCTCTCTGCACCTGGGCACGACAGAGGACCCGCCAACTGCCTCGGAAGGGGGATTTGCCTTCTCCCCCTCCGGTACGCTCATCCGGGGTAGCCCACGCGTTGAGTGCCCCTCGGAGCAGAGGCCCCACTCCGATGCGCTCTCCCTGGCGGATCCGGAGTGCCAGGGGCGCCAGGGGGTTTATTAACATAAAAATAACATAACATAAGCCGGCAGGGGGCGGAGTCCTTTTCCCCCCTTGCCCGTGTTACCATCTCGCGAGCTAAGCTAACCGCTACATATTTTAGCTTACACCACCCTAACCCTAACCCTCTCACCCACTCTGTGGAGCTGCCCTGCTGAGATATCAGTGATCCTGCCCCATTCTCCTATCTGGACCAGCCTGACCCGCCCTGATACCCTCTTACTGGTTGAAGTTTTTGCGACTTTTAACCTACTCACTCTGCTGAGGAGTCCATATGAACATCCCTATCCACCAAAGAACTGATCTAAAGTCATCATGGCACCTGTACGCAAGGAACTGCTGCTGCCCATTTATACTAAGAACTATTATTATATATATTTATTTTTATTTATTCTTTTTCTCCTTTTCATTTCTCTTGTCTGTTATTGCTATCTGCTGTCGACCAGAGGAGGATGGGTTCCCCCTTCTGAGCCTTGGTTTTTCCCGAGGTTTCTTCTTTTGTTATTTGCAACATAAGGTGTATTATCTGTCTGCATTGTTGACAAAGAAGTCTTACTCTTCCCTCACAAACTGTCAAGAGAACAAGTTGTGTTTTTTAATGTCAACTTCCTGACCATGCAAGACACCTCTACCCTGAGTGGAGACATCCTGCTTTCTATGTACAGCAGGGAAACTGACTGATCTGCATGGTGGAGAGGACAGTGCCGAACAAGTGAATAAGTTCAATGATCATTGATGATTATGAAATACTGTATCACACCTATAAAAGCACAGTGCCTACACAAAAGACACTTCTTGTACAAGGCCAACAGGGGCTCTTAAAGGCTGATAGCTTATTCTGCTCAGATGTGACTACTGAAAGCAGCCTTGTTCTAGAAGCATTAGTGGACAGTGGATTTTGAGTTGTCACTTCTGTAAATGAAGAAAGATGGTTTCAGTCAAAATGGTAAATGCCACTGAAAAGTCGCTCACCCTTGGAAGATTGCAGAGTGTCCTGTCTTTCAGTGCAGGTCTTATAGGAACCTGATTGCATCCAATTTAATGTGCAGTAAACACAAGACCCATCACCTGTACCATGTCAGTAGAGGAGCACCTTGAAAGATATGGGTTTGCATGATTTTTATTTCTGTCTGCCCAGAGTGAAAGGCTAAACTGCTTTACACATATTTTCAAGGCACAAATTGGACTGTGGTGAGGTGACCGATTTTGTCTGCAGGAAAAAATCCTTCAGACTTCAGACTTTTTTAATGAGATTGAAGAATTAGGAATAATTTGTAAATCTTAGAGTGAAAATTCATTTCCCCTTGTCCTGGTTGTCAAATTGAATTGCGATCTTCGTAACTGAAATGACTTTAGGTAGTTGGTGAGCACTAGAGCAGAGAAAAAATGCCCTTATGTTGCTGCACTTGCTGAAAATGTGTTCATCTAAACCATGGACCTCACATCAGGATTCCATAATGTTAGACTGCAAGAGAAAGACATATAATACACAGCATTCTCCTTCTTCTTTGGTCTCATGAAATATACCAGAATGCCACAAATCTTGATGAACAGCCCTGCCACTTTTATTGAAATGATGCCCCTTTTTGTGATCAAATCTTCACAAGCTACCTGTGGGTGACTTTTTGGTCCATCTGAACATGTCGCACTCAAGTTACATTTACATTTTTTTTTTTTTACATTTATTCATTTGGCTGACGCTTTTATCCAAAGCGACTTCCAGGACAGAGGAAACAAGCATTCAAATAAAGATGGTATTCTTATGCTTTGCCACCAAGACAACCCGAGTTCCAAAAAAGTTGAGACACTGTGTAATATGTAAACAGATTACAATGATTTGTCTCACAAACCAATATTTTATTAACAATAGAACACAAAAAATATTTTGAATGTTGGAAGTCAGACTTGTTTTGAATTTATTGGCAGCAACACAACTAAAAATAGTTGGGACAGGCAACAAGAGGCTGGAAAAGCAAGTGGTACTAAAAAGAAATAGCTGGAGAAACTTTTTGCAACTAACTAACATTACTGGGTATAAAAATAACATCTTAGAGGCAGTGACTTTAAGAAGTAAAGGTGGGCAGACAATAGTATATAATATAAAAAGATTCAGAGAATCTGAAGAATTGTGCAAAGGATCAATACTGGATGCCCATGATCTTGGGGCCCTCAGGTGGCCACTTCATGAAATCATGAAATCATTGCATGGACTCTGGAACATTTCCAGAATCCACTGTCTGTGAACACAGTTTACTGAGCCATTCACAAAAACAGGTTGAACACTGTGCAAGAAAGACTGGATCATTTTATGAATAGTTTTGTCATCATTTTATTGAGCAGCTAAAGCTAAACCTGGTGGCTGAGCCTGTGGCCCCATGCAAGAGAAGGACAAGACCTAAATTAAGAAAAGGCCATGTGAAACTATTTCCAACTGACTGGACTGATGAATGTAGACAAGCATTTAGATCAGATGAAATATAAACTTGTGCACAGTGTCACATTGGCACTCCCAGACCATATTGCGCCATTTATCTTCGCAGTTGATGCTTCATTTGATGGCCTTGGAGCAGTCCTCTTGCAGTTGCATCCTGAAGGACGACTTACTTATCCAGTGTCCTTTGCCAGCAGGACACACTCACACTTCGAGCCAAACTGTCCACCGCACCATGTGAAGTTTCTGTCTCTTAAATGGGCAGTCTGTGCTAAATTAAGACATTGCCTGAAAGGTCCATCACTTCAGAGGAAGTTGCAGCCATATGGGTTGCACACAACTCTACAGGTGTCAGTGAAATTAGAGGCATGGGACCAACTATTCCTCAGCTTACTGGTATTGACCAGTCTTCCTTTCTGGCCATGAGTAAACTGATTAATCTACCAGAGCATGAGGGCATCTTGGGCAAAGTTTTCTTTTACATTCAGTGTTCCCAGAGGCCCACTAAGCATGAATGGGCTGGGGAGTCTTGTACACTGGCCCAGAGACTGTATCATGGATGACATGTTATTTAAGAAGGGCAGGAAGATGACAATTCAGTGACATGAAAATTCACCAGTTCGTTGTTCCAGATTCCGTAAAGACCTGTGTCATTCATGGACTCGGCCAGTTATTCCCTTCTTAAAAGCATTGTCTTTTAGATTCTCATGCAAAAACCTTTCAGCAAAGCAGGTTGCCTGTGGTCTCTGAAACAACTTTTTTTGCATATATATTCCCTTGATGCATTCAATCTGATCAGGGAGCCAATTTTGAGAGTCAACTCTTACACACTACTCCTTACCACCCTATTAAGAATAGTGTTGTTAAGTGATACAATAGGACTCTTGGGAATATGTTATGGGCCCGTCCTCCCCATTCCAAAGCCAGGACACCACAAATACTCCAGATACTAACATTCTGTTACAGCTACACTTGTTTTACACTCTTCTTTCTCATGTTTGTGAGGATTTTTCATCTGTCTGTTAATGTTGTGTTCTAGCATCATCAAGGGTTTATCTCACTTGAAACGTGGCCTGAAACAGCGAAACAATCTGAGAGAGCAGGTTATCTTGTGTGGAGCTACAACCACAAAGCAAAAGGGCCACCCCTCACTGTTCGTGAGAGAGTCTTACTTGCTTTTGAATGGTGAGAGAGGGAAGAGGTAAATTGGGGACAGATGGGAAAAGTTTACAAAGTAGTGTCTGTGAAACCTGAAATCAATGTGTT
>JBBPDA010000126.1:19283551-19306479 GCA_037974385.1 Arnoldichthys spilopterus
GAGAGGGAAGAGGTAAATTGGGGACAGATGGGAAAAGTTTACAAAGTAGTGTCTGTGAAACCTGAAATCAATGTGTTTGTATCAAAGATCCTTTGTCACTGAGAGAAAAAGTTAGAGTTGAGTTGCCCTTCATCTGCTGGTAGTGGACAATGTGAGAACTTCTGAGTGCATCCTTTTAATGCTGGAAATGTAAGGAAAAACAATTAACTGAAATAGATTTAGTGAGTGATGAGGAGGTTATAACCAGTCAGCCTAATTGTTCTCCAGTGGACTCTCCATTCTCAGAGGCTTAAAGGAGAGTGGTCCCATATACTTTGTGTGAGGCCTTGAAAACCTCAGTTTGTGCTGTACAGTTGCCCAGCCCTGAGCCTTGGCCGAATTTGTTCAGACCCAGAATACATTCTTGCAGCCCTCAGCAGGAGATGACCCACATATCCTTGCTCCCGAACATGATACTGACATCTAGGTGCAATCACACTGGACCATGTAGTATGAACACAACTGCCTCCAATTTGCAGTAATGTAAATGTATAATTCGATACCTTACTCAAGGGTACCTAAGTAGTGTCCTTTGACTTTCAAGTCCCAAGGGCAATGTCCTAACCACTAGGCCACCACTGCCCACAGATATCCCTCAGTGAAGCTAGTTAACATTAACACGTCTTCTCCACAAAGTAAAAAAAGAAAAACTGCTTTATTATAGTTTAATGTATGTTTATATTGTATTTTTCTTTGCCAACTAAAAAAAAGACCAGTTTTGTTTAGTTCTTTGTTTTATTTGTAGCTATGGCCTGCCATGTGTTTCATGCCACGTGTCTTGTCCATGTTTTTGTTTTGGTTTTCCATGTGCCTTCCCTGGTCTCGTGTTTGTCTTAAGTCATGCCCATGTTCCTGCCTCGCACACCTGCACCTTGTTTCCCTAGTTTCCTCCCTTGTCAGGTGTTGCTCGTTTGTCTCTCTTTTTAGTCTCGCGTGTTTGTCTTAGCCTTTGTCGGTTATCTGTTGTATCTCTGTCGTTGTATCTCTGTCTTGGTAATGTTCTGTTGTATTTCTGTTCCCTGTTGTTACTGATGTTAGTGATTAGTGTTAGTCTTTTGTTTAATAAACATCCATAAAATACTGAACGCCTGTGCTTGCTTCCAAACAACCCCCATCGTTACATGATCATTAGCATTGCAAGTGATGAACTGCTTTCCACTTAGAGTGTCTCTCTTGTAAGAATGTTTTATATGCTTCCTGAGAAGCTCATCAACATTGTTCATTGCTATATGCCAGTTTGATCTGGCATGTCTCCCAGTTATCTTGGGTGATACAGAAGACTTTCAGGTACTTTTTAAGAACATTCTTAAACCGAGGATGGGACAACATTGTCTGACATCTGTTCGGTCAGCATGTCCAGCCAATTGGAGAGGATTTTGCCAGAGTATATAGGAGGTAAGCATGAGGGGTGTGTCCGCCATGTTGGGGGACTAACACCAATGTTTACATTCACTATAATGGTTTCAGTTTTAATCAACAGTACGTGAAAACTAAAATGCCAAAAGAACATGATAAAGTATAATTTCCTTACAGAGAGAAGCTCACATGAGAAGTGAGGAGACTTTGCGATAAAAAAAAATTCTCTGGTCAGACTTAGATTCGCTGCAGCTGTTTCTATCACAGACATCGGCGCACACCTCGTTTTTTGGTTTCATTTCATTCACCTGTTAAGAATTTCAAAAGTCTTAGCAAGCTAACAGTCATTTTAAGAATGGGTGGATGAGTGACCTACAAGTCTATAACCTGGCTGCTGTGACTACTCCACCATCACTGCTAAGGCATCTGCCATCCTGAATGAGTGATTTGCTTGCCTTGCACTCTTAGGGAACTTATGAACCCCTGTTAAAACTGGGCATTGTGAAAGAAAACGCAGGCAAAAAAAATCTTTATAATGTGAATAGACCAACAATTACAAAAACAGTAAAAATAAAAACTCTCACTGGTTACATTATGGCAGTTACTTTTTAAGGTGTGCCTTTAATCGAAATGTAGAGAGCACACACTTGTTGATTCAGGGATATTATCAAACATGATGTTTTTGAATCTTACTGCAGACACCCAGGCCATCCTATGTCTCTTCATAGTTTCGCTTATTTGCAATTTCTCCCTTTGCCTCCATGCTGACTTACAATAAAATGAAATCCTGTGGTCTTTTTTTGTGCGCTTGTCATGTGATCTGCTAGCACATCCCAGTACACAACAATATTTTATCTATTCAGATTTTAAAAACCCAAAAAGATGACCAAGACAATACCCACAACTGTAAAGGCACAACACGTTATGCGTAGTCCCCCAACATGGCGTCTCAACCCTATAGTTCCGTGCGTTGTTGATGTATGTGCGCCTTCTCTATAGCATAGATTTCACAGGAGCCTGTTCAATCAAGTATATCAGAGTTTGGGACACCCATTTTTTGCACAGTCTATATAATCCATTATACCATCATTGTTAATTGTTGTATATTATGGGTAATCCTAAAAGTAATGGATTATTGCCACTGACACAGAGTATGTTCCTTCTGTCATGAGATGTGATTTTCTTTTTCTTTTTTGTCTTTTGTCATCAATTCAGAGAGATAATAAACCTGCTGTTGCTGCAACCCTGACTGGCTCCTAACACACTCTTCTTGTTCAGTGTTTGTCTGATGGTGGACCAAAAGCAAGTGAGGCCTGCAGATCTTTAGATGTTACCCTGTTTTTGTGACCTCCCAGAGTATTAAACACCTCAATCTTGCAGGGATTTTGTTGGATGGCCACTCCTGGGAAGAGTAACATATGCACTGAATTTTCGGTTCGTACATTGTCTATATGCCAGTGGGTTAGTGAACTCAAAATTCCTGTGTAACCTCTTTCAGCCTGTTGAGCACTGAGTTCTTCCTCTGACTAAGGCATGGCATGTGCTCATTAATGTGTGGGGAGGATCAGATTCAGATGGATGTTTTATAAATAGGACAGGGTCACACACATTCACACTTGATTCAACTTCTTAACATTAATTATCTACTGTACCAAACTGGTAATTCAAGAGATTCACATACATTTGCTAATTAAGACTTTTAAAACTGGATCTCTCTATTCAGTATAATAAAGCTAAATCTTATTTTCTTAAGCTTAATTTTTGTTGTCTTTCTGTATTGTTAGGATTCCATTTATGTAGAAATTAAGAGAACTCTCAAGGGTTTATAAACTTTCTAGCACCACTTTTTATGGTAAATATTTCTGATAAAATGGCAAATGAGTGTAAGTCAGGGGTAGGCAACTCTGGCCCTGGAGGGCCAGTGTCCAGCCAAGTTGGGTATTTCCTCTCCTTAAATACAACCACGAAACATGGTGATCAACAGGTGAGTTTAACTAAATGTGTTTGAGCAGGGATATTACAAACTGTGCTGAACATTGGCCCTCCAAGGCTAGAGTTACCTGCCACTGGTGAAAGTGTACCTAACTGACAATTCTCTAAGCTCAATATTGTTCAATTGGTAATGGTTAGACTTCGTGTCTGGTTCTTTTGAGGGGGAATGTCTGTTGGTTTTGTGAAAGGTATGATCATTGCTTTACAATATTTAACTGACAGGATATGTTTGATATTTCAGTCAGTCAATTTCCTGTATAAACAGACACCACTCTCAAGTTGGGTTATCAGTATACTTTAATAGACATTAATTACATGATATACATAGTGTTTCATTGAAACAAGAGTGTAGCATTTGTAGGACTGGCCTCGAGGGTCGCTCTCCTAGCCCTCTTGTTTAACTACAGCAGTCTAATAGTGTAAAAGAAAATGTGAGCCACAGCCAACCCACAAGTTGCTAGAGCAGGGGGGGAAACTCTTGTGCTCTCTTCAGAAAATGACTCAGAATTCAGTCTCATTTCCAGCCAGTGGTGGAGAGAAGCCTGTCACCAATCTAACAACAGAAAGTCCATACCCCAAACCAGTGGGCAAAACATGAATAAGACCACTCAGTTCAACGGTCGATTTCATAGTTGAAACATACTGAGCAAAACTGAAAAAAACAAAACACACACATATATATACATTTAAACTGGTTGGTATATACACATATTTACAATATATAAATATAGTAAAATAGATTAAATTACATGGATGTTCTTCCATAAATAAGTGTTGGACAATAACATCTTCGATGACATATGAGGTTAGCAATTGGAAGCACAGTGAGGTTTTACTAGTGTGTATGTGTAAAGGCTGCACACAGGCAGCCACTTCACTCGACAAGCTCATAAAAGACTGACCAGTGGACGTGACATTTGTCATACTGTTTCTCTTGTCCTTTTTCTGTCCATTTCCATCTCCTATTATATCCCTCTCCAGGGGAACAAGCAAAATACCGCTAAGCTGCCAATAGCTAACACTGAGATGGCAAGTCAAGTCGTACAAACACTGATAAACCTCTTCCTCTTGTAGGAAGTCTTAATGTACCGTCTTTTCAGCAATGTGAGGTTCTGCCATTAAAAAAAAAAAGCACACAAGATTTTGTATGGTTCATCAATACTGAACAACCACTGTATGTGGTTAAAATAAAATTGCATTCTTCCCTAAAGAAAAACTTTGGTGCCTCCTGACTGATTGAAGGACAGCGATCACTCAGCCTTGCCTTTTGAGCAAAGAGATTATTGCTGTAAAAGATGCCTTGTTCTCAAATAAAATTACAGTGTGCATTACAGTAAATTCATTCGGCTGTTTCACTAACCATAACCTCGGGTGAACAACTATGAATAAACGTTTTGTTCATTAGTACATCTACGCAAGTTTTTACAAGTAGTACAGTCAAAACAGCATTGTAACAAATAGCGATTTCAAAGCAGTGTAGTAATGTTGGAGCGGACAACGTTCACATGTGTGCTGAATATTAAGTGCTTTTCAATATACAAACCAGTAGGAAATATTTTTGGCAAAGGTAAAAAGAGATGTCAAAAGCTAGGCTGTCAGCCTCAAGTAAAGTAAGTTCTTGTTGCCACTGCTTCTTGTGTTGCGGCTTGGAGAGCTGGTTGGGTTTTGGTTGCGAGTCAGAATAGTGAAACCTGAATGCTGTGACAGTCTCGTAGTGAGATTGACTCTCACCTGCAAGACATTAGCAGTTCTTGTGAAATAAATCACCATATGTTTCAACTGTACCAGAACTACAAAAAAGCAAAAGAGCAGGAAATAAAAAACAACTAAAAACTGATCACAGCAAAAAAAAAAAAAATCAAAAAAAAAAAAAAAAAAATCACCATCTTTGTGGCCCAACATCATACTGTACAAAGTTCAGCACATTCTCTCAGAATGGTATGTAGGTTTTTGCTCTAAGCTGGAAGAAGAGCACTTTTCCCATTTATTTCTGCAGTTTTAGCAATCAGAGCAGCGACAGGTTGGGCAGCGTCTCAGAGCCCCCAAAGACATGTCCGACCTGCTTGTCACACTGGCTAGGACTACGTTACTTAGTGTCCATCACCAGGGACATTTAAGCCAGCAGCATTGTGGATCCAGTCCAGGATGATCAGAGTCATACTTCCAAACATGACCAGGATCCCACTGGCAAGAAACATGGTTGCCTGCAGAAGAAACAAATTTAGATTTTTGGCTTTATGCGTAGAACGTTAATGTTTTAGTTTAAACATGGAGTTTGATCTAACAAATTTAAAATTCAAACTTATTATGAAGTATTAAGCAAAAGACATCATTCTTACCCCTATTTTCTGGACAGACATCATGGGCTCCTTCTTCACCAGTTTAATGTAGAAAGCAGAGGGCAGGATGAAAATCAACATAGCAGCAGCAGAAGCACCTAAAAAAAAAAGAACAAATTGTGTTAGTCACCAAATTGTTGTTGTATACGGTTGACGGTTTAATTCAACAGTAAAACCAGTGTAAATGTACCCTCAAAAGATACAAATTGGTCCTTAAATTCCAATTGGGTAACTTAAATCAGCTTTGAAAGGTAAACTATGTTTAATTTTGCAGGCAGAAGGAGTATTTGTGTCATTTACCTTTATAGAATGTAAAATACATTAAAGACTGGAGTCAAACCTTTATGTACAGCTGTACAACTAACAAAATATCACTTATTAGAAAATGGTATAAACACACCATTACTATCTGCAGTGTGGTTGTGTTGTAGATGTAAACCCACCGATGAATCCAAAGATATCCTTGATGGAGGGGACAAAGATGACGAGCACGTTCACACTGCTCAGCAGAATGATAGTGATGATGGTATGGCGAACCCAGCTGAACTCTTTGGAGGCACACAACAGTTGGTTCATAGAGGTACGGATCTGAAACACCAGAGGATACAATTCTTAGTTGTAGAAGGTCTGACATGTCTCATGCAGCAGACACTGGCAGCTTTTAGCGCTGTGCAAATATGGAAATTGTTTTTACTGTTACATATATTATGAGTATTCACTTACTGATAAGGCTACCTAGCATGAGGCAGCTACATTCATTCTGTATAAAAATGATTGTGTTTTTTGTGAAAGTGTGTATTATCAAGCGGTCATACTCACAGGAAAGAGGACCACTGGGACAGTAAGAGTGACAGCAGCCAGCACAGCCAGACGCACAATCAGAAGAACTACATCAAACTTGTACACCTTGGAATATGTGTGCAGAAGCTCAGATTCAACGGCATCTATAAAAGCACAAACGTTTCTCATTAGATGATTAGCTGATCTGCATTCTGAGACTAAAATAAAATCCTGTTGGAACTCCACTCTAACTGGGCCTTATATAAAACTGTTCTTTAATGTGGGGGCTAAGGCCCTGGCTTGCACAATCTTTCCACTCTTCCAAGCAGACCAAGAACATCTGCAGACATGTGATGTTCTGTTCCTGCCATGACAAACAGCACAGGGGGACAGCTGTGAGGGCCTTTTTCTTTCTCAAGCCTTACATAAGAGCAGCTTGCTGGAGCTAAGCTCAGTGGGAGGACATTTCCCTATCTCACATGCCACCCTTTTATCTGCTAAAGTAGTGGAATCTGACTGATTCTTAATTCACAGTCTTAATTCACATGGTCTTCACCAGAATGTTTCTGAATTAGGTAACACAAGTGAGAGAAGGTTTTGTGAAGTGTTCTGAAGGGTTGTGTGTGCTTACCGTTGAAGGTCAGGTAGCCAAACAGAGCAGCCAGCAGATACATGATGAACATGGCCAAAAATGACACATTGGCTACACCCTGCATCTTCTTCCGAGAACGACTGTGGAGACAGAAGGGAGACTTAAGACATGATAATGGATTTGTCTGTGTAACACATTATGACTACTTTTTTACGTCTCTAAACAAACTCTATTTTCTCTTCCAGAGTGTCTAACCAGACTTACTCTTTGAGCTCATCATACATGGGCAAAATGGCCGGGTGGCATACAAAAGCAAAGGTGAGAATGGGAACAGCATATACAGTCTGAGGAGGAAGAAAAACAACATTTTAAACATCAAAATTGAGCAGAATAGCACATAACACGAAAAGTGCTCAGACTGCAGTATTCCATGCATTTATACCTGTGAATTGAAGACAAAATATTTGGGCGTGCAGACTGTGCTGTTGATGTGTTCCACTGTGCTGTTCACAGTCATGTTGATTATGTCCATCGGCAGAGGGCATGGAATCTGAAACGTCTTGTAGATGACCTGAAGAAACAAACAGAAGTTAGATCAAGAGCTGAAGGCTACTTTTTTAATGAACAATGGCTGCATCATAAAAACTAGTACGGCCATCCCGGAAAGCTCTCTGCACGTTAATATTCTCCTTAGGCTAAAAAGATGTAAATGAGCGGTCTACTCAAGTCTTTATTTAAAGGACCAGCAAGGATTTAACAATTTTGTTTTCCTGCGTATCTGCTTTATAAACTGCCCTTCAAACCTTTTTCTATCCTGCATCTAATGAAGGAGAACAAAGCAAACTTTAGGAATTAAGGATGAACATTTATTTACTTACCACAATTAGGAAGAAAACCATGCATAACAATGACAATCCACTCGTGTAGCCGAGGTAGCCTGTGAAGTTAAATAAACTATTAGTTATACAGGTTTTAAACAGCACATAATTTTTCTAAAAAAATCCTAATCATGCTAGTGCTATCATGCTAATGAAAGACACTCACCCAGATTTTTTAGCAGAGAGAGTGGTAAAATTACGACAAGTGAGACAAGCATCACGAGGTAGTCTCCATTGGTGTACCATTCCCTGGAAGAAAAGGAACACGTGTTTAGAAGATTTGTACTAGTGTGATAAAATACAAAACTCATCACAACGACAGGTAATCATTATCAGAAGTCCAAATCACTATTAACCCACAAGCTGAATCTATTTATCTGAATGGTAGATGCAGTGCACTCAGAGATGGCAGGCAGAATTGAATTAACTAGGAACACGGAGTTCTGAATGTTTCATGAGATAGCTTTCATGCATTAGGTCATCGCAAGCTGCAGCACTGTGCAGCACAAGGCTTTCTAAAAAAGACCTCTTTGATTGGGCACTTGAAATACGTCTCCTCCCTGCCTGCAATACAATGGAGCGCTTCACACAAAATCATCTCAGGGAAACCACTAATTACAACAGTGTGTTTTAAATTCCTCACTATATTGCACCAGACACCTGCACTATAAGGTAAAAGTGCTGAAAATTTAAGCTGACTTCATCCTGCATTCATGAGTGGCTGAAAAAGAAAATAAATTACACTCTCTTACCCATCACTGTTTTCTAAGAATGCTTTGATGACAATCGGCAACTCGTACTTCACAATGTAGAGGTAGCTGGACATGGCTGGAGTTGGAAAAGAGATGGGAACATTAAATTTCTGTAGAAGTTACCACCAATACAAAAGACCACTAAAAAAAGTGATAAAACATAACATTCTCTAAAAAAAAGATATTTAATTAAAGTCTAAACAATTCATTCATTCCAGTAGTCCTGATTAATATTCAATGTGGTTTGGGTGACTCCTCATACATAACTTATAGAAGACACACTGGAAATATAGTGTTGTCTTACCTCCAATGTTTTGCATTGTGATGGAGCAGGATGCTGCCAGCTTGCCTGGCATGCCAAAAGCTTTGTAGCCCAACTGCTCATAGACCAAAGAGCCTGCAAGAGGGCAGTGATAAACCATTCAAACCCATTACAAAACATATGGATTATAATGCACAAAACCAAAATAAGTACTAAGTTTGTCGCTAACCTCCTTCATTTGCAGTCTTGAGTAGCAGATGAACAGAGTAGAGGGAGAATATGGACACAGCTACCAGCAGAATGCTAGTGGAGAGAGCAGAGAATCGCAGTATGAATTATTAAGCTCACGCTGTATCACTCATATTACTGCTGTTATTCTTTGCCAAGGGCAGCTATTCTCTACGACAAAGGACAGCAGAAGAATTCTCTGAATGGGCTAAAATACACAGTGCACCATTTCTGGTAAGCTTGATGATTAGGCACATGCTGCTGTGTGTGTGTGTGTGTGTGTGTGTGTGTGTGATGCAGTGTGGTTATGCGACACTCGAAGTAGACAAGAGGCAAAGTGGTGAGAGCTTCACGATCGCACTCTGCACCAGCAAAAAATGCCTGTTACAGCTGATCACTTATAGCCGCTCACTGTCAGTTTACAGACTCACACACAATTTGATTAAACATTATATGTGAAAAACTTCATTTTCTAATTTGTTGTTCAGTCTCTAGCTCTGACCAATGTATCTACATAACATTCACAATAGTCACTTTTGTACTGGGAATAGATCACATTTACAGCAGATGGAGACTATATCTGTTAAAGTAGGGAAAGCAAATACACAAAATAACTTTTTATAAAACCTGGCTATTTTTTCAGACCATACTCCTGTAAAAGCAGTCATCTACCCACAGAGCATTTTAGCCTTGCCTAAACGTGTCGTTCTTAGTTAATGTCGTCAGGATGTGCTCACACGTCAAATGGCCCCAAGCACACCCACGCCCTTTATATAACTGACTGAAGCCTTGGCTTGCCTGCAGGAGCATTAGTGCAGTCACTAAGAGGCTTGGCCTGCCTGTGAGCGAGTCGGCGTGTGAGCCCTGAGCACACACTCCCTGCCTCACTACACACACACACACCTATAACTGTTTGTAAACACACATTAAGTATGGCTATGCTTCAGGAGTCCCACACACCTTTCCCACTAATGCAGATAAGCTGCTCACATACGAGCTCAGCAGTGAATCTGGGACAAAAACTGCAGCCAGCATTCATTACGGTCCTAATTATCATCACATGGTAATGAATGGAGTGTGAAGAGAAGTTTCAAAGCCACCAGAAAAAAAAATAAATAAAAAATTCCAAACCCTGCAAACATGATGCCCCTGGCAGGCTGCTCTCAACAGTAAACCTGCATAGCCTTCAGGAATTGTTGGCATCTGTGCCTCAAATCTGGTATTAAAACAAGCTGTTCTAATGTGAACTGAACTTTATTCCAGACATAAGACTCCAGCACTCAAAGAACATTGCTTAATGTCAGCCAACGCACACGACTCAATCAATCAAAGTGTACTCACACAAACAGGGCAATGCCAGTATTGGCCATAGCATAGGACAGGCCAAGGATTCCACTGCCCATGATGGCGTTGCCCAGGTTAAAGACAGACATCCCAAATGAGGCAGTGCCAGGGTGCTGATGGACAGACAACATTTTGTTTTATTAAAATCTGACTTGGGCATAAGGAACACAGGATCCAGCCAATCTTATTGAATGGGACACTCACATATTCTGCTTCATATTTCTTCTTTCCCATGTAATTAGGGAGAAAGTTCTGACTCTCTGCATCCACGTCAGGATACTGACTGCAATTAAAAACACACATCACTTTATTGCAGGTCACGTTTATATTGTAATTAGTGAATTGAATAAGCAGTGTGGCATGGCAGACCATTGTCTCCATGTCACAATCGCCTCTCCGCTTTGCATGCAGAGATGAAAAGGGCAGGTACCTGTTCATGGGCGCTTTCTTGGTGGTACAGTCTTGGTAAACATGGTAGTCATTGCTGTTGGAACTGCAGCTGCTGTCTTCATCTGGTGAAATGTTGAAACGACTCATCTCCGGTTTGCCAGGAATTTTGCTCATTCTGTAAAATCGAATATTTTTAAACATTAACGATAGTCCACTTTTTTACCACCACACACGATGCCTCGTATATCCTCGGCATCGACTGGTCTCCAGGCGGAGGTGGGAGGGGAGCGATCGATACACAGCGCTGCTTCAAGGGTCACATCACGTGACTCGCCGCGCCTGTTCGGGAGGGGGAGGGGGACGTCTACGTCACCACAGCGCGATTCGAGCAGTGGAAAATTCCGAGCCGGCAACAGGATAGATGACCAAACACACACAGCTCGGTACATAAGAATAACTGACCACTGAGCGAAGAACCACACATCGTTTTAATATATGTATTTTGGAACTGGGAGTCATTTTAGATCAAAGGTTGCGAAATAAGAATGTGTGAGAGACAGTCATCAGACAAAATGCATTAGGCGGGATACGACACGTAAATGAGGAGGATACTAATAAAATACGTTACACGACATGAACATGTCAGGAAACAAAGGCACGTGTGTGATACACTAAGGCCCCGTTTTATCGCAGCATCCTCTCCTCCTGCAGTGTCTCTCCCCGCCCAAAGAGGAAACCAACGCTGCTGAATAATCCCGCTTAAACCATAAACGACCCATTAAATTCCCGTCACGGCAAGCTATTTTACGTAGATTATCTTTTTTTTTTACCTCTGGTGTAAATGGAAGGGACGACACTGCGGCATAAGCCAACGTCTTAATAATTTATTTATTTATTTATGCGCCAGTCTGCCCTGAGCTGCGGCGGAGAGCCGGTCTGATTTGAAGGACAGGGCAACGAGGAAAACACTGGGGGAAAATATCCAAAGCATTTTTTGAAAACGCTTTTTGTAGCTTCCGTTAATACTCTTTTCTGTTTCAACGGCCTGATAGTGTCCATGTGGGATGAATGTGGTCTGGAATGTGAACAATGTGCCAGCCCCTTAAAACCCATCAGCTCGTTTTCTCTTAGCTCTTCACAGGCTAACGGTCGCTCACACAAAAAAGACAAAAGCACGCGTTTTAGCTCGCTTATCTTACTTATAAACTCGAATCAACTGGGTCGAGTTCTCTTACTACTGAAGGAAGGTTAGTAAACGCAGAAACTTCAGTCTTACCTTTGAAAATGCCTTTAAAACAAATCCTCTTCTCAGAAGGCGGATGGCTCCGAAGCGCTTCCTCGAATTTTAGAAAGTTCCAGTAACGAATGAACCGCTATCCTTCGCTCGTACGGCTCAAATGTGCATAAAGACGGTTTTAATTATATAAATAACAACTAAAACACCATAAATACTACGATATTGTGTTAAAAAGAGAATAACTGCGGTTAAACTGAATGGAACCGTTGAGCTCGTGTCTGCAGTCAGAGATGGTGAGTTACCGGCTTTATATTCATGAGCATTGTTGCATCAGCTGCCCGAAGAACGGGGGCGTGGCCTAATGCTCCACCCAAAATGACACGGTTTGTGTACAAACACTGCCGTAGCCGAAGCACCTCTCAGACTATTGTTGAATAAAGAAAGAAAATAACCCCATCACGATATTTTACAGACGTCATTTTTTGTGGTATGAAATGTAAATAGGAAAAGTGTTTCTGGTGCTGCTGGTGGTGTATACCGGGGACTGTGTGTAAAAGGTGAGGAACCCTTTTCAGTGACTGAATAGTGACTTCCCCATGATCTCACCAAACATAAGTAGGATTCATAGCGCAACAGATGACATTGTCAGATATCCAGACCAAACCTTGACGAGTCAAATTGTCATTAGATATAGGGTGTCACTGGAAAGTGAGTGGATTCTTCTGCAAGACATTCCTGAAATCAGAATCATCCAGATGAGTTTAGCTGTCCTGTAGAAAAAAATATCACTCTGCAAAATTCTGTCTATATTTGGAGCGTGAGACTGTCCAGTGCAAGTTGTACAAATGTGTCTCATGTTTTCCATTGGTGCCAAAACCACCAAAGTCCTCAATCTTGCCAAGCCCTTTTGCACAGGTATGCAAATCGTGTAGATCAGTTTGTCCTGCCTTTGTAATGTAGTCTGCTTTCCCGGCACCTGTTTAGCCTGTCCTTCTAGGGCTGAATCATGTGTGATAGTGCAAGAAAACACTAAACCATGCAGCACAGGTAGACCTAGAGAGGCAAAGAGTTGGGGAAAATACCATGGAAGACTGTGTGAACAGATTCTGACATGTGTTTTTAAATGAGACGGCATGTGGATGCATGAGGCCCGTTGTATGTGGGATACTATGAGAGGCGAGGATCGTTGGGAGTCAGCGAGGCTGTGTTTGACCTGTTTTTCCTCCCCTTTAAACGTATCATTCGCGTGAGCACCTCCAAACAGAGGGCCATCCTCGCTTGCTGCCTGAGCCCAAATCCACCCGCTGGAAGTGGTGGCGCACAGAGGGTGACTCTGCTCGGGCCCGCATTACCCAAGGCTTAAGAGCTACTGCTGGCTTTCATGCCCTGCCTCTGTTCACAGGCCAGGCAGGGCAGCGTGGCTCAGGGGACAATAGAGGAGCCAGGGAGAGAATGTCTGACCTATTGAACTAGGCTAGGGGCCCCAAGCTGCACACTGACTCCATACGTAGCCCAGGATCAACAAACACGTTTTTTTTTTCTGCCTCTACAGTGTGTGAAAGAAACAGAACAAACCTCCAGGACATTTTGTCTGTTATGGTCACAAATTAGGCCTGATGGGGAAATACGCACATGCTGTTTTTTTTATTGTTTTCCATGACAAAAATCATGCTGATCTGCTGTGTAATGTTTTATAGGTCATAAGCACCTTTCTATAGCACTTATTAAACACGTCACAGTGTTGAGTTGGTCTCCTATTTGAGAACAAATTAAATAACACTTAAAGCCTAAATGCACACAATCGTTTTGGTCTTCAAAATGTGACACATTGTTTTAGGGTACTAGTGGTAATACAGTGTTTCACTGACATTATAGATAACTTTTGCTGTGATTAAAGCAGCTAGATGTGAAGCTTTGTGAATCTGAAAATGCCATAGTGCCACTCTGTTGAACCAAAAAAATAACCGCCAACCTCTGTTAGCAGTGCCATTCATGACCTCAGTTACATACACTTGACAGTGGGCTCCAGTTCTACCATGGTGTATAAGCTTGCACTGCAACCTTAGTTTGAACTTTTGCACCCTCAGTTATGCTTTGGGATAACCCGCCTAACTCCTGCCAGTTACCAGTGCCATAGCGATCATTTTCTGCGTGTGTAGAACAGTCTTGGAAGCGTAATATGACAGCTATTCATTTAACATGGCACTTGTATAGCAGATGGACTGAACACATTCTGTCACACACAAAGTGCACCACAATGAAATGTGACCTCTCCATTTAACCCATCACACGTGCACACATCCACACGTGCACATGCTGAGAAGGGCAGCTATCAACAGCACCCCTGGGGGCAGTGTAGCAGTATGGTCCCTTGCTCAAGGGTACAACAGTGGTACCTGGGTCGGGACTTAAACCTTCGACCTTCAGTTTACAAGGGCAAGGTCCTAACCACTAGGCCACCACAGCCACAAAGTAGTGGGTAAAGGCTAAAATGTCTGTATGATCAGTGCAAAGGCTGCACTGGGCTGCAGCTATGATCCTCTGTCGTTAGAAAACTGGATATGTGTGGAAAAAAAATGAAACATAGCTAAGAAGTTGCTCTACTGTTATGTACACTAGCAGTCAAAATTTTTAGAATACCCTGTTTTTTTAGTTTTTACTGGTAATTTAAGCAGTGTGATTACATGGTAAACTGCCAAATGTATAAAAAAATAACCCAAATCAATTAAATTCCACAGTAAACAGGAATAGAATTTTTTTTTAATCTGCTTGGTAAAGCAGTTTGTGAAACGCTTATACCAGGGGTGCCACTAGACATTTTGGGCCCTATAAAATAACTTAATATAATCCCAATATATAAGAAACTGAGGAACTCCCTGACAGTGTTGGGCCCTTGGAATCATTGTCACATACTGTAGTGAGTCAGGAGACAAACGCAGGTAAAATTGATGTTTAATGATAATTCCACGTAGCCAAATGAAGGTCAAACACCACAGCAAACAGAACATGTCAAAGGCAATCCGATTCAGAAACGTTGTCCAGGCAGGTAGGTCAAAACACACGGCGAACAGGTACATCAAAGGGATAACAGGGCAAAGTAAAAAAAATCCAGGCAAAAGTAAAAAAATATGGCAAACAAATATCTCAAAGGCAAAGGCAAAAATCAGAATCCACGTACAAACCAAGTCAAAATCCCTTACAGTACCCCCCCTCTGACGCTCGCCTCCAGAGGCGACCGAAGGCTGGCGCTCCAGACGCCGTATGTGGATGTCCAGGATATCGGCTGCCGGTACCCAGTTTCTCTCCTCAGGCCCGTACCCCTCCCAGTCTATCAAATACTCAAGGCCCCTCCTCCGTCTCCGGCTATCCAAGATGGACAGGATGGTATAAGCAGGTGTATCCTCAACGTCCAAAGCCGGCGGAGGAGTCTCAGGGGGTACATCTGGCCATGGGACCACTCAGGACAGGCTTCAAAAAGGACACATGAAAGACAGGATGGATTCAGTAAGTACCAGGTAACAACAATTTGTATGAAACTTCATTTATTCTGCTCAAAACTTTAAATGGACCAACGTACCTTGGGTTCAGTTTTTTGCAACTTTGCTTTAACTTTAAAGCTCTGGTGGACAGCCAGACCCTATGCCCTGGCCGATACTCTCGAGTCTCCCTATGGTTTTGGTCCGCTTGTTCTTTTTGTCTCTGAATGGCCTCCGTGAGGTTTGTATGTGCCATTCCCCAAACCTGCTCCGCCCTCTCAAACCACTCGTTCACTGCGGGTACCTCCGTCCTTTGAGCATTCCAAGGGAATAGGGCTGGCTGATACCCCAGTACGCACTGAAACGCTCCAAAGTGAATTCTGTGCATACTCTGCCCAGGGCAAGAAAATAACCCACCTGAACTGCTGGTTGTAACAGTAGCTTCACAAGAATCTTCCTAAGTCCTGATTTACCCTTTCTACCTGGCCGTTGGACTGTGGATGGTACCCTGAAGTTAAGCTCACTTGGACACCTAATTTCTCCATAAATGTTCTCCAAACCATAGACGTGAATTGAGGCCCCCGATCTGAAACAATGTCCTCTGGTATCCCAAAATATCTAAAAACTTGGTTAAACATAACCTCTGCTAGTTGAAATGCCGACGGTAATTTAGACATTGGTATAAAACGACAAGCCTTGGAAAATCGATCTACGATTACCAGTACACACGTGTTACCCTGAGACGGTGGCAAGTCAGTTATAAAGTCCACGGCTAAATGTGACCAAGGACGTTGTGAAATGGGGAGAGGCTTCAGTTTTCCCACTGGAAGTTGTCGCGACGTCTTGGTGATAGCACACGTTGAGCAGGACTTGACATACAGCTCCACTTCCCTCCTTAAGTTGGGCCACCAGAATCTCTCTGATACCAGATCCATAGTTCTGGTTATTCCTGGGTGTCCTGTGGACATACTGGAATGTACCCACTGAGAAGTTTGTCGCGCACCATTGTTGGAACAAAAGTTTTACCTGTTGGGCATTCAGAGGGGGCAGGTTCCTTCTCACTCTACCTTTCGATCTCCTCCTCAATTTCCCACTGAATCGGAGCTAGGAAGAGCGTCTCCGGAAGAATTATTTGTGGCTCCTCCTCCACCTGTTTGGATTCATACATTCTGGACAATGAATCAGCTTTGACATTCCTTGACCTGGGTCTATAAGAGACGCTGAACTGAAAACGAGTAAAAAAAAGTGCCCACCTGGCCTGTCTGGGATTAAGTCTCTTGGCTGTTCTCAAAAATTCAAAATTTTTGTGATCAGTAAGCATGATAAAAGTCTCCTGGGCTCCCTCCAGCCAATGTCTCCATTCTTCTAGAGCCATCTTAATTGCGAGCAATTCTCTATTTCCCACATCATAATTCCTTTCGGCTGGCGTTAATTTCTTTGAAAAGAAAGCACATGGGTACAGTTTCTTGAGCTCACCTTGACGCTGTGAAAGGATGGCACCTACCCTGATGTTGGATGCATCCACTTCCACTACAAATTGCTTATTGGGATCTGGGTGCTTGAGGATTGGTGCAGTTGTGAACCTCCTCTTGAGCTGCTGAAATGCCTCCCTTGCTCTTGGGATCCACTGGAGTCGCTGTTGTCCTCCCCTGGGGTTTTTCAGCACGGCGGTCAGGGGTGCTGCAATAGAACTGAAATTTTTGATGAATCGGCGGTAAAAGTTTGCAAAACCTAAGAATCGTTGCAGTCCTTTTACGTTATTGGGCTCCGCCCAATCCTGAATGGCTCTGACTTTCCCAGGATCCATCTTTACTCCTTGAGCGCTGATTATGTAACCTAAAAATTGCACCACTTCTCTGTGAAATTCACATTTCTCAGCTTTCAAAAACAACTGGTTCTCTAATAACCGTTGCAACACAGACCTTACGTGTCTCACATGACTCTCTCTGTCTGGGGAAAAAATCAGAATGTCATCAATGTACGAAATGACAAAACGTCCTAACATCTCTTAATACATCGTTCAGAAAGGACTGAAACACAGAAGGAGCCAATGAAAGTCCATAGGGAACTACCAGATACTCGTAATGTCCATTAGTCATGGAAAAAGCCGTTTTCCATTTCTCGCCTGGCTTCACGCGAAGCAAGTTGTACGCACTACGTAAGTCTAGTTTGGTAAATATCTTTGCTCCACGTATTTGCTCCAAAGCCGATGGTACGATGGGTAGTGGATAAGTGAACGGCTTTATTACTGCATTCAGACCTCTGTAGTCAATGCAAGGTCTCAAACCTCTATCCTTCTTCTTAACAAAAAAAAAACCCCTGCTGATGCTTCAGAATTCGACTTTCGAATATAACCATGTTCTAAGGCTTCCTTGATGTACTGCTCCATAGCTTGAGTCTCGGTTCTGGACAGTGGATAAATACGACTCCTTGGTGGAGAGCAACCTGGAAGTAATTTGATGGTGCAATCAGTATCTCTGTTAGGTGGTAATTTGGTGGCCCTTTTGTTTGCTGAATACCTCTCTTAGATCCTGGTATTCTGGAGGAATTTGGAACTCCTCTTCCAACTCCGGGCTTTCGATACTGGTACTAGCGCACGGAAGCCTCATGTAATTTTTAACACATTCCTCTGACCAAGACACTATTTCAGAGGTTTCCCAAGAAATCATGGGGTTATGTTTTCTCAGCCAAGGAAGTCCAAGTACTATCTTGTGTGAACTGGATCTTATTACAAAAAAACACTATGGTCTTCCAATGAATCGCACCATATTAAATTGCACAGGCTTGGTGACTTGATTTACTTTACCCGTCCCCACAGGCTTGCCGTCGATGGCCAGTACTGAGAGTGAGGACTCCAACTCCTTGAAACGTAGATTAAGCTCTTTTGCGGTCTCCTCATCAATAAAATTTCCGGCCGCTCCCGAGTCTATGAGTGCTGAAAAGACATGATCAGAGCATGTGCTGGCAAAATGAACAGGCACTAACCATCTTTCTCACCTCAGAAAATGTGGGCTCCTTGCTTCTTTGTGGTCTCAACTGACACTTAGCGACTTGATGTCCTGGTTCTCTACAATACAAACAAAGTCCCTTTCTTTTTCTTCTCTCCTTTTCTTGATAATTTAACGCCGTCGAACCCAGCTGCATTGGCTCTTCCTCCTGGTTCTGGCTCGCTGAGCCACCTCATGCCCTGGGCACTCTTTCTCTCCTGTAATAACTGATCCAGCTTTATCGCCACCTCAATCAGGGAATTTAAACTCTTTCCTTCTTCCCGACATGCCAACTCCATCTTTACCTCGTCACTCAATCCTTCTCGGAACATCATCAGTAGTGCAGCTTCATTGAAGCCGCTCATCGCGGCGAAAATTTATTGAGTACTCCAGGGCTGAGCGTTTTCCCTGCTTGACGCATTAAACACTCTCCAGCCTCTTTTCCCTTGTGTGGGTGATCAAATACCACCTTTATCTGCTTCATAAATGCCTTGTGGCTCATACCTCCCATCTGCTCCTCGTTCCATACTGTGGTCACCCACTCCAGCGCGCTTCCGGTAAGTAGCGATATAACAATCACAATCTTTTGTCTCTCCGACTCCGCTGGAAACTGGGATAAATACTGCTCACAATGAAACAGAAGTCCGACATTGATTGGGATTTCCATCAAATTTCTCGGGTCGGGCCAGCCTTACCTCGGCTGCGAACTTCTCGGTGAAGCTGGCGTCACTGCAGTGGTGTTGTTTACGGAAGTGATGTCTCTGGAACTGCTGGAGGCTGACGGGATAGACATCCGCTGGATAGCGGAAGTGAGCTCAGTCATACTGTTCCGGAGTAGGTGTAGTTCCTGATGGTGCTCACCCAAAAGTCTTCCCTGCTCAAAAACAGCCTTCATTATTTCAGTTATTCCCGTGGAATTTGAATCCATATTACCTGCTGCCTCCATTTGAAAGGCGAAGTCTTCTGTCACGTACTGTAGTGAGTCAGGAGACAAACGCAGGTAAAATTGATGATGTTTAATGATAATTCCACGTAGCCAAATGAAGGTCAAACACCACAGCAAACAGAACGTGTCAAAGGCAATCCGATTCAGAAACGTTGTTCAGGCAGGTAGGTCAAAACACACGGCGAACAGGTACATCAAAGGGAAGACAGGGCAAAGTAAAAAAATCCAGTCAAAAGTCAAAAAACACGGCAAACAGATATCTCAAAGGCAAAGGCAAAAATCAGAATCCAAGTACAAACCAAGTCAAAATCCAAAAATCTAAAATACACTATAGAAACGCTTAGAATCGCAGAGAACTGACGAGACTTTGCACCATCCTGCAGGTCTGACTCCCCTTTAAAGACCTGCCCTGATTAGTCCCCATGAGTTCCACCTGGGAGGGGCGTGGCACCTAATACTCAGGAGAGGCAGACCTTGCACGCCCTCTAGGGGGAGCCTCAGCTCCCCTTACAATCATCTTAAATCCCCCTCTCCCATTAGGGTGTCCCTGGCCCTTACACATGATCAGAGTCAAAGGCTTTCTACAACATGCATGGATGCTGTTGCACACTTTTAAAATGTGTAAACACATTCATAAACACAAAAGTAAACACACTTAAATCTTTAAGTACAAAATCTGGCCATTCACTGCACACATGAACCTAGAAATCCTAAAAGCATCTAGTGCTGCTGCTTGACTGAAGAGTTGCACATTGAGACGTTATCTCTGAAAGAGAGACATAGTTTAAACAGACGCTTCTTCCTGTCAAAAAAAAGAAAAAAAAACATTGCAGATGTAAAGAGGAACTAAGAGCAGACACACTGACTTTCAGCTGCACATATCTTTTGAATGGAGAATGAGCTGCTACCATGTTCAATAATCAGTATTTGCAGACATTTGAAAGACTTTGGATGGAAAGTACTGCAAGCCTTTCAAAGCACATTTGATAGGGCTCTGATGCTCTCAGCACAAGAAGTTTTAAACATGGTGTGTGGCCCACACTGAACATTAAACTTATCAGTCAATTACCAAGCCTTTCATGCCAGTCCTAGGAACTTTGGGTGGTTCCTCATCCTCATTACTACATAACCTTCACATTAGTTTCACAGTATCTACTGAATCATTTAAAATGCAATGTAAAACTAAATATCTAAATAGGAGCTGAGCTTTTTCTCTAAAATCTTGATATCTCATACAGGATTTCTGTGTGTTTGGGTTTGGTATGTTTGTGTGTTTTTCCTAAGCCAGGGGCAGAGCTTTAGATAATCAAGGTCATAAGTAGCACCAAATCTAGGAAAAATAAGCAGTTCTTTGCAGTGGCCATGAGTAGTGAAATGCAGTTGAAGTAAATAAAGAACCTCTTCAGTGTTGATCTAAAACATTGTGACCTTAAAATAGCTTAACTGACACTGGTTTGGGTCATGTGGGACCTTCATAAAATGCAAATCAGCTGCAGGAAATATCTCAGAGGGGGTGGAGGATTGTCTTGCATCAAAATGTATGGTGACTTTGGAACCTGTGCTTTGTGGCTTGATAAACAATAATTTTCAAATTTCCAAATGTTTGATATAATTACAAATGATTTAAAATGCCAAAACCACAACAAAAGAAACATTTCATACACCCAAACCGAATCAAATATGCACTTTGTGGTGTGTGAATTAAAGCTATTCCATGTATTAAAATCAAAGTCAAGGATTGTATTTAATGTTACTGTGTGTGTGTGTTAAATGCTTTGAACTATGCAGTTAAAAATGCACTTGCTGTGTACTCAGTGCTGCTTAACAAGACTGAAGACAGGAAATGGTTAGAAGCTTCAGTTGAAAATGTTCATGTTTTCTTTATTCTAAATTGGGTTTCTGTGATGATGATTGATGCTACAGCTTTAAATATTGACACCACTGCTACTATACCTGGTTCTGAGAGTTCAGAATGACTTTGCCTGGACCATGAACACAGTTATTGCAACTCACGTTTTATTGCTTGTGGCCATCACAGCCATTTAAACCATATTTAATGTTCCTTTTCTCATTTGTTTCTCCATGACAAGGGCATATAACATAATCCACAAACAGAACAGGTCATGGTTTGAATTTCAGAGACGCAACCAAGTGAAATCTGATTAGATCGTACTGAACATGTAAAAGAAAATAAAACGATGAAACTGTGTATTTAATAATTCTCCCAGTTCAAAGGTCTGTGAGAGTGTGAATCTCCACCCAGCCTCCTGCTGTGCCAGGCCCAGGGCATCTCATCTTCCCCTGGCCCCACGCCTGACATTATATAACCTTTTTTCTATCTCCCCCCTTCGCATTAAACAAACAGTGGCCGGGAGGCCTATAAACCACATCTATGACCTGATCCATGGGAAGCTTGCACAGCCCCAGATCCTGTACATTATTACACTCTAATAACAGTAAATTAAACATGCACCCGCCGTCTTTCTGAGTATTTACCGGTGTACTTTAACTCAATCTTCCAGTAACCTGGGTTAAATACGAGGAAAAAGAAGTATCTTCAGTCTTCAAGTCGTGGGAATGCATCATTGCCAGTAGATCTGGCCTATGTCTTGCAAAAGGCTTTTCTTGATCTGGGCTTTGCCTCACATCTTTTGCATGAGAAGATCAGTCCATTTGGTGGACCAGCATTGGTCAAATGCACTCACAACCTTCTCAGCGTGACAGTGTGAACTGAACAAACTAATTACAGTTTGATTGTAAGAGACCATAGCAGGGGGACTCTCATAGGCCATAAATTTGTACATCTCATAGAGCAAAGCTGGTAGACACTAAATAATGCACTGAATTTGCTTGCTATCACATATATCAACATGATTATTGCTAAAAGTTTTTTTCTTATTTTGATGTAATGTATTTGATCAGAATGTGAATTAGGTATGCATTTTAATAAAAAAAATTAATTGCAGTGCTTTTACAGTGTTGCCCACCATAGCAAAAGCCTTTACATACAAGGGTGCTATCAAGTCTTCCCAGTAGAGCGGCTGATAATGGTAAAAGACTAAATAGGTGAATTGCTATGACATCAAAAAGTCATGCCCTTGGTATGTAGGCTCTATGGAGAAAACCCCTCCTATACATGCGGTTGCTGCTGCTGCATATTCTGAGCTTCGAAAGCTCTGAGGAGAATCGCTATCAGACTGAAAGACAAACATGTCGCACGAGGACAGGAAGTGACACCCAGTCACACACTAATCTCTATCAATGACTGGGTGCTATACACAAAGAAAGTTTTATATGCACACACACACACACACACACACACAAGATCGG
>JBBPDA010000126.1:19306579-19323248 GCA_037974385.1 Arnoldichthys spilopterus
GAGTCTGGAGGAAGACTGGGGAGAGGGAAATGCCAAAATGCCTGAAGTCCAGTGTCAAGTACCCACAGTCAGTGATGTGTAGGTGTGGAAACCAGAAATAGCAAGAACCAGAAAATGAAAAATAAAATGTGACAGAACTTTGCAAAATTGTTATTCAAACGTTTGCTTTCGCTGTGTAGTTTCATTTGAAGATCTTAAACCTTTTGCCACTCTCCTGTTTTCCCCCAGTGCATTCCATCTGCCCTCCTCCTGTCTCTGTGGTATTCACAGACACACATCCCATCCCATAACCTTGCTTCACTTTAGTATCGAACATCAGGCCAAAAACTTTGTTCCTGGAGTGCTGTCTCTTTAAGAACACTCAGCCACATGCTGGAGTGTCAATAAATGGTTACAACCTAACAGAGTGCAGCGCTGACGTCAGAGCTAAAGAGAAAGATAGAGAGGAAGCATTCTTACTGTTTTGGTGTGAGGAAATGAGAGCAATGTGATATGCCTGAAAGAACAATGTGTGCAAGTGTGAGAGTGAGAGAAAGAGAGGGAGAGAGAGAGAGAGAGAGAGAGATAGAGAGGCAGAGAGAGAGAAAGAGAGAGAGAGGGAGAGAAAAAGAAGCAGAGAGAGAGAGAGCGAGAGAGAGCAAGAGGGACATTGTTAATATTTTATTAATTTTTACACCATTTGGAAATTTCTGTTGCCCTTCACACTGACCGAACATTTCATGACAAATCTGACGAATGGATCAACACAGATGCTCTACATTTATTTGACTATTTTTCCACTTTTCCGATGGTTTTCATATCAGTGGTATGATGTTTCCAGAGACCTCTTCATGTGCAATAGGTGATCTGCTGTCTTCAAACTAAAGCTGCAAAAATTGGTTCTTTGGAGAGACATCATGGAACAACTACTTTTGCTTCCATAAAGCATAGATTTCCAAGCCTTTTCCTGGAGTTCTGTTATTTTTAAAAATCCTGTTCCCAAAATGCCTTATTCAGCTTAATTTCTAGTTAATAAGTCTTTCCTGGTTTGAAGTATGGGGGGAGGCTCCACATTCAGGACTGGGGACCTATACCCTAAAGAACCTATTAACAGAACCAACCTAAAATAAATAAAAACCTTTTTGGTCATTAGTTTATGACACTGATTAAGCACAAGTGATCATATCATTAACTCCTGGGTCTAATTTCCAGTTGGTATAGTAAGAGATGTGGACTTTGCATGTTCTCTTGTCTGCATGATTTTCCACCAGGAGCACCAGTTTGAGTCCAAAGACATATATGTCAGGTTAATTAGAGCTGCTACACTGAACCAAAGTGTGACTGTGTGTGTGTTTGTCTTGGATTTTGTCTGCCCTGTGGTGGACTGGAGACCTGTCCATGGTATTTCTCTGGCTTTTGCACCTAGAGCCTCAGTAATGGATGGATAGATATCATTCAGGGGTGTCCATTTCCAGTCCTGGAGGGTCCAGTTCAGTTAGATATTTTCCTCCTCAAACACAGCTGGTTCAACTCACTTGTTTCTTGCAAGGCTTAGTTAGTATGTTTCTAGGGGAGAAACTAACAAACTATGCTGACACTGACCCACCAGAGTTGGGTAAGCCCTTTTCACAGTAACTATGAAATGCAACTTTGCACTGTTCAGGAGCTAACACGGTTCAGTCTTGAATTTTTAAAAAATGTCTATAATTAGAATTAAAATATTGTACTGAATGGTGCAATCTTCTCACTTTTAATTGCACCACTATGTACCAGCGAGAGGGAAGGAATAATATTATCCAATAATATCAAGTTTCACTTCCCACTCCCCTATCATTCAAGAGAACTAGCTCATAGAACCCCCCTGACACCATTTTCTAAACAAAAGTTCAACATGCTGCGTAAATACGCAGTGTAAATATTAATGATATTTACATCGTGTGAATTTGTGAAGTCCTGCTTTAATTAGCTGATTCTAATGGAAGGGAATTATGGTCCAAACCAAGCAGATATTCTGTTATGAAGGATAACAGTGAGGAGCCTGTTCACATTATATAAAATCGAAATATGTCAGTCATAGTTTGCGTCTCATGCTAGTTTACAGTGTATTTTTGCACACATCAGGGTCACATAGTCAGGTGTGTGCTCTCTGTCCTCTTTCTGGGGGAAGACATGTGGCCCTGACAGAGCCGGGGACCAGCTGTAGGCCCACACACGGCCTCCGCCTCTCTTGCATTCTCCGTCCCCCTTTTCTACACGCTCTCCACGACACTCACACCAACCTCACAGTTAACAACAACGTGTCAGAAGTGTCAGCCCAGTGCTAAAGCGGCCAAGCCGAACACTGAGGCCTCCACCACGCTGACCTCCTGCTGCGTACTATAATACACTGACCTAGTCCCTTACTGCCCCGCTGCTCTGGGCCTGCAAAGAGCCTCCAGGGGCCCGTCTCAGAGCAAGCCTTACAGAGTTCTTGCTCTTCCATAAACAAGCAGTGTGCAGAAACACAATCCCTCAGAACACACCACCTCTGCTGATCCAGTACTGACCCTGACCTGTGCCGGTTCTCAGCCGGTTTTAGCCATCACTTTTTCCTACACATCCTCTCCTCATGGTCTTATGATGATATTAGTAGCAGTGATATCAGTTTGAAATTTACTTTGTTTGCTTATCTGGTCTGAATAATGAGCATAAATTGTGAACCATTAATTATCTGACTACAAAAATACTCTGCATTGTCTAACTGGTCATTTCAGTCTTACTCATGCAGGGACTATTAGTAAACTGTTGAGTTTCCTCTCATATATGGTTACTAGAAAAGTTACTTATCTGCACCTTCACTTGCTGCCAGATTCACCTGATATTTGTGTGTGCTTTGTGTGTCAGTAGGAAGTGGGAAGTCCTTAGGGACTTCTAGGTCTTCAAGAAATGCCAATTGATTCCTGTGAAATACAAAAACTGCAGTTTTTAGGCAATTTTTATTATTATTATTTTTAATAAAATTTTACCCCCAATAGCCTTAACATCAAAACCACCAGCCTACTGTGTAGGTTCCTCCCATGCCACCAAAACAGCTCTGACCTGTTGAGGCATGAACTCCACAAGACCTCTGTAGGTGTGCTGTGGTATCTGGCACCAAGCCGTAAGCAGCAGACCCTTTAAATTCTGTAAATTGTGGGGTGAGGTATCCATGGATCAGTTTGTCCAGCACATCCCTTAGATGCTCGATTGGACTGAAATCTGTAGAGTTTGAATCCTGGGAGCCAAGTTTGCCCAGAGCATCACACTGGCTTGCCATAGTGAATCCTGTTGCCTGCTGTAAAGCTTTGTGGTGGCATCTCATAAATATGATTTTTCCAAACATATTGAAGGTTTAACACATCAGACCAGTCACCAACAACAACTGTAGGCAAATTTAACCAATCATGTTTCCAATTTCCAATGGGTAGGATAAACTTTGTGAGATAAAACATCACTTCTAGATACGTACATTACTGACTGTGAAAATAATCTCTCTACTAAAAGAGGCAATGTAAATCTACTGAGTACAAAGTCAAATGTGTGTTAAATGTGGGTGGAATGAACATGGAATGTCTTTTACAGGCTTTAATTGGGCAGCACTGATGGGCTAGAGTAGGAAGATGTAAACCCACAAGTTTAACAGGTACATACAAAATGATGACTTTATTTTGAAATTGACATTTCCAACCTAACAGTTGGCAGTGGTGGCCTAATGTTTAGGACCTTGCCCTTGCAAACAGAAGGTCACAGGTTCAAGTCCTGGCCTGGGTACCACCAAGGTACCCTTGAGCAAGGTACCATCCCACTACCCTGGAGACTGTTGGTAGCTGCCCCCTGCTCCACATGTGCACATGTGATTGGGTTAAATGCAGAGGGCACATTTTGCTGTAGTGCACTTTGTGTGTTATGAAGTGTGTTCACAATGACAAATAAGTAAATTTACTAACCTAACCTAACCTAACCTAACCTAATACAGTCCTGTGGCACCTGTTGACAAAACATATATGCTTAAAATCAATGATTCATTTTTGTGAGTGTATACCAGCATTTCTGAGGTTTTGAAATGCTGTACACTTTCTGACCATTCCTACTGATATGCCTGCAAAGTGTACCTATATTGCAACTGTAAGTACAATAAACCAGCCACTCAGTGTATGTTTGTGCATAAATGTGTACAGTATGTAAGATGGAAATTTCATTAAGCACAGTAAGGCAACTGTGTGTGCAAAAAAATGAAGAAATTGTGGAATGTCTTCTATTAGCCCATATATTGGGAGATCATTTGGCACTGAACTATGACCACCAACCACATGGTCAGGTTGTGTCTGGGCCCCTTGGGACATTGGCCTTGGCGCAGAGTGCTGAGGGCCTGACACTGAGCCGTGTTGCGAGTGTGACCCAAAGTTACAGAAGTGTTGCGACAGTCCTCTGCTGCTAGTGACCTTGGAAAGCAGAGGTATGTCTTAATGGTCCATGCTTAAATAAATAAAGATTAATTACTTGTCATCTACCGTAATATAGCTCTTATGTAAGCCTATTATTATACCATTGTTGTGTTGTGCAGGCTAATAAGAGTTTAATATCGCAGTGGTTCTGAAGGATTTCTGAACTCGATGGCTGCCTTCCATTGTGAAGTTGAAAGGAAAACTCCTTAATCACTTCAGAAATGCCACCATGTGACGGCTGTATATCCCTCCCGTCCACCCCGTTCACCCCCGCCCCCACCCAGTGCACAGTATTGTTCTTTATTTCTTCTCCAGGTCTTTACAAATACTTTATTAGACCTTTTAATGTCTATTTTAAAAAAATCTGTTTAATTTTACCTTCTCTCCGAATATGCTATGAGTAAATATTGACTCATGATGATGATAAAGCATATTATGAATTGTCTTACTGCTCTCTCTTACAGTAAGAAAAGTTCACTTCACGTCACATGCAGTGCATCGTTTGCTATTGTACAGTTTAGTCCATTTTAATTATTGCTAAAATGACTGATAGTAAGACCCTGCGGCTTGTGGGTGGGTTTTTGTGCTTATGACATTTCTAAGAATCAGAGACCAACAGGGTCATTCACATCAAGGCCAAAATTGAGCTCTACAAATCAAAAAGAGGTAAAATGCCCTCTTAAGGCAACTCAAAGCAGTGTGTGTCTAATGCCAAGCACAGCTCCAGTCTGGATCAGGCCCATTCATGCAGTGTATTTCGAGTTTTAATCTTTAGAGGGGTCTACTTAAGTTCTACACGTTCAGCCAAGTGAATCTAACATCAGCTCCTAAAGCAGGGGCAGAAATAGTAGCCAAAAACACACTCCAGCTTCTGAATGTGCCTCTTGATTTTATCAAAAGCAAATCAATGTGAGTCGCTTTAACAAACAGTGCCACTGGGACAAAGACTACGTTCTGCGAAAAAACACTCTACCACTTGTGCCATTCCTCCAGGGAATGCTGCAAAGAGCTTCTTCTTTGGCAAATGCTTCTGCAATTATTTTTAAATGGACTTTTGGTTTTAAATGTTTTTAGGGGGCATAATTACTGTATTTATCTTGAAAGCAATCTCATATCATCAGCATTAATCCATTTTCTCTAAATCTCTGTTGACATTTATAAGTGATCAAGGTAGGCCAACACTTTCCCTGATTGCACCATCAAGGGGGCAGTGGCCGATACCATGGAGTGGTGGGTGTTCACCAAAGCAGACATTTAGAAGGACAGGAGTTCTTCCAGACTGGATTGTTTTTCAGCTGCACCGGGGTCACGGACATATCAGGACAGCATATTACCAAACCAAAATGTACCCAGCGCTGCATCAAGGCCAGAACATTGTCACCGGCACCCATCTGGCCAGCAGTCACTGTGACACTCGGAACAAAAAAAAGACATAGCTCAATTGAAACAACTACATTCTTTAAAGAAGAAGCTTCAGTTAGCGCTAGCTTTTTCTCAAGGGAACTGCTAACTCTGTAAACCAGAACCTTTTATGTGGTAACATGTTTTCTTGGTAGCTTATCATCATTAGCTTGCCTTTGTCAAGGCTACAGAATGACAGAAATTAAGTGTTAGGCAGGTTTATCACAAAGCCACGGTCCTAGGCTAGAATGGGAGATGTCTTATGTCAGTTTTTTTTTGTTTGTTTATTTACCACAGCATTTCTGTATACTCCTTATTGTCCACTTCTCTTAAATACTTGGAATTAAATCTCTCCTGATTAACTAACATTAATAGTTAGTAATGTTTTTCTTCCTCCTGTGAAGTGAACATTTTGAGATTTAGGTCCAATAGTAATGATATGGGAGTTTTATAAATCAAGAATAAAATCATAAATCACAATTCAGCCAAAAATAGTAGAATGCAAAAACAAATTTTCTGTTAGCAAAGTATCAGTTCTTTATATAATTAACATGATTGCACCTATAACTGCACTGAGAGCAATTTTGAGCAGGTATCTCACCAGCCTTACCTACCCAACCTTACACTTGTGTAGGTCAATGCAACTGCACATTAATCTCCTGCACGCTTTAAAAAAAGATGCCCAAAAGGCTTAATTAAGCAGTTGTGACCTCTGCATTTAACCCATCACACGTGCACACATGAAGCAGCAGTCAGCTATCAACAGTGCCTGGGGACCAGTGTAGTGGGACGGTACCTTGCTCAAAGGTCCCTCCGTAGCACTCAGGCTGGGAGTTGAACCCAGTTGAACAATATTTTCCACACATCGGCACTCATATATGTGCAAGTGTGCTCTTGAGTAGATTCTATTCTTATCTAAGAACAAATTATAAATTACAAATTGTGATAAAACTGTATAATATATGTGGTGACTTTTCTTCTTAAAAATAATTAGTGAATGAGACCCAGTGATTGAGGATTGAGAAGATTGAGAGTGAACCTCTAATCTATCTGCTGTTGTCATCAATTTTGATAACTAAGGATCTGAAGCTGGTTCCCTGGTCTTACATGCCATGAGCTAACCTTGGTAATGATAGCAATGATCGAAGTCTGACAGCATGGCAGCATAATTACTAGCATTAGCTTTCATTTGGCCTACTAATTGAAAATGCTGTGTTTTGCTTTGGAGTTTTCTTACAAACCATAATACCAGTAAAACACCGGTTTATTCCACAGACGACTGATGATTCACAGTTGTGCAGATGTTTCCACTCATTTTACCCCAAAAAGTGGAAATTCCTATAAACTTTATATGGTGAGAAAGTACTGGTTCCACATCAGCAAGTTTATGAGTCCAGGAACAGCATGAAAGCCAGTTTGTGGCCATGGAAATGCACAAGCGCCGGCACAGTTTGATGCATGCATAATACACTGTGTGTGAACCACATGGGATAGTACCTTTCCTTTGTTTACTAGTGTACTGATAGTGAAGCTGAAACCTTAACCTCCTCGCTCCTCCCTGCTCAAAGATTAGCACACCTCACCGCTCCCCGATGGTCACATGATCCACAAAGACATGCTTCGTCAGTATGACTCAGGACGTCCCTCACTAGCAGCTGAGCATTTGAGTGCTGACTCACCATGAGTGACTCTGCTTTTAGCAGCTCCTGTGAGGAGAAATGTCAGAGCATCTGTTTACACTAGGCTCAAGCACTACATCCACCAGACAGAAGCAGTTTAAAGCTGTTTTGGTGCTAGACAGGATTACAGACAGCTTATTAGAGGTTTTTACGTCTTGTCTTTTCATTACAACTTATAGATACATGTCTGTGTAAGTGTACTAAGATAGGGTGTGGTGAGAAGGCAAGGATGGTACAAGCCACAGCTTGGTGTAAGAGCTTTTTCCTGGAAACACCAAATCACTGCTGCTTTTTAATAATATAGTGTTTAACAGTGCAGAATGCTCGCCTTCTGGGCAGATCATTTTAATAGGCAGTACAGTGCAACGTATAATCCTGAATGGCCGATAATGACTGCCATTGTTTATGCCCTTTACTATTCTGACTCAAAGCCAAGTTGTGTCATTAAACACGCCCTTCCGCTACTGATACCCACTGCTGCTGTAGCTCTGTGTTAAAACTCTATACCAGGGCTCCATTGCTTGGCTAAATCAGTTCTGTGTCAGTTTCCTGTGTCTTTGCCTGAACTAGTTCCCTCTTAGCAAACTGGAAAAAACTCAAAGTTTAGTCACTTTCAGTGGTAATACAGTCTAAGTTTATTTAATACACATCAAACCAACATGCTTGTTCTATTGTGTTTATTAAATACTGGAACTCTCATCTGTTGAATTTGCTCAGACATCTTAAAGCCCTTTTCAGCAGGCAGCAACTTCAACTAAACTAAGATCAGAGTAAAATATTAGATAATGTGACATATGGATATGTTGATTTAATGGTGATTTTAGTAGGTTTGGTAGAGGTGGTAGGGGTGTAACAGTGCACCAGTATAATGTAAAATGTGACACTACGCATCTGAGACATATGACAGCTGTAGAGATTGCAACTGTAAGATTTCTAATATAAACTCTGTTGTTTTTAGTGTTCAACCAGTGCCAGTCAACAGCCCAGTCCAGCCCTTTCATGTCATACATCACCCCCTCCTGCCGTCCAGTTGTAGTTTCACTGGGCCACAACTGAATACAGTCATTATATTTCTTCATTCAAAGTTCATTCTAAATGTTGTGAGAACGTTGAATAATTTTCAATTGACTGTATTTTTAGACTGCCAGTAGTGATGGCACGATACCCTGTTTTCTCTTCTGACATTGATACCCATAACGATACTGAAACACAAGTATGGGTTGATACTGATAAAAGAAACATATTCAGACTGCTTAAATGGCCTCATACTCTATAGGAAAGCAACCTTTATGAAAATTCAGTTAAAATATATATATTTTTTTAAATACAAAAACATTACAAAATGTGCAGATTTGTACAAAATTAAAGGGCCCTTATGATGAAAAAACAAATTTTACTATCTGTAAGAAAGGGTGTCTTAGCCCCGCCTCCACAGCTGGGCCGGAGCTTCGGCTCAGCTGTGGGGACGGGGCTAAGATGCCCTTTCTTACAGATAGTAAAATTAGTTTTTTCAATTTTTGCAATTATCTATGTGTTTAGAGGTTCCCGTGAACCACCCTTCTGGGTCGGTCTTTGTTTGTCTGCTTGTGTCACTGTTATGATCGTATCGTCATCAAGTCTTGTGTAATGTCGTGAGTCTTTTTCCTTGTTTAATAAACCCGTATTCACAAACGTCCTGCCTGCGTTTGCTGCCAAACACCCACAATCGTTACACTATCTTTAATGTGGTACATAAATGTTGATGGTTGATAGTGATGTAATAAAATATGTTTGAGCCTGGATTCCTTTCTAAAAGACGTTAAATACAAGACAGCCAGTCAGAACAGTGGTTATTTAAATATTTCAGTCTTAAAGACACATTACAAAAACAGCCTACTTCATTTTAAGAGATAAAAAGATTACATGAAAGTTAAATATGTTTTAACCACTTAAACATTATAAATGGACCCAGTAAAAAAAAGACAGAATGCAGCCAATAAGCCCTTTAAAATAAAGAAGAATTCTATCGTAATGAGCAAACAGTTCTGTGAAACTTCAAACTAGATTTGCTACAGAATTGCATCAGTATCTGAGCTAGCATTTTTGGCCAGTATAGGCATTAAATCTATAAATTAGTTCAAAGCCTTTGTGGCTGCAGCACTAGAGGTCATCTGCATTTCAGCAGCAGTTCCAGACTGTGGCTTTAAATCTGAGCAAAATAAATAATTTTACCAAATATTTGACTATGCTGGATGCTTATATAGAGCAGTTCATTTTAGCTTTAGCTTTTTGTAATGAGCCATGTAATTCACAGATAATTTGACCCAGTTGTGTTTATTCTGTAGGATTAATTTGTCATAACTGGGTTAAATAAACCGAGTGTCTTTTTGGAGCATGGGGTACTAGCATTTAGGTTGGGTGAAATGACTGGAATAAAGCAAACTAGCTACTTATTCGTCTGTATGAGGGTATAATATAATGTGTGCATTATGTGTGTGTGGAGAGGGTAAAGGATTTTGAGGCATGCAACTAGTGCTTGATCCAGTTTTAAAGTATCATTGTTAGATTCCAGCACTGGGGTAAATCATTATATAACCTTGACACCCACTCTGCAGGTCCGTGCCAGCGCCATACCAACGCCATGCCAGCAGTAACCATTAATCAATTACACTGTTTTGTGTGCTGTGAGTGTTCTGACTAACCTCAAATGTTCCAGGTGTCTCAGTGAGTGTTCTGGGTGGCATATGTGTCCAACAGATATTACACTTACATTTATAAATATGTAAAGTAAAGGTAGAATGCATTTTAAACACAGTTTAAGAGTGCCTCACAGGAATGGTTTTGTTTCAGATAACTTAAAACATTAATAAAAATCCACCAGCAGCACCAAAAAAACAGTATTTGCACTGGTTCTAGACCATTACTTACCTATATTGTTTTTGCAGTAATGTTTAACATCTCAATTTGCTAAAGATCAAAGGAAGAAAATAAAATATTTATTTTGTTTAATTAAGTGATTATTTGTCACTGAAAACGGACTCAAGCACTACAATAAATTGTGACCTCTGCATTTAACCCATCACACATGGAGCAGTGAGCAGCTCTCAACAGTACCCGGGGAGCAGTGTAGCAGGATAGTATCTTGCTCAAGGGTACCTCAGTAGTGCCCGGGCCGGGACTCGAACCTGTGACCTTCAGGTCCCAAAGGCAGTGTCCTAACCACCAGGCCACCACTGTAGTCCACAGGGCCAAAGGGCCTCATTTAGCACAAAGACTTGAACTTGGACTTCTCACACCCAATTGCAAAATTAGCACACCTCCCTTTAGCAACTGATAACTTTTTCTCATGCTGCTACTTTAAACCCATCCACTCCAACAGGTGGTCTACAGTGCCTTCCTTATAGAAGCCTATGGTGTGAGGTGACAGCTCAGGATCGCCTGAAGCCCAACAGTGGGTCACAAGAATTGTTCAGAGAGCAAGAAAGAGGCAGATACTCAAAAAAATGGTCATAAGGAAGAGCTTTTTTTAGAACGTAGCCTCTCTCAAATTCTGAAACGTGACCAAGATAAGTCCTAATTAGACATAAATAGACATAAGAAACAATGGTAGTCTGTCAATATACAATTTAGGCCTGTGGGAATTAGTTACTGTGTGTATTCAGACATGATCTAACATATCTACAAAACCAATTTCGTGAATGTGGATTTGTCGACAATGTCCACTAATAATTGCTACAGTGGGACGTTTGCTGCTTTAGTGCTGTGGTTCCTTTTGTCCGAGAGAAACCGTGCGCTATGCTTTCATCTGCTGGTGTGTTCACATGACAATAAGGCTTCTGGACATGTGTTCCAGGTTTGTGTCAAGTTGGTGCAGCACAATCACTATCAGCTCAAACCTCTGACCAGGCCTTTCATATCATTAGCCAAAATCATTGGACAGAGGCATAGGTCCTCCTCCCATCCTGTATAATAGGCTTAGAGACAAAGAATGCATTACAAAGAGTAATATGCTTGACGAATTTTACTTGATCTTGCACAATATGAGGGGAATGTAATCTTTCAGTGATGTAAACATCCAGAGAAATAGAAAATTCTCATAAAAGAACAGCTTGAAAGGTCATACTGTACAGAGTACACTGCACTGTTAACTGACAATTTTATTCCAATAATATGGATTGTTTCTGTTGGTCCATTCATTGTACAACGTAAAGTGAAGCTGTCAGAAAATGAGAGAACACAAAGTTACATGACTCTGTTGTCCCAATTTTTTTTTATTTTGATTTATTACTTTACTGTTTTCATATTTGTTTCTTAATAAAAGATTGCTTTCATGCACAATTAAGCAGATAAACAAAGAAACCCTTTAGTTTTTTTGCCTCTCTTTACAAGTGATGCCAATAATTCTGGGGAGTTTTGTAAGTAGTGCAGAGAAGTGATTTTTCCTACACTGGAGACAGAGCGATGTGCAGCCTGTGACATTTGGTGACCTTGAGGATTGTCCTAATGTACACCCAAACCCTGCTGGCTTTAAAAAAAAGAGAGGGAGAAAAAAGAAAGTGCTGAAAGATACACTATCCGCCACACTGCAAATTCGACCTTGAAAAAAGCATGACAGAGCACGGAAATTTTTCACAGCTCTTTTAAAGAGCCCAAGAACAACTTGGTAGTGCATTTCAGCAGCAGGTGTTTACTAAGCCCATGTCTAAAGTCTGAGTGTTGTGGGCCACATTAAACTGTAAAGCAGGATGTTTAATACTGCTTTTCAATGTTTATTTATCACATTTTCCCCAAAAGCAAATGGAAACTACACTGAGACATTGAGATTTGAATGTAATATATTGACAGGTAGCGACAACTTACATTTACTCAGTTGCATATACTTAAGTAACATTATGACAGATTTATATGTTTTTAATGATAATACCTGTACTACTTGATCAGTGTCCAGCATGGTTTGGTAGGTCCCCTCTTCAAACAGACTGTCTGACTGTCTGAAATAAGCAATTAACAGTTGACTTAAACCAGGTGTGTTTGAGCAAACAGATCACCAAACTGTGGTGGACAGCAGCCCTCCATGAACAGAGATGCATACTTTTCTCTAAAGCATCTACTTCTTATTCAGCTTCAATGTAATCATTCACAATCAACTGCTTATTCATTTTTCATGTTTAATTTTATTCTAATCTGTTGGTTTAGCACCTTGAAAGCTTTACCTTGCAGTACAGAAATATATTGAGATATTTTGAAAAATGCAATAAAACATAATCTGCAAATTGTACATTTCCATTGTAGACACAGAGTGTCTCCTATTGAAAATGTTGGGTACATCATGAAGAGGAGAATTACACAATGAACACAGACTACAGTCACCCATGACATGGCATATGTGTAAAGGTATCATTGACTTAAAGTGTATGTGCTTGACTGGCCTGCTGCCAAACCAGATCTGTCTCATATTGAATATGTATTGAACTTCATGAAAAGGAAAATCAGACAACAGTGACTACAGAGTGTTGAGCAGCTGAAGTCTTGTATCAAGCAAGAATGAGCAAAAATTACACTTGCAACACTGCAGCAGTTAGTCTCCTCACATCCCATAGAGCTGTAGTGTAATTAAATAGAAAGGTGATGTAACACAGTGGTCCAATGAAATGAAATGGGGTGTGTACGTTAAAGTGTGCAAAATATATGTGAAATGTAATGTAAATACAATACAAAATATTAAAACTGTTGTTTGCATATTTCTCATTTTTAATTGTTTTTTAAACAAAATGAAATATATGATTTTAGAAGTGAAATATATTCAGATGTACAACCTCAGTAGCTTCTCAGTTATGCAGATACAGAAGGTCTGAAACAGTTGAGCTGTTTAAGAATAAATTCTATAAACGCTTTCCCTACACAACAGTAACATATTTAGCTACTGTACCACACTATATTACTCACTACTGTACTATATTCTACATGTTCACATTTACTGTACACTGTATTCCACACTGCTGCACTGTACATTGTATAGTTACATTTACGCTTGATTGTTTCCTCTGTCCTGGAAGTCGCTTTGGATAAAAGCATCAGCCAAATGAATAAATGTAAATGTGAATGTAAATGTACTGTAGACCATATTACACAGGACAAATATATTCTGCATATTTACATTTAAATGACTGCAGTGTAAAATGACAAATTACATGTGCTTTCCGAGGACATCAAGCAGCACTTACTTCAGGTATTACATTTTTTTCCATAATTTAATGCACATCTTTCTGAAAAGTCATTGTTGTTTAAAACGAGGTGAAAGTGAAAGACAGCACTGTGGCACACTGGTTAACATTACTGCCTAAAAGTGAAGAGGTCTTGGGTCCTGGGCCAGTGCGGTATGGGTCTTTTCAGTGCAGATTTTGCATATTGTCTGTTTCTGTTGGTAGGCCTGGTTTCCTTATATTAACCTGTAGTAAATATATTTACACACACACACACACACACACACATATATATATAATAATATAATTTATTTATTTTGTGTGCGTGTGTGTATTGGTTTCCCCTTTTGAGCTACTCTTTTAGTGTAGGATGTAGAAAAGAATACAAAAAGAGAAGCATATAGCCTAAAAACCTTCTGTTCCTACTTCAGGTACTGCTGCAAGTGCTAAGACACACTTCAGAAGCTGTGGTTCTTTAAGCAATGCAATTAAATCACAGTTTGTTATTTGTTTTTTTTAAGCCTAATACTTTTTAAATCAAGTTGTTTTATGTCAATCTAACTTACTCACTTCTGTTTGAGTTATTATTATATTGAAGTTACAATATTTTTACCTGAACATGTGTTCAGGCTACTCTGGCTGCCTTCCAGCATGAACAGATGATGCAAAGTTGCTTCTGTATGCAGTCATTCTGCTCATATGTGGATTTAAACCAACAGCTAAAAATGTTCTATGTGATCTTGCAGACACACTTCTAAGGACCACCCATGGGTTTCAGAGCAATGCTTTTTTGATGAGGAGGGTAAAGCATGAGCCTGTTTATCTACAGCAAAATGCATTTGTATGAACAAATGAACAGAATTCCCATCATTCTGACGTAGTAGCATTCCATGAGCCAGAGAGCTGGAATTCTAAAGGAATGTGTTATTTTTCCTGTCTGAGCTCCTGGGGTTGGCAGTGTCTGTGTAAGCGACATCACTTCCCCTTGCCTCTTGCCATTGATGGTAAATGACCATGCACAGGAAATAGCTGCAGCTTTTTTTTAAGTGACTTCCTAAACAGACCTAGATTAAGCCTGTATTAACACAGGGGGTGGAAGTGTCGAGACAGGCGTCATATTTTTACCAGTCTGTATGTCATGCAACTTTCATATGTGTTGTAGTATTACCTTTGGTTCAAGAGACAGGTCAACTTACCCCTGGCCTTCACAGAGCAGACAGGGCATATTTGCACAGAAAAGGTGCTGTAATGAATTTATACTATTCCAATACGCTTCATTTTTTCACACGAATAAACTACCATCACATTATATTATAATTATATTAAATTATTATATTATATTATTATAACTTGTTTTGGGGCAAAATGCTGTAGATATAATATGATTTGTTCATGTAAGGGTCGCAGTTCATGTAGAAATGACACATTTAAGTTGTCAGTTTAATGTATTTTAGTGCAGGTGAAATGAAAAAAAAATTACATTTTATGACAGTTATTGACTTCTTTACTCTCATCATTACCATTATCAGAGATATCAAAGTTATGTAGGTCTCAAAGTTCACCAGATGTTTTTGGCTGGGAGTTGGAGCAGGCCAAAGTACAGTACGTCTGGGGTCCTCCTATTGAGGCTCCTGTCTGGGGGGCCTGATTACAGTGTATTTGTCTCTCTCTATCTCATCCACATTAATCCTGCTGCTCTCCAACGGCTCAATCCACTGCTCCGCTCCCGTGGCCCCCCTCAGCTGTCCGCGATGAACCCCTCTCACACATACAGAGTCAGCGGGTTCATATGCTCTGCATCCAGACGGCCCCTGTACGAAAATCTTTAATGGAAAGTTTTGGAGAAGATCTGAGGGTGTGGCTTCCTCTCCCTGGCCCTGATCTCCTCATGTGTCCGTGGCTCCTGGAATGTGGCACTAAAACCACTTTCCCACCAGTAAGAGGATTACAACCCTAAAGCTTCATATCAAAAGATGCCCGTGTCCATCTCTGTTCCCACCAACTAATTTCAGCCCCTCAGATGGAAAATTTATGAGATCCAAGTCAGCCCACACTGACAAAAAGTGATACATTTGAAACATTTACAGCATTTCCACATGAACGACATACAATTAAATACAAATGTAATTTTATTAGGCAATAATTGTGTTGATGTAAGATATTTCACACATAATGTGCACATATGAATCAAGTGCACTCAGTGTATCCAGGCAATGTGCAGCCCAAATCAATATGCAATTTTTTTTCAGTGTACTCACATATAGGAGCTATAGATCAACACAGTGACACAGTCAATGAACAGCAGACTTTTTAATTTTGCAGTTTAAATAAGTAAGCATTATGTGCTGGAACTTCAAAGTAAATAAAAAAAATTCACTGTTAAAAGTCTTACTGTAACACGTTCAACTCCTATACACAGAGAAAAGATGCATTAACTTTGCCTGATTGACAGGAGTATGTTTCATCCACATGAATGTGCTATTAACACAGTTACTAAAATAAATAAAAGGAAAATAAAATTGTTTTAATGTCCTGCTCATGATTGTGGACTCAACAAACATTCCTTCATTTTCATGTACAGTCTTCTAATAATTTAACAAAAGTGAAGTTTCACAACCACACCCTTAAAAGGGATTCAAGATGTCAAGGCAATGGTTATATGTTCTTTAAAGGCCAAAAAAGGTTCCACCATTGTTGCAGTTAAAGAACCTTTTATTGCACCAGTTAGGCTTTATGGACTGAAAACACGTATTCTAAATGTCTGAACTGAGACATATTTCATTTACAATTAATAAAACTACATTCAGTGTATACACTGATGTATTCTGAAGCATGCACACCATTTACACCGCACTCCTCTGTTCCTTTTTTCATTCTTCATTCAATCAAACCCAGAGCACCAGAGAATTCCTCCACACAATATATATGCCATACATGTTTGTATGTTTGTGTGTATATGTATGTA
>JBBPDA010000126.1:19323348-19352829 GCA_037974385.1 Arnoldichthys spilopterus
CACACACACACACACACACACACACACACACACACACACACACACACACACACACACACACACACACACACATGCACGCACACACAAAAACCAGTGGCTTAAACTTCATTTGAACTGTGAAATTGAGCCTAGGATCAAAACAAAAGGAGTCAGTCTCCCACTTATCTCAGGTGTACTCCATCAATTAGTCACATGCAGACGTTGCAACACCTCCAGTGAAATGACATGTTGGATTTTACAGACATCCTGTTCACATCTTCTGTGGAGAACACACTTAAATATGGCATTTTTCTGCAATGTTCTATTGATTTGCATTGATTTCTATTGAGTTTAATATATTAGAAAAAGAAACATACTATAACGTGTTGTAACGTTTGCACAGGCCACATTTAATGTTGCTCAGTATGATAAATTCAGCAAATAAACATTAACTGTGCATTAAAATATGCAGACGTGTGTCCCCTGTAGAACTTTTGGGTGGTGTTTGTTTAGTTTTACACTGGAGCTTTGAGAATAATGTAGTTAACATAGAACATAGAAAATTAAAGCAATACTGCAGGGGGATGTGGTATTTGTAGGGCAATGTGAATGTGATATTTTACATGTACAGATCTACCAGTGTCTTTGATATTTAAAAAAATTATTCAAAAAATGCAGAAATCTTTTCAGCACTGTATTCCATTGCATTATGAACACTCTGCTCTTCCAGTGAGCAATAAAGGCATTATTAAATATTAGCCAGATCTAATGACTGTTTATGTGGTTTCTGACAGGATCAACCCCATGCCATTTCATTCACTACATGGCATTATCCTCGGATGTTGATTCTGAATGTACCTGTATAATCAGGAAGAAACAATGGCAAGGATGAAGTCTCTTTCTTTTTACTTTTATTTTTTACGTTACATAATGTTGAAACAGCTTCACTGATACAAAAAACCCCATTTGACATGGCAAATATACAAATCATGCTCGATACTCAATCCACAGGAGCCACACACTGCTTGGCTAACAGTATGTCAGTGCTGCTTGTGGGTTTCATGGCACTCAGGTAGAACGTTCAGAAAGACAAGCGGAGCTCCAGCTACGGAGTTGAGCTTCATCTGTGGAGGGTCTGTCGGCTTTCTGTGAGCATTCTGTGTTATCGTTAGCATACTGAATGACAGACAGTTGAGTATTATACAGTAATAAATAATTGTGAAAACACTACTGAGGTATAGGGCGAAATCACTATAGGAACCCTCCACAAATTCAGCTGGACTCCCTTTGTAGAATACCTGAGGGGAAGTCAAGGCACAGAGCTAAAGCCCATCCAGCACAACACTGTTATAAGACACTGGTGGGTAGGAACATGTCTGAGTGACTGCTGCCTGGCATACACTGAGTCAGACTGGAGGCCCATGTACAGGTGGACTGGACTCGCTTCATATCTGCAAGATGAGGCCTGTAGGAGTAGGCCAACAGTTTTCTTTGAAAAAGTTTGAATGATTTTGTTGTTTTTATGGTGGCACAAAAAATCTGTTAAACTGTGGCCAGAACATAAACTATCAGCAATTTTTTTGAAAAACCATTCATGAGTAACCCAATATCTTGACAATTTACTGTTAACTTTTTTTATGCAATTCTCTGCACAATGGAAGTTTATAGACAGTCATTTTTGTGCCTTTATATATATATAAAGCATGAAATATGACCGTCTATAAGCTTCCATTGGGCAGAGAATTGCATACAAACTGCTGTTTGCTGATAAAGCATGAAAAATGCAAAAAAAAGTACAACAAAAAACAAAATTGTAATAAAAATCTCTGAAAAATTGTAGTGATGTGATGTTTTTTGTGTGCATGGTTCCGTGTACAAAAAAACAAACAAAAAAACCCCAAAACAGTAAGATCAAATATGTTTTCGTTTACAGCAATGTGCCATACAGACTTCTATGCTTCTGTGACTGGTATGTACCATCATCAGCTGATGAGTAAAGTAATATAAAAAAAAAACTTCAGTTTTTCATTCATTCATTCATTAAAAACTGTCAAAGAGGTCACATAACAATAAAAATACAACATTTTTATCACAAATTTACAAAGCAAGCTCAAAGAGGAAAGAAAGAAAGAAAGAAAGAAAGAAAGAAAGAAAGAAAGAAAGTTACATGGCAGTAACAAACACCAAGATCTAAAATACATAATGCTAAAACTGTACTGGTAAACTTTTGAGATGTTATCCCTTCCCACCCCCAAATAGCTCACTAAGTGTAGCAGATTATTTACAAACAATATACAACTGTCAAAAAAGACCATGTTTGTGATCTAAGACATGCACAAAATATACCATTTCATTTGAAATATTATTTGCTTATGTCTAAATAGATCAACAAAGGATCTATAAATATTATCCACTTTGGCTGGATCGGAACGAAACGCAGTGTTTGGTTGTAATGGCTATGCTTACGGCATGATGGTCTCTGCACCCAAACATGTAGAAACAACTCTCTGACAGAAAGGAAACAAAGAATCAACTGGCATAGCAATATTGCAAGGCACGGGCAAAAAAGGACAAAAACTTCTATCTACTTTCATTTTTCATGCCATGCACTGAAAAAAATGCACTGCAACGCAACACGTCTGGCGGAAAATTCTTAAAGGTAAAACACAAATTCCTAAGAAGCAATTTCAGCCGAATTTTAGACATAAGGAACATCTGGTCTGGAAAGGACTTTGGTGTTCAGAAGACAAGGCTCACATGATTGACAGAACAACACTGCACCAGTTCTAGTCAATTAAGCTGCTCGTAAAACCACAAGGCTTTTTCTGACCTCTGCTCCCACCCTGTGTGTTTCTTAACAGAGCTTTACTCTCCATAGTGGGGGAATGAGCTTTGAGCACAAGTCTATTTCAGTTGCTGATGACTAATGTTGGGGAGCCCTTCTGGTATCAAGCACTCAGATTTCAACTAAACCAAAACGGTCAGCACCAGTTGTCTCATTTTCATCTCACTCGCTGGGTCAGAAAAAAGGCACTAAAGTCCATAGGGGTGGACATTTAGGGTCACACTAGTGAATAATTTGAGGGGAAAAAACAGGATTGTGTGACAAATAATATGATTATGATTTAAACACGATTATTTTTCCTTACTTAAGCATCAGATCTTTTTTTACTGCAACACCAGAATATCCATTTCTTCCCGACATGAATGCCCACATGCTTTGCATTATTAGGTTAAATTTCACCACTTCAATGTCACAGTTCTGACAACCATGAATAGTGCCAATTATTATTCAATTTGCAGCTCATGTGATTTGAAAACTGCACTCTTTCAAATTGCGATTCTCCTAATAAAATGATAAATCATTTAGCCGTGGATCACACTAATCTTTCTGATGAAATTCTTTAAGCCCTCCATTTACGTCAAGCCAATCACATATCTTCACATTATCTTGCATAGAGTTTGTCTACCGGTGACTTGCAGAATAAGTACAATACAAGAAAATGACAATACACAATTCCCATTCAGCAGAAAACAATACCAGCATATGTTGGTATAGTGCCCACTGCACGAATACTGCAGTCTATCCATGTATGAATGTATCGACAGGAACATTGGACCATTTCCTCTTACAAAGCAAAGAGCCCATATGACGTCAAAACCTTGAAAATAAAGCCGATGCGATTAGATCATCCTCTGCTTTCTCTGGTTACAGTTCAATAATAATATTTGATTGTTTGGTTTAAAAAAGCAACTGTTAAGAGTCAAGAAATACTCTCAAACAACTGATGCCAGTGGACAAATAAATCAGTATGCATGTTTGTCAGGATTCGCCGGTGAACATACAAAAAACCCTTGAAACACATTTTAGAAGTGCTCTTCGTAATCCCCACAACCTCCTGAAGTGCCGAGGTGGCCATTTACCCGCGCCGCAATGTCTGTCTGAGGCAGTTAGGTCAGACTCATCATCTATCCATCTCCCTTTCTCTCCCTTCTCCACACAGAGAGCTCTCAGTGACATCGGCTAAAGCCAGGCTGTCGACACAGAGGCTGTCGATAGAGCAACACCAGCACAAGCAGTTCATTTCCTGTGTGTCACCTCTGGAGTTTCACAACTACATTCACTAGGCACTACAGTTCCACTTTCTCTGAACTTTTCTAAAACAAAAAAGCATTACAAAAGAACTAAAGAACATACAATCGGGTGGTGTGTGATGACGACAGAGGGAAAACAGAGGGAGAAAGAGAAATGATGGCTGAATGTCCACTTGTAATACTGTGAGTGAAGGGGTGTAGTCTGTGATGTGACGGTCACATGGCTCAGAGTAACACTCCGTGTCTTTCGGGAGGTTGGGGTGGGCTGCTGGTTGTTTAGTGACCGCCTCCAGAGCCAGAAGGATTGTGGATCCAGTCGAGGATGATCAAGGACAGGCTGCCAGTCATAAAAATGATGCCCACCACCAGGAAAATGAATGCCTACAGACAAAAGGGAAGATTCAGCATTAGTGAATCTGCAGTCACAGTACAAAGTGATAGTGAGAGTCCAAATGACAACAGTTTCAAAAGGCAATAACAGTGCCAACATCAAACTGAGAGACAGCTGCAAAAGTCTTGAAAAAATGTAAGAACACATATTTAAGTAAATAAACAATAAGGAAACATGAGTAAACACATTCATTTATACATGTAATGGTACCTTTTGTCCCCCAAGGTACAAACAATGTAAGAACTCATTTACACCTGCTCACTGTGATTTGTATCTGGATTGTATCCTCATAAGATTTTAGACCTGTGCATTTACACTTTGTCGTCTTCACTTTTCTGTACAATTTTGCACAACACAGTGTTCAAAATAATCACTTTCTTGTGTCTAGTGACATGAAAAACGAGAGGTAGAGAAAGGTTTGGCCAAACTGGCATCTTATGTGAGCTAACTGGCTCATCCAAAATGGTCTAGTAAATAAAAATCCATTCCTGTCAGGAGACTAAGGAGCAGCAAATAAATGGTGGCAGCCAAGGTCGGTCTCCTCTATAAGCAGAACAGCAGGGAGGAAGTGCCTTCACAGCAATGAGAGGGGTTTTAGTTGTCGAAGGTGGGATACACTTACGCTGCTGCAATACGTGACTTTTAATGTGTCTCAAACCACTTCCTAAAGTGAGATTTGAGATTTTATCTGTTTTAAATGCATCTTGTGAGCATTTTATTGTGGCTAATCCTTATCCAGATAAAATCCTTATACTCAAGTCGCATAAAGTGACCAGGTGTAAACATATTCTCAACATTTCATTGTACCGTACAACAGGGTCATAAAGCTCTAAATGATCGGCCTTTTAAAGATGTTTTCAAAATTTGCAATTTTATGGCTACATTCACTTTGCTAAAAGGAAGCAGCAACAGAATATGTTACCGTCATGTTCCATGACTACACCTGACTTAGTACCTTTTATATATATATAAAATATAAAAGTTTTAGTAGTATTATATAATATTATGATAAACTGACCAAAAATGATGTTCCAAAATGACTTATAAAAACCTTTTATTACATTAACCTACACTGAACTTGAATCTTTTTTTCCTGTACAATTTCAGCTTTAAGCCAATTTTTTGGAGATGGAAGGTTTTGTTCCAACAAAAAATAAATAAAACGAAATAAAAAATATATTAAAACATTGAACCGAATTAGTTTTATTAAGAATTTTGAAGTTAATTAACATGTCACTTTATTGCAGACTGAGTGTGTTGGTCAAACTGAAATCATAAAAGGGACTTACTGAGATCTTCTGAGGGGATCTGAATGGTATGCTCTTCACCAACCGCAGGTAGAAGGCGGCAGGCAAAATAAATATCAGCATAGTGGCTGCAGAGGAACCTATGAGAGGAAGAATGAGGTACACAGACGATGAGATCCAACCAAGCAAATGTCTAGATGTTACTTTTATTTCATTATTGGAAAATGATGGAAAACACATAGTTAGAGCTAAGACGTGTTTCTGAGGACACCCAATCACAACAAAGAGGTGAGATCTCACTATCATCTTGTGGATGGTGATGTTTGCCTTGTTTGTAGTAAGGTGCCAGTGCCAAAGCTGCCCTGAAGATGTTCTACATTTACATCTACATGAGTGCAGCAGCACACAGGAGACCATCATCACTCACCTATAAAGCCAAAGATGTCTCTGATTGTTGGGACAAAGATGACAAGTAAATTATTGAAAATCAAGATGCCAAGAGCGATTGCAATGTGTCGGATCCAGCTGAAATCTTGTCCAGCAAAAAGGAGCGTGACGATGGAGGAGCGAATCTATAAAACATGGACAAACACACACAGAAACACAACATTACTTTTATAAAAAGATACACACACATGGAGCAGTTCACTGCATTTATTACAACTCTTCCTGAAACAAAAGATGAAGGTTCATGCTTTCAACAATGACTTAAAATGATCTTTACACCACTGACTTTTCCCACATTTTACTCCACATTTCTAGTAAGACCGGTGTGGGCTAAATGTTCATCTCAATAAGAAGACAGGATATTGTGGGTTTTTTTTGTGGCTAACTGTAGGAAAATGAAAAACAAACATTTTCATTAATGAAAACCGAAGATGGATTTTCTGTCCAATAAAGAGTTCTGGATGGATAATGAGAGAGGATATGAAAGTAATATGTACAGTGTGTTTTCTTCTTTTAGCCAGGATATATCTTCTGCTTTGTTCTGAGAAGAGATTGATCATCCTCTTTTGCAGTAGCATCTGTGGTAAACCATAACTGATCAAAGGCAAGAGCTGCTACAAAGCATGTGTAACACAAAAGACCAAACAACCTGATTTTACACATTCCTGATGTACAAACTCCTACAGATACAGATATAATCCCTGGAGGGGGCTAAAGAATGTTCTCTATCACCACAAAGCCCTGATCTATTGGACGTTTAGTCAAAAGTCTGAACATGCCTTGTCAAATGATATGGTGATTAAAAATAAGTACAGATTGTTTATATACACAATGCAATTTTATTTGTTGAATTTAACATACTGGAAAATACGCTGTTTAGTTCGTTTTTGTATGGCATCTCACAGTGAATCCTTTCTGGTACCTTTTTCCCATTAATAACTTCAGGCCTATTGCACTTTGACAGGTCATACAGGGTGTGGCTGCTAGGAAACAAAAGTATGAAGCTCTGTAAAATGATGATGAACATCTTCAAATTATAAGGTGCTGATGTCTGGCCCCACCTATCAAAGATATGATCTGTGGTCTATGTACACACAAACCCACACACGCAGTGGCCCATATACAGAAAGATACACACATACACACAGAGCTGAATGGAAAGGGGATTGTGTAAGAATACAGTACAAGCAGGTGTGTGAGAGTGATCAGTTAATGAGCTGAAGCAGGTCACAAGACCAGTCCTGATCGGCTCAGAGTGAAGGCCTGGGAACGCCAGAGCACTGGGGGAAAGTTCAGAACCCAAAGAGGTGAAGTGAAGCCACCACGAGGCCACACACACAGAGAAGAACGGGCACAGGGCGGAGTCTAGGCCTCAGGATTAACTTTCTGTGTGTGAGGCTTGTGAAATGGCCTGAGAGAGTTGCATCAGCCAGATCACAGCACGCCTGCTCCCACACTGCCTTTGCATTGGCTGTCTATAAACTACATACTGACTAAACTATATTATTCGGGCAGAAACTAATGACTATTTGATCATAAATTAATATATTGATTTATTTCCTTAATTTAAACAGAGATGTTATTTAAAACGACAATATTAATACCAATAATGTTTGATATACAACATGTACAAAAGATACATTCTCTTTTTTAAATACAGTGCACAACAGATAGATTTGTTACATATCTGTCTGACATTTGTTATATATGTAGCCTAAATAGACCTGAGCTGTTAAAATAATACATTATAAATAAAAAAGAAAAATATAAAACACAAACTAAGTCTAAGCATGCTTTGCTACACTGAATAGCTTCAAACACAGGCCACAGACTCTGGAGAAAGAGTGTTTCTGCAGTTTCTCACAGACTCTCACAAACTACATGCCAGAGACAAACAACTGTTCACTTCAAAAAGTGCCACACTAAACCTTACCCAGCTGTTGAGCTCTGTTCATTCATGTAACATGTTTCAATTCATTCTCTTGTAAGAGTGGTGCTCCCCTGCCACGCGAGATGCGTTTTACATGGTTTGCAGCTAACCCATAGTAACACTTGTTTTGACTGGTGCTAGCAGTAAAGAGCATGTTCTTCTGTGTGTGTGTACAAAGTGCTGCTGTTCTCATTGTCTCTTTGTGTATTCTGGAACACTAGTTCTCATTGCTGTCGCTCTTTGGCACGCATGTACTTAGCATTTTTACGCTAATGTAACACCCCTCAGAGTAGATACCTGCTTACCTCAAAAGATAGAGCAGTCTTAATAAAATAAAGTGAGGCTGGGAATTATACATGGCAGGCTACCTGCAAAACATCTACGAAATGATCATCGTTCCAAATTTGGCTTTGCTCAATCCCACAAACACATAAACCACAGAGAGGAGGGATTGCAAGCAGAATGGTATACTTATACAAGTGGGCAGTTTTTTTGTGACTTGTGTCTTCTACTTCAGCCTAAAATGGCAAGAAACGGTGCGCATAATCACCACTGGGTGTAGAAACTCATCAACAACAATATCAGAATGCATCCATCCATTTTCTACACCGCTTCTTCCATTTCGCAGGGAAGATGTTCACCCAGAACAGGAGACCAACCCATCACAGGGCAACACATAGACAGACAACCATTCACACACACATTCACACTTATGGGCAATTCTAGAGTATTCAATCAACCTACTGCAGCCTTTGGACAGTGGGAGAAAACCAGAGCACCCGGAGGAAACACACGCGAACAGCTTGCAAACTGCACAGAAAGGCACCCGTGGTCGACCCGGGGATCGAACCCTAGACCCTAGATGTCAGCGCTAACCACTGCACCACCATGCCGCCCAATGTCAGAATACATGAAATAAAATTAAAACGCAGCCCTGACAAAACATCCTGAGCACATTTTGTTTCAAAGTATATTTTTAATCAAGCAAAAAAGTACTGCTACGGCTCAGTATGCAACATCTAACCAAAAAACAGCGTTGCTCCAATTTGCATCTGATTAAACATAATAATACAAGCACAGCCAGAAAACAGTGACTGTAACTGAACAGAATTTCCCGGAATATTCCAAACTTGGGTAATAAACTTAATTGTACTGGAAATATTCCACTGAAGGCCAGTATTCATAAGACAAAACTGACAACCTTTACGATTTACACTTGTTGGAATAAGCTTTTAAAAGTGTTTATGTAAGTTTATTTCAGTTTCCATGGAAGATTTGCACCAGTGTTACAGACCCTTGCAAATACTGGCCTTCAGTGAAATGTTACCTTTATATCTTACATTATCAACAATTTTGGTAGTTCAGGAATAAAATCATAAAAAAAGTGAAGGCCTGGACCTTAATTTCTAGAAAATAACAGCAATTCAAATAGTAACACCAATAAAGGAAAAATTGTAATGATTTTTTTTCATCAAATCCTTCAAACCTCGACTACAGGTACTCTAACAACAATGTAGCTTATTAACCCCACATTAGTAAAGTGTTTTGTTTTTACTACTTTCTCTCCTTTTCTTCCTCTCTCTCTTGCTCCCTCTCTCAGCTAGGTGTCTGTGTTGTATTTTTAGCAGGGTGATGCCAGTGTACAACTCTTTTGCACAGATTCTTACATAAAGGATCTGTAACTGGTTGCCACTTGGGTGTGACATTTCGGTTCCCTCAGTACTTGAGGCTGAAAGAATTCGGCGCCAGCCGGTGAGTTGTGGGGAGCTTTTAGAGGGTGCATGTGTGATATTCACCCGGCAGACTTCTCTGCCTGCCAATTGCCATGGAGGTGAAGCATGGGGCTGCGGGCCACAGCAGTGAATCATGGGGCAGTGGGAGCATGTTAAAACCTATGCAGCCACAGAAATCAAACAGCAGAAATGAGAGAGAAGCATTTTATTATGGGCCAAACTGTGTGAGTCCTACAGCTTGCAGCTATTATCCTGTCCTCAACTGAACAGACATCGCTTCCACTACAGTTCACTTTTAGTTGCACTAGTGTCTGGAGTCAGGAAAAGCCTAGTCCACGGCAAACCCTTTCAAACCGAGGCTTTCGCATGCTGTGCTATACTGCAGTTAAACCTTTATTATAACTCTTCAGTTTATAGCTGCACACATTTCTACACCATAGAAAAACAGAAATTTTAATGCCTTTTTAGGGATTTAGCTCTAATTAGCGAAATCTGTCTACTCTCTGCCCTAAAGAAGATGGCAGTGTTTCAAATGCCAAAAGACAGCGGTAATCAGTGCCATTTAATCCTGTTCTCATCTGACAGAGCTGTGCTGCATCATACCCTAAACAGAACTGAATCACAGTGAACAATGACCCCGAGGTGACCTTTAGGACAGGACCCTTGTGACTCTCAACTCAAAGACTGAGACATTTATCCTCAGCTCCCCTTACAGGCACAGCCTACTAGTACCACAGACATGCTATAATGGCAGTTCCATACAGACGTATAAACCATTAGCAGTCACAGCTGCTGCTGGCAACAAAACCATATTGCTAATTCCTCTTAATAATTTCTCACTCATGGCTCACTGAAAGAGGTGGATAAATTCTGTAAAAATTGCAGATTTTACACTTTAAAGCAACATTACACAGTGCTTGTAGGTAGAAAATGAGAATTGATGTCATGAACTGAGTCTGATAAAAGGTAATTGTGCAAACACATGCTCTGTTGGAGTGATAGGTTCCTTTAAAACAATAAGCCAATCGAGGCTGTACATCAGGATGGTTTTTACCATCATTCACTATTATACCACTAGTGAAGTCCCTTCTTGATTAAAAATAGTTTAGGGTTATCTAATAGTTTAGACAAAAATAGGGGTGGGAACGGGATCCAAATGCATTGTCATGACTTAGTAAGATGTGAGAATGAGACAATTAAGCCATGACCATTACTTAGAAAGGTGTGGAAATGATATATTTAAGTGGTGATCATGACTTAGTAAGGTGTGGAAGCAATATAGCTGCTTCATGACTTAACTATATTGTTTTCACGCCTTACTACGTCATGACCATGAGTTAACTGTATTATGTCGTGGCCATGACCTAGGAAGCCATAGGAATTCGATAATTAACCCTTCCCATACCTTTCTAAATTGTGACAACATGTTATATGTATTAAAACAATAAATTAATATCAATAAATAACAATAAATTATCAATAAATTGTGCAATTAACAGTTTTTTCCCCTCAACAATGTAGTTCAATAATCATTCACTATGGTAGATAAGCAAAACAATGTGCAAACATTATTCCATATATCATTTTGGTCGGAACAAAACCTTGCTAGATTCCAGATTTTTCTTGAAACCATTGTTTTCAAATTTCAGAACTAACATGGTCACATATGATACTGGAATCATATCAAAATTGACAGATATTTGCTTAAAAAAATAATTTTACAAATTATTTATATTTTGCAGTTATTTATACTATACTATATATATATTCGAATCCAGTTAGATGTATTTTCAATTTTTGCATGATTAAAACATTTATTGCATCAGTGCTGGCAGATATGTACCTGAAAAATAGTAAACATTAGGGTCAGCCTACAAATCCCTCATCGATGCCTCCCTTGTAAGAAGGTATTCATGGATTATGGATTACATACTTGTGTAAACCTCATCCTCATGTAAACCATTCCAAGAAGGTATTAGCCCAATGTGGGCAAGCCATGTAACAGGCCACATACAGTACATATGAAAAAATGTGCACTTCTAGGCATAGTCACTGGGATGAATGGCAGCAGTTGTGTTCCACAGTTATGAGAATATAGAGAACTATTCAGCGTAACATACGTATAATCAGGCTAAGATTACAACACATATGATGCCAATTGGTCTCTGTGTTTTTAAAACATTCAGAAACTCACACCGTAAGAGTTTAGTCATGAGATAAACTTATTCCTCAAGTCACATGCGTATCGCTGTGGAAAAAGCCCAGCAATGATCCCATGCCCGTCAGTAGGAGAAATAGTTTATCGTGCTGTATCGCCATTGCTCAGCCAAGGTCTCTGCAGCCCAGAGACAAAGCAAATGTAATCTCTCTCTGTTTCTGTGAAGAGCTGTGACCTTTCAGAAATGTGAAGGGTAAGTACTGCCAGAAACACAAACCGTCTCGCTCTCCCATATATCCACAGGCCCTTCTGCCAGCGTCTAAATGCTATCTCCATCCCACGCAATAGGCTCCGGATTTCTGTAGAACCTTTAAGAACATGAGGTAGATTGAAATGACAAAAGCCTGCAAACGGGATGTGTTTCCATGAACTAGGTAAAGGAGCATAAAGTGTGGCGACATGGAGCACAGTCATGCTGACATGTAGAATCACCTGCCCATTGACTTCAGTTCTAAGTGTGTTTTCAGTAAACTGGTTTTCTGTTTCACAGGGGGATTACTGTCTGTTTTGACTGACTGTGTGCTAGGGATGCAGCAAGAAACTGTGTTGAACTGCTGCTCATTAACAGCGGCTTTAAATGTGTGACCTCAGTTAAAAGATTCATTACATTTGAAAGCGGATTTGTGACTTTGGCAAAAGGATTCGCTCAAATCTTCAACATCAGTCCCAGTCTGCGCTTTGAAATGGAGGGAATGATGCATACTCGTAGCTCTCCTAGTGGTAAGACAGTGACATTACACTGATTCCCTGCAAGGTTGAGCTGCTTGCACACGCACATACACTGGCTCAGTACAGTGGAATATTCCACACCCCATCTCCCCACCCCCCTCAGTGTCCCTTTACTTCACTCCTCCTCTCATGGACCTCCATGTGTATCTGTGATCATGTAGCTGTCCTGCTAGTTAATGTGGGTTAAGAGAAATATAATTTTGCACACACTGGATGCATTAGTGATGCATTTATTTTTACACTATCCTGTCTTACCCCTGAGACTTCTTAATGCTGCCTTCCTCCGCAAAACTGACATTCATTAATGGTAAATATAACTGCACAGATTTGCCTCGCACATATCCCACACTGTTCCCCATTTTGCTTCTATAAAAAGCTTAGGCTGACTGGCTGCTTTATAGCTTTAACTTGTAGGAAAATGCCTAGGATATCTGGAAGATAAGGGAAAACATAATATTTTCTTTCTAATTCATGCATTTCATAACAGAAAGGAATATCTGATTTTACAATAGCACCACCTGGTGGATATTTAATGTGTTGCAGGTATATCAAGTCAATAATGTAAGGCTGGCAAACTGCTGCAGTATGAGGAAATCAGAAAAGCAGGGGATTTCCTGACAGGGAAACACAAAGTATTAATACACTAAAAAACCCCATTAAATCACATTCAATGTAATGAGTGACAAATCCAATTGTACAGGCTCTACAGACCCTCTACTGGAAAAATAATGCATTGCAGGCCTGTACATCTTCGAAAAAAGCTTTGCTTGACAGCTTGCTGTAGATGAAGAGCTACAGACAGAATATAAGAAAAACCCAAAAATTAATACCACTAGATCACTAAATACACATTCCTCAACACCCATAGGAGCTAAAATGCCTTAAATTTCACCATTTTTTCACCATCTCCCCAGCACACTCTCCAAACTGCTCCATAAACATGACCTCATTTAACACACACAGTAATGGATTTAAGCAAGATCACATGAAAAAGGTAAGACAGAAAGAGAAATATGAGTGTGAGTGGCCGTGTACTTGTGTAACTATGCCCAGAAGGGCCCCAACTACGTTACGCTCCTGGCCATCTGAGTGTTGAGTGATCTCAGGGGAGGCGGGACCCTAATATAGCTGCAACCATGTAGGGTCCCATGGCTCGAGACAGATATCACACTCCTCAACCTCGCTCACCCCAGTGAGACAGGAGGCTAAAAACCCACCCAACGCAGAGCTGCTGACCACACAAAGTAAAAACCAAAGCTGTGAGTAGTGTGTCCTAGGGCTGTCACTGTCAATGACAAATTCAAAATATTTTACACAAACAATAACACTTTACTGGAAAAAATAAAGTTATAAAATAAAATAAAAGTAAAAATAAAATAATATTTTACTTTAATAAAAATATATTTTTTTTCAAAAATATTAAAATAAAAATATTGAAATAATACTAATGTAGTAAAATAAACACAATAAAAATGCGGGCTTTGTTCAGTCAGACCATTTTTAGGAATGAAATGTAATAAAATCCTGCAAGTGCTCGAGCAGTCAGTGCCAATTCATTGAGAAGGTACATTTTAGTCATGAATTGTTAAAATTGAGTAATTAACTTTAATTCATAACCTGTGACAACCTTAGTGTGGCTCTATAAGGCACAGAACAGTACGTCTGTGTATGGGTCTGAAGGTTAGCATTACAATGGAGCAAAGGCTTGGGGCACTGGGAGCCCTGGGGAACTGGGAGCAGTTAAAACGTGTCTGTTCAGAGGGAGCTGACGCACAGCCACTGAGGCTTTTTCATACTGTTGCCATTCACTGACCTCATGAGGGAACAGTGAGTGCTTTTGGTCAGCACTTGACAGACTGGCTGAGGTGACGCAGAAAACAGCAGCACACCCAGCTTGTGAAAAACACTATTAAACATCATGCTAACAACCAAGAAGCAAATAATTGTCCTGTCTGACGTATATGTTTAATTGCCTAGAACCAGTGGAACACGGCCTGACGTGTAAGTGTGTTCATGCACAAGGTGTAAAACTAATGCAATCAAATTTTCTCCCAAATACATTAACAATATGACAATAATAGAATGTATACAAATGTCACATAAGGTCCCCAATACTTCCATGTTCTTCCAGCACATGATTTGAATCTTCACTTGAGTAAAACAATGTGATTTCATTACTGACAGTGGTAAGTTCACTCTGATGAAGCTTATTTTGTCCACTCATGCACCGTCCACTAATGTGACATGTACTGCTTTTTGGGGAAAAGACCTAAATCTTAGCTAAATGTGATAAAACTGGAGTGAATGACTGCAATTAATTACTGTATCTGTTCACCCTGGTATTCTGGGACAAAATTATTTGTTGACAAAAGTACTGGATTTGAAATGTGACTGCACAAATAATTATGGACATTATGTTGATTTTATCTGTCAACAAAACTGATTTCATATTCTTAAAATCATTGACTGTAAATATCTGATCGATGATGTTCATGCTGGTACGTGACATTACACATGTACATACAAGGATAAAGTACTCACAGGGAAGAGGACAATGGGAACGGTGAGTGTTACAGCAGTCAGCACCGCCACACGCACCAGCAGCAGCAATGTGTCAAACTTATACACCTTAGTAAAGGTGTGCAGCAACTCCGCCTCCACGTTACCTGTGTGTCAGCATAAGCAAGATATGAATAGGTAGAGAGGAACTGACAGCTGGGCATAACAAGAAAACACAGTTCATACTCTCATTTGTTTGGCTGTAATAGACATGAAGTTTGCCATTTCAGTGGCTTCTGGCAAATGGGCTTCTTCACATGCTTAACACGATTGTGTTAGTAAGTTTGTGGTTAAGGAACATACCATAGAACGTGAGGTAGCCAAACAGCGCTGATAGCATGTACATTACAAGCATAGCCAGGATCGACAGGTTCGAAACATTCTGCATCTTTCTCCGACTGCGACTGTGAAACGGAAAGCAAAAAGGGATTTTGTAGATCTTTTTATATTGTATCTTCAATGTAGCTACATCTGTCAAGGTTCACTCTACTCACTCTTTCAGTTCACTGTAGATGGGGAGAACTTCTGGGTGACACACAAAAGCAAAGGCCAGAATAGGAACAGTGTATGCAGTCTGAAAGAAAAAGAAGAGAACCGATGAAATTACAGTTCATACCAACTGTGTCAACCACTCAATCATTTCAGTGCTGTGCTGCAGTTTACACCTTCAGTAAATAAACCAACTTACATATGCAAACATCTCTAAGTCCAATTAAGCACACACACACATTGAAAACATAAGCCATGTGTCCTAACCTGAGAGTTGAACACAAAATATTTGGGCGTGCACATGTCCTCGTAGTCTTCTGGGTGGGGGACATAGTGGACCCCGCTGTGGGCCACAGCAGGTGAGTGGGGGTCAAGATGAGCGCCACTCATGTCAGCTCGAGAAAACTCCATCAACGCTGAGCTGTTGTGAAGCGCGCCTGGGCCTAAAAGCTCAGAGCCATTCAAGCTCAAACTGGAGGACTGGTTGAGGAAGAACGGCAGGGGGCAGGGCAGTTGAGTCTTCTTGTAAATCAGCTGAAAGAGAGCGAAAGAGAGAGAGAGAGATTTAAAAAGGTAACCACATAATATATAGTAGTTACTAAGTATTTCACAGCAGTTACTAAATGATTAATGTCAGTTACATGATAATTTACAGTGGTTAATGGATAATTGCTAGTAGTTACTGAATAATTCTTAAACACTATTGGATAATATTTAGTTATAACTGCAGTAGGTACTGAATATGTCAGAGTAGTTACTGAAAAATCAGTAAATAATTACATTGTAGAGAAATTGGATTAATTCAAAATGGGATTAATTAATACACAGCCATGGTTATCCCTCCAATTTGTCTGAAATAAATAATGTAGTTGGACAGTTTGAACTCACTGACTCATTATGAATGCCTAATTTAGGACAGAAGATGCACTGGAGCAAGACTACATAATCAGCCCCTTTTGCTCTCCTCATTTTGCACCAACAGTTCCACAAATTAGACCCTTGAATAGCTTGCTTAGTAAGCAACAGAAAATATGGCCCTTGTTCACTCACATCCTCTGTGGGAAACAAACAAAAAAACTCAAGAACACTTACCACCACCACAAAGAAGACCATACATGAGAGAGAGAACCCACTAGTGTAGCCCAGGTAGCCTGCATAACAAGAGAATATCAATAATGCATAAGATAAAAGCCCAACGCACATGATACATCTCAAACAAACACACACAAAGTCAAATGGTGGGCTTACCAAGGTTTTTGAGCAGAGACAGGGGTAAGATGACTCCGAAAGAAACAAACACCACCAGGTAATTGCCATTCAGGTACCACTCACTACAGAAGAGAAGCAGAGCACAGATACATCACTAACACATTCTCTGACTGTGACTAATGACAACCACACACTCTGACTTGAATAAGTTTCAACCACATACTTTCATTAAGGTTAAGCAACACAATCACTGGCCTGGAACAGTTTGCTAAGGATATTTTACATAATATGACATACTAGCTACTCTGCTTAACATGGGATTTGTCCTTATTTTACATTAACAAGGTCTTCCTCATCCCCAGATAATCACACCTTGACTCAATGTGAGCCTTTACTCTCAATTTGACTCAATAAAATTATCTATCGATCTGCTGTCTCTAACACACACACACACACACACACACACGCATACACTTACCCAGAGTTCTCTTCTAGCCCCATAAAAGCTCGGATGACCTCTGGCAGCTCATACTTCACTATGAACAGGTAGCTGGACATAGCTGAACACAAACAAATCAATCACAACATGCCCACATGGGACATACACTCACATCCACTGTCTAAACTTATGTATAACATCAGTTACTACAGTACGAGATTAGTCCCTGAGAGAGGACAGAGTTCAAACAGCTGCGACTCTCACAACAGTGCATTACCACCCCCCCCAACACACATACACACACACACACACCAATTTGCTGGTGTTAGTGTAACCTTTTCTTTTTGCATATATGAAACTGTACAAAAGTACACACACACAGAGCTGCAGTTTTTCTCACCTCCTATATTCTGCAGGATTATAGATCCAAATGCAGCCATTTTCCCCGGCCAGCCAAATGCTCTTTCACCCAGCTTCTCATAGATAAGAGACCCTGAAAAAGAGAAGAAAATAACTTATAAACTTATACTTGAAAAAGCAAGATAAAGGGTGAAAAAAATACCACACCTGTGTGTATGCATGTGAGTAAATAAGTGAGATTCTTACCGCCTTCTTTAGCTGTTACCAGCAGGAGATGAATGGAGTATAGTGACAGAATAGCCACACCCAAAAGCAGCACACTGCAGAGTAAAACCAGAACAGCAACATATCAGTGATTTTACTCTCCACTTCTCAGTATAATAATGAAATAATGAAGATCCTTCTACTTTAAATCATTTTCTAATTTAGTGTGATATTTTCTATAAAAAATACTAACAGAACATTTATCAATAAAATTATTGAACAATCCCAGTTAAAAGCAGAATCTTTGAAATATTGACATGAATTTCTTAATTTGCATTCAAACTCAACAAACTCAATTCAAACATGCATTCAAACTCAACAAGTTTGTGCAGAAGCCTTTGATAAGCAGATCAGCTCCTCATGAGAGTCGTCTGAATACACACTCTAGTCAAAGGGATGAGGCTCAAAAAACTGATCTTTTAGTTTAAAGGCCGTAACATGGTCAGTATCTACATTTAAATCAATATATTGATTTTAAATATTTCTTATTCAATTCACTGATCATAACTTTTTCTTCTTTTAAATAAAAAATCTAAAACTTCATTGTTTATTATTACTGTTTAAAAATCCAGATTTTTCACAACTATTTATTTAATGTTTCCTACAACACTAATGAAATGCCCATATAAAGAATTACTAAGGTCTCTCAACAACAAGAGAAAAACATATCCGCTTCATTTCCTGTTCACTTTCAATCCATGTCCAAATAGCCATAAGTTTCCAAGTTTCTTAAGTAACGTACTTGTTAGCTGACTCTGGAATGAAGGTTTATTTTTAAGGCAATATTTCCCACAGACAGGCCATCAATCTTTCAGCTTTCATTCTAACTTCATCCTCATACTGTACGTCTCATTATAGGCCTAGCACAACAAGACCCATCAATCACCAGAAGCAGGTCACAAGAGGGTCTCAGTTTGGACTCGGTTAGTCTTCATGTGCTATTACTGTGTGAGGTCTGGCACTGTGAGTGAAAGACAGTGTGTTTGATTTTGACCTTTGAGGAGAATTTTGTCTCCAAACCCTAAACAAAATAATGTATTTCCAATGTCACGGAAAAAGGTTAGGCAGGGTTTGTTATGGTGTGTGGCTTAGCTAGTGGTATCTTAGAAGAATGACTGTTGATGGGTTTAGCTTTACAGAAGAACAGACATGGACTACAAAAGCACTGTTGTTCGTCGCTCTGGATAAGAGTGTCTGTAAAATGCTGTAAATATAATGTAAATGTTACGTTTAGCTTAGTGATCTTGCCCAACAAGGCTAGCTAGGTACAACCGTTACACAACCCTCTGTACAGCAGTCTGATCTAAAGAAATATCAGTAAGGGTTATTCTACAAGAGACAAGTGCATTTTTAAAAAAAATTAAAAAGTGAAAATTTTAAATCAGACAGAAATGTGATGTGACTGACAAGATTCATTATTAACAAGAAAATTGTAAAAAAAATCTATTAAATTCACACACCATTAATAAAGACAAAGAGGTGGTGAAGGGAATCCTTATAATTCATTCATCAGTTCTGTTGGCTGACAGTCACCGGACACCAGCCACCACTGCGCCAAATGAACAGAAATAGGTGTCTGACGTGAGCAGGAGGAGATGAGTGATGGAGGCGGGGCTAAATGCTGTCCCCTTTACCAGTCAGGTGAAAGCTGGACCGAGGACTGATGAAGGTGTCCTCTTCATCCAAATGCTACTTAAGGTATATGGTCCAGCTGCTTAGCATCAGTCAGAGTGGCTCAAAGCTGTAGTGTCTAAGTGAAGAGTAAGATAACCCTCTTCCTCCCTCTCTCTCTTTCCTCATGTCTTCCTCAGTCAGTCATCTTGCCTTAAACTTTTTTACACCATCTTTCTTGTTTACACTCTCATTCTCCATTTCTCTTCTCTCTCATTTTCTCAGCTTCTTGGACTCTCATGGGACAGTGAAAGTTTAAAGGAAGAGGCCAGTGAATGGGGGTCTCTCAGCCAAAAATAGCTCCAGTGTCTGTCTCAACTGTGCTACATGTATCCAGAGAACCTGGTATGCATCCATTCTGGGATGTGACAGCCCCCTCCACCCCACACAAATCTCAGACACAGTATCTACAGTTAAAAGTGCACTTACACAAAGAGAATGATGCCGGTGTTAGCCATAGCAAAAGAGAGGCCCAGGATACCGCTGCCCATGATGGCGTTACTGAGGTTAAAAACAGACATGCCAAATGAAGCATGACCAGGATGCTGCATATGTAAGAGAGGGAAAAAGAGAGAGAGAGGGAGAGGGAGGGGGGAGAGAGAGGGAGAGAGATAGAGAGGGAGAGAAAGAGAGAGGGAGAGAGAGAGAGAGAATGAGAGAGAGAGAGAGTGAGCGAGAGAGAAAGAGAGGGAGAGGGGGAGAGAAGGAAAGAGAGGCAGAGTGAGAGAGAGAGAGAGAGAGAGAGAGAGGGAGAGAGAGAGAATTTAATTGAATTAGAATCATTAGAAAATGATTCACTAAATAAGAAAATCTTATATTTAACCCAAACATAATTATTTTGGTATGATTCACAAAAATTATTTAAAAAATACACAAAACATAAAGAATTGTGATGAAATACTGACAAAAAAAGCAAAACACCAAGCTTATTCTGATTTTTGCATTTAAAAGTTTAGATTTTTTTTCAGTCATTTTTGTTTTCGCACAATGTTCTCAAAACCGAACATTATTTTAACATTACTAAATAAATACAGTTGAATCACAACGTTCAGAATGATGCATTTTACACCCGTACTAAAAAGCAAACCCATGATAACTGTTGTGAGGTAAATACAGTGATGTCAATGCAGATATGCAGAATTCAGCACAAAATCTACAGAATGCACTACCACAAACTAAGGCTCCCTTAAGCCTAGATGCTGTGTCCTATGAACTGCTCTATATAAGTCAGTTATAAATGACTTAGATGTATCATATTCTTACATATTCTTCATGATACTCCTCAAATTTCTTCTTTTTTATTCCATTTGCAAGAAACTTCTGGCTCTCTGCATCCTCTTCGTCCATAAACTGGCTGCTAAAATGAAATGAAGAGCAGGATATTACAGGAGAGAAGAGAGGATTGACATTATGTTGTATTTTAGAAGGACAAGAAAATGACAGCATGGGGCATTTATTTAAGGCAAATCACCTAAATGGTGCTATATGGATTTTGCCATTCACTGGCTGATAAACCCCACTCTGATTGTGATTATGAACTGAAAAGGTTTGTGGCCTCTCAGCTTCTGTAAAGCTCAAGCTGTTAAGAATAGCATCTGAGAATGCATGTTGCCAGGAAGAACAGTGCAGCAAAGGAATCACTAATAGAAAGGGGTATATCTGAAGTAGCATGGGAAGTGTGTGTGTATGTCAGGGTTCTGTGCTGCTGACCCATTCATGGGGGTCTTCTCTGGATCGGTGGGCGTGGAGTAACGTTCGTCCATGCTGTCGTCATCTGCCTCAGTGCTCACTGGCTTCAGCTCCATACGGTCCATGGCACTTCAGCAGAAGAAAGGACTACACAGGCAGGTGGGTGGGACAGAGCGTTCTTCTTAGTCAGACCAGGAGAAATGCTGACTGTGAATAAAGCACAGGAAAGTTGGTCAGAGAGCATGGTCGGGACAGCCACAAGGACATCAAAAACCTCCCAACACATTTACATTGAAACAGTTGAAACCACAAGGCTAATGCATGGGCAAAATTCAACAAACTAGATAAGACACCATCCCTAAATAAACAGCAAGCCGATCAAAATGCAGCCTGTGTTCACATGCTGAAGGACAGAATCTAGGCCAGCAGCCTAACATGAGGGATAATATTGCTATGTACTGAGATTGAGATGTGACTTCTAATATACAAGTGCATGCAATGGTTTTGGGCAAAAGTGTGAAAATAAGTACAGGCTCTCTACAGTGAAAACACGTCTGCACATTGTAATATGTAATGTTTTTGTTATTTGCTTTACATATTGGAAAAACAATGCAGCCTGTACAAAATATATGGCACATTTTTATCTTTTGTTTTTTCAATTATGTTTAACTCGGCAAATAAATAGAAACTGCACTAAAATTAGCATATTTTAGGCCCTTACAGCAGATCTGGACTTACTTTACATTTTACATTTCTTTTGCATAAAACTGTTTACTAAAATAACATTAAGGACACACTGCCAAGGTCCAAAGAATGTATCATGCATCTTTATTTTTTTTATTTTATTTTTCTTTATAATTTACACACACCAGCCAAACTTTCAGGACTGAACCAATAGAAATGTTCCAAAATTGCTTGAAATAAAAATTAAATAAAAATCATATGAAAAAATTAAGAATGAAGATATGATAAGATATGAATAAAAATGGTTAAACATAACATTATTTTTTACCAAAATTTCTTATGAGTAGTCAGAATGCACAACACATAAACATTCAGTGTTTGGTTAGATGCACATATATGTACATATTATAGCCTTCTGTGATACAGGTGAGGCCTGAATCCAGATGACGATTAATAAATGATTTATTTTGCAGGACTAACAAATTCCTGGAGAAGACGGGGAAGAGAGGACAGGGCAGAGAGAGAGAGATAAGGACGGTCTGTGCAGGGATTTTCACTGCAGTCTCACATAGATCATGTGTTTATGTACACAAACAGAGGGTCACCATGGTGTGAGCCTGCTTCAGGTCATAAGAGCTAGAGTAGAGCCTTTTTGCTGTTATAAGGTGTGGTTAGCTCAGGAGCAGCTATAGCAGCATCTGAGATGGGCTTAACTTTTATTAATGCTGTACACTTGCCGATCCTTGGATAAAACTGTTGAACAGTCTCAAATTAGACAACTCATCCTAATATGAACAGAATCTGAACAGTAATAATGGTGATAATATGTCATTTTAAATATTTAACACTACAAAAAAGCAAAGCTTCATTAATTGTGTTTTTCTTCTTTTTGTTTACTTCTACTACTTGTGCTGCCAAACTGAACCAGATGGGTGACAACAATTTTAACAATTTTAGTTTTAGACAAGAGTTTTACTTTCAGAGTTGGCAGAGTTCAGACCCTCTTTAAACACAGTGTCAGATAACACAAATACTAAGATACTGTAGGTGTTTGAATAATTGTCCGCCATTCTCTGACTAGGCTTGTTACAACTTTTGACCGTTCTTCTATGCAAACTGCCTCTAGCTGAGGGATTTCTTCCATGTAATACATACATTTCAATGGGGTTCACTTCTTTTTGCATCAAGTGGTCTACTCTCAGGCTGAATTTGCTGGGATGGATGATCCTGGAAAAACTGGCAATTGTTTGAAATCTATACCACATGTAGATGATTTTCCTTACAATGTAATGGTTTATTTACCTTCTTAAATCCCTTGCCAGACTCATAAAAAGCCACAAGCTTATTCTGAATGCCTTAGAGATCTGTTTAGATCTTAGCATGACAACACCACACACCAGACCCCAGATGTAAGGTTTAAATAAGGCAGGTTCCACCTGCAGGAGGTTCCAATTAATGGCTCCTAATCTGAAACACCAGATCCTAATTTAATTGGCCTGAAGGTGGTAAATATAAGGGTGTACTTTCTGTGTAACTGTGTGATTTACCTGCTTTTTGGTTATTTAAATAGGCCTTCACATTTTTTTAACAACAGCACTATACGGAAAATGACAACAATGTTGTTTATATGATGATAACTAGGTTATCATGTGGCAGTTTTGGTGATATGATGATAAGTATCTTATCATGTAGCAGGCCCTTATCATGTGGCTGGCCAATCTAAACAAACAAAAAACAACAGGCATGAGCACATCTTTCCTGTTTCTGGAATAAAGGGAATGAAGACTGCACCGCTACACATATAGGTTTACACTGCCCTCTAACAAAGTTGGGGAATCAATGTAGGATTAAAAAAAAAGTGAATAGTTTGAGTTTCAATGCCTAAGTGCCGTCTTCATAGAACTGTTGAGTCAATATGCATTCATTACAGAAAAAGCCGCTTACTAACTGCCTAATGACTTTCTGTATGTATGGTGTTAACGTCAGAGCTGCCTGAAAATCTGCAATCCATTCTAGTTAGAAAATATTCCTACTTCCAACATCTCTTAGGTATTTCTGCTGTAAGCCACACCCACTTTTCAGAATCACTCAGAATTTGGCATCAAATAAGTTATAAAGGGAAATTGAAATAAAAGTGACTATTAAGTCATTATGAACACACTCCAAAACGTGCACCACAACAACATGTGACCTCTGCATTTAACCCATCACACGTGTACACGTAGAGCAGCTATCAACAGTGCTTGGTCAGCTGGACGTTGCCTTGCTCAAGGGTACCTTCATGACTGGGCTGGGACTCATAACATGGACAAGTCCATAACCACTTGGCCAACTGAACAGTTTGGAAGACTCACCAGCTAGAGCCCAACAACTATTCAAAGACCAGCATAACTCAGAGTCAGTTACTGAGAACTAAATGACACACGATTGGGCAACCTAAAAGATCTCCTTCCTGTACTCTGTTAACGACAGTGAGGAGAACAGCATTATGTAACACTTTAAGCAGCAGCAAATAATGACAACGCTGCCAAAGCATTCATACATCAAATTACCCACAGTTCTCCTCATCCACACACAAAGCCCTCTTTGATAGGTTTAATGAGTGTGGCCAGAATTGTTCCGGACCTGGAGATACACGTTTATGGAAAGCTAAAAACTTTCCACTGCAGCACTCCTGGCCCACATGAGGGAACGAGAGTGAACAGCACAATGTGTCAACCTAAGGACTCCTAAGCCACTGAAGACTTGTTTGCTTGCCTTCCACAGCACATATTCTAGAAACAAATGCCAACACACTTTTATCTTGATTCAACCATCACTTCTTATTTCTGGCACCTGACTAAGACAATCAATAATAACAGGCTACAAAGTTCATTCAATTACTTGAAAAGTTTTACTGATTATTTCAAAGATGCAAGATTTGAACTGTCAAGTCATAGCAAAGCCTGTTTAACCTGTCCTGCAAGTGGAGGCTCTACAAATCCAAAGCCTTTGCATTAACTTTGCTGTGTCAGCACAACTTTCTTTATTCTTTTCATTATCCTTCTGAACTGAGCTATAAACATGCTTTACACAATGCTAGTCTTAAATTTGACACTTCATAAATATACCTTACAAAAGAACAAATTTGGCACAGTGTACAAATCAAGTCTGCTATTACAACAGCGTGTTTAAAGTCAAAATGGCCATCTTTACACATTTTACACACTAAAATGAAAATGATCAGCCTGTAGTATAGTAATGGTCATTAAACCCAACCGCCTAGCATATCCCATATCTGTCTTTGTCTTCAACCAAACACGCCGAATGCATTTCTCTGGCTTTGAAAGAACGACTTCAACACAAAACTCAACATGAAACAACAAGCATAGAGAAACTGAATTTGCTCAGGCGAGGAATGCAGGGCAGCTGGGTGAGGCTTCTGCCCTTTATGACAGGGGAAACAGTCTTCAAAGTGAATAGGACTAATATCCCACGCTCACGCTTCTTACACCAACCACAGTACCACAAATCCTCCTCAGAGGCCAAAAAAGAGCGACACATTGTAACAGGTCAAAATTAAACACAGCTGCATATACAAAGTCACAAATGTGAGAACAACGTTGATGCGCATATGTGAAAGCATGAAACAAGGTGTATGGCTGCTGAAGCGTGAATGAAGTTATTTGATTGTATTCAGGTACTCACAGTCAGGCTACAGGGCTCCGTGCTGACAGCAGGAGGGAGAAGAGTAATTTTTACTCCTGCAGGTGAGTGGCAGCTATTAAGGGCAGAGGGAGGGCCCTCTCCAGCCAATCAGGGCTCTTTTACTGAGAGCTATTAACCTACCTCCCCCACCCTACCCCTCCCCACCTGCGTCATCACACAGAGAGCACATAGGATCCCTAGTGCACACAAGATAACACACATTGCATCAGATGCTGTTTGCTCTGCTCTCTGGGATGAGAGGGATGGGTGCGTTTTTTGGATATTTGTCCCCAATATCCCTCATACACACTTGCATGTACACACACATACACACGCATAAAAGTGACAGAGACACACTCCAGACGCAGCTGTTCGGCTGTGGGGGGCCAAGCTAGCACCTCCTAAACACACTGACAGACACACACACACTGTGAAGTTAATGTGCACCAGCCCAGAGGAACTGATGTACTTTCTTACCAGGCTGCACATGTCCACCAACGCAGATACATCAGTGTTTATAAAATGCAGATATTCGGACTGTATCTACCTTAACGGACATTACAAAGAAAAAAAAATTCTAAAGGTTTACAAATGAAGCATAAAAGATATATCTAAACACAGTGTTGCAGTGTTGCCTACACGTCTTGTCTAATAAATGATGCTTCTCCAATGACCCTTTAACCTACAGACAGCCTCACCACCATTCATGTAGAAGGCACTATCTGTCATCCTAAACATCACAGATTGTACAGTTTACTGCATTATTACAAACACACCATCAGGCAAAACCACACAGACGATTTGAAGCCACATAATCGGCCACAGTGTTTCAAAGAAAACCCAACGTGATCAGATAAACTCACTCTTACTGTTTGGATGCAGATGCATATTCTCATCTCAAGGAGAAAGAACTTTCCTGTGGTGAGGGTCATTCCTTATATGGACTCACCCCTCACAGAAGTGCAGTGATCAACCCCCAGAGCCAATCACCAACTTTGGATCAAGGGTCAAAATCAAAGCAAAGAATCCACACTTCACCATGGGATCATCCTAAAATGCCCTTTGCCTCTCCAAAGCCATGCTAGGCTCTTTCCACACTCCTCATAATGTGGGAGCCGTCACTGTGAACAGAAAGATAATATTACTGTGGTGGAAAAGTGTTTAATTATGTTCTGACATCACCTTGTTCTTTGCCACATGTCACTGTCTGTAACATCTGGCACTGATTTGTAAAACTTCTGCAGAAAAGTGATCTTAATCGTACAGCGTGAGCTTCCGTTATAAAAGAGCAACTTAACAACACAAAGCAGATCAGAGAAAATGTGTTCACGGAAGCTTGTTTACTTAGAACAGTGTCTAAGCCAAAAAAGAACTCCAACAATATTCCTACATCTGCAAAGTAATACGAACGTTAACTTTCAAGTCATTTTCAAGGTTTGTTGTAGCTCACATGACCCATCAATCACATTTCAACACAGCGCCAACCCAACGACACCTCATGCAACCTGCACACACTGAATGACGGTTGCATTAGGCGGTGCTTGGAAGTTTGTGAACCCTTTAGAATATTTCTATAATTCGACATAATTATGACCTAAAAGTCCTAAACATAGACAAAGAGAATTGATTTTAACGATTGATACATTATTACACTTGACTATTAGTTTACTGAGGAAAATGTTCCAATATTACAGATCTTTGAGTGGCAAAGGTAAATTTAACTTTGCTTTTATTCTTGTGCAGCAATAACTGCCACTAAACATTTTTAGTAACTGTTGATCAGTCCTGCACACAAGCTTAGAGGAATAGTAACCCATTCCTCCATACAGGACAGTTTCAGCTCTGGGAGGTTGATGTGTTTCCTCGCTTCAAGTTCTCCTACAACGTTTCTGTTGGATGAAGACCAGGACTTTAACTTGGTAATTTCAAAACATTTACTTCATTCCTCTTTAATTATTCTTCGGTTGAACTGCACTCAGGGTTGTTAACTTTTTGCCTACTCACTCCCAGTTATCATTCCATTTATTGGAAATGCCTGCCTCGAATTTAATATCATTACTGATCTTAGAACTTCACATACTTTTGCCACTAACAGATATGACAGATTATATTGGATAATTTTCTTTAATAAACAAAAGGCAAATGAATAGATTTGCCTAATTTGTTTGGGGGAAATGGTGGCCTGGTGGTTAGGACGCTGCCATTCAGACCTGAAGGTCACAGGTTAGAGTCCTGGCCCGGGCACTACTGAGGTACCCTTGAGTAAGATACCATCCCGCTACGCTGTTGAAAGTTGCCCGCTGCTCCACGTGTGATGGGTTAAATGCAGAGGTTGCATTTCGTTGTGGTGCTTAGATGTGTTCACAATGACAAATTTTCACTTAACTGCATTATCATTATCTACTTCTAGAGTAAAGAGTAAATACAATAAGCAGAAAAGGCCAAACCATTGTGTGGTTTGAAGGCAGTGCAGGAGGCAGTACAGTATTAGTCTGCAACAATAGGAACCAGGTTTCTGCATGGCTAAATATCAATGCTCGCATCTAAAGGGCAGTTTATACAGTGATAATACACTAATCCAGTTTCTACAAGTGGATCAAGTTACAACTTGCTCCAGGTGTTTTAGTCAAGAGGTAACACTATGTGTGCTATGTGCTACATTGCTACAAAAGAAACTGACTTACAGGAACGTACCAGCGAAAAAACGGTTACATTTCATTAACACAGCCATATATCTGTGACTAAAGCCCTAAAGTACATTAGTGACATTAGTGACTAAAGCCCTAAAGTACATTAGTACCCAGACCCACCCTTTCTCTCACTGCAACGTAACATTCCACATCTGCACACGTTCACTCTTTTCATCAATACATAAGTGCTGAAGGTATGTGCCAGGGAAGGGTTAGGCTTAGGTACAAGAATCCTCAGAAACACAGTAGGGACTATGGTTTAATGCTGATTTCAGTGCTAATCTAAGAGTGTAGTTTCTCACTTGTGACAGAATGCACAAAAAATTGCCATAATGCATCAACTTCTGTCAGAATCCCCTGAAAGTATTCTATGATATTAAAATGCTGCAATCAAAGCTGGCTGATATAACAATATTAATGAATATAGTGATGGCAATAGCTTCTCTGAGCATATCATGATACCGTCAGTACTAAAAGAACACTGACCATATGTATTTTTCATTATAAAATTAATGACATCTGCAGAAGTGGATTAAGTGTATTTAGGTGTGCAAAATGTTAAATAAACATAATTTGTACTGATTTGTTGATTGTGTTATTAACAATCAAATATCAGAAAAAAATGTGTAAAATATTATGTATCACTTTCTTCAAGCATGATGATATTATATTTTCTGTCATTTTGCCATGCACTAGTTAAGACTGCCATTGGTCACAGACTTATCACTATAATGTTGCTTTGGAAAAAAAGCAGCTGTGCATATCAGCACGAGGTAAAACCATTTAGAAACTTCTTTTCTTCGGGGAGACTGATTGAGCGCCTACATGGCACTTCACCGTCACTCAAACTGAGGCTTTCTGAATTCTTTACACAGCACTACTTCTACATTTCTGTTCATAAGAACTCTGACCAGACCTTACATATCTGCATCACAACCATCGCAGCCTCATAATAATCCCTTGTATATATA